>CM059999.1:26760320-27360320 GCA_030463065.1 Aphidoletes aphidimyza
GATTTACTCTACTACTACTAAAATGAGATGTTGTGTTCGACGGTGAGAAGCAATTTTCATTCAATTTTTCATCTCGTTGAATTCGAAATTAAGCACCTCCTTCAATCACTTAAATAGATCGTATTCGGCCAATTTGTCTGCCTTTGAGTAAGGACCTTCAAAGCAGAAGTTTTGTTGGTTCGAATCCATTTGTTGCCGGATGGGGTGATTGTTCTACTGATTTTAAGATGAAATCGAAATTGTTAATTTTATAGACCAAACTATTTTCACTGCTTCCATCTACAAATTACCTGCTCAACTGATCGATATATTCAACGGCAATCTTTATATATGCATCATTTGACTGACGTACGAATTATTGTACAAATGAATTTTCTTAAAAATGTCGACCGTCATCAAAACGTATTTATTTTACCTCTATGGAGGTCGTTCAAAAATCTCAAACGTTCCATATTTTGTACAAGTTCAATAAAATCTCAATAAATAAATTGCTTTTGCCGAGACGCCTAGAATTCGACACGGTTTTTAATTGTCATTTCGACGGCGTTAATACAAAAACCTAACGATGAAATTAAATAGATGATTTTCTGCTTCAATTTTATACATTTGTATTTTCAAACGATTGTCAAATATAATCAACGATGCAAAAACATATGGAATTTAATAACACCAAATGTTTTGACAAATGCGAATCGATATTTTCTCAATCGAACCTTTTAGCTGAAACTGTCATTTAATCGTTAAATTGAATTTGAAATGTTAATAAACATTTTGATTCATCTTTGTAGCTCAAACCGTCATCTTGTAAGCAAAAATGCCAAGCCCCTGCAATGTTAAATGGGTTTGATATATATTTTATCGAATATATTGAAATTAAACACAGATTTATTTGGAATTCGAAAAGAAATGTTAAAAAGTTGTTTAATGATTCTCTAGAAGTATACAAAAATAGTTGAAAATGTTTCGTTATTTAATCACAAATTTCAAGATCACAAATTTCACAAAGCGCTTTGTCACCAAATTCCAATTCGGACAGTAAAAAATGTTGTTGTTTATAAAGCGATTTGCATATTGAATTATCAAGAACTGGAACTTGGAGATGCATCAATACATTTGATCCGTTTCAGAACAGAATAAAGACTAAAGTTCAAAAAAAAAAACAATTAATAAATAGGCATTAATTCAAATCAACACATATTATTATATATGACAGTAAAATTATGACTGATTGCCAGATTACAGGAGTTTAAAAAATATTGTTCATCAATTCATTGATTAAAAATCACTAGATCACATCGACGATTTTTCCCATACATATACAATCACAAAAGTATGGAGAAGATCGTGAATGATTTTTAGAAAAAGAGGTTTAAAATATTCAAGAAAAATCCATTGAAATTCGAAAAATGTTCGTACTTGAATCAGGGATTACTATGAGCGGGCAATAGCAGCCCATCTGAAAATAGCAGCTGAAAATAGTTGGTATTGCAAAATTTCGACTGAAAATATTATACTCAAGATAGGAAGATATTTTCCAAATAAAACAATGGATTTCATTGATAGTCATATTGAATCTATGGGTTTAATTTGAACATCCAAATTTGGATCAAAGTAGAACAATCGATATATTAATCAATCAGGATATTGCTGCGTCGAGATAGCTTTCGTCCATCGGATCGTACAGGTAATCATTGTTACTACTATCGGAATCGCTGCCTTCATCGGGGTCCGCAGCAGCAGCAGCAGCAGCAGCATACGCAGCTTCTCTGTTTGCATCTCTTTTCTCGGCAGTTCTGTTTGCAGCATTTCGTCGCAATCGGCGTATGCGTGCTTGGGTGCGCGTCTTCTGTATGCCTGCATCTTCGGCGAATGTGTACGGCAATTGATATCCGAGCAACTCACTGTACGCTATTTTATAAATGTACCAAAAGAAAAATCATATTATCAGTATTAATAATAATAATAATACTGATTATAAATAATAATATACTGTGTGTATTCTCACCTTTTGCACGCATATTGCGGCCAGCATTCACATCGCGGTTCCACGTAACAGACAACCATTGACGCATTTTGACATCATCTCGCCATGCTTGGATCATTTCGTTGCTCAACACCGGCCGCACCCCGTAACGCCGATACTTCCATACAATTGCGTTGCGACGACGACACGTACGGAAATGGCATCGTCGTCGTCGTCGCTGTCGTCGTCGTCGTCGTCGTGGTGGAATGATGGTGTGGATGCCGGTGTACGTTCTGAATGGTGGCTGCGGCTGCGGCAGAGTCACCAGCAACTGACGTGGTCTATACAATCTCTGCGTTTTTTGTTTGCGTTTATTTTTGATTGAATAGACGCATTTCGTTGGCAACAAGTACAGCACTGACTTTTCTCTTTCCTCCGTGGAAGTTGGAGCAGGCAGCACGCATAGGCGACAAAATTTCGTGCGAAACTTTTGACCCGGCCATGCATCCTCCAGCACCTCGCCGCATCGGCTGCACAGCTTGGTCGTTCGCCACTCCTTTACATAGTGCACCATCATCACACGCGGATGGCGGGTCAATTTGTCGAGCAGTAGGCGTGCAGGCGTTCGTCCATAGCCCATGATGATAGAGTCGGCCGGACCGAGTTGGTCGCCGACCAACACGCACACCCGCTTGCTGCGATCGTTGCCCACAAGCATTCGCGCCACCCGATCGCACGCCCGACTCGTCTGAATCCAGTGGAACAGCTTGATTCGTGCATACTCCACACTACCATATACGGCCATTGCTCTGTTGAAGAACTCACATTTATGCCTTGCATACTCGATAAAGTTCAACGATCGACTGCACAGCTGCTCACTAGCATCATTATAATCGTCGTCGTTGTCGTTGTCGTCGCCAATGTTGCCGTTTTTCTTTCTCCTGATTTTGGCGACGTTCGTTTTTGCCGGCACAAGTCGGACTTTGGCCAATTCAGTCTGCAAATCGCCAATGAGTTCAGCGCGTTGCGAATCAAACTTGTGCTTGCCGCACATCCACTGAAACTGCTTGCTCGGCAACCGCACATTGGTTTCGGTGGTGGTGGTTTTGGTTTTATCCTTGTGTTTGTCCACTATAATGCCAGCAAATGTTAGCCGCTGGCCAAAGTCCAAACACACCTCACGATCCGAACTCACCAATTGTTCACCCTTTACTTGCCGCTCCGCCTGCTGCCGCTCCTCCAACTGCTGCTCCATCTTTTGTTTAGCATTAGGGGTGCAGCGACGACGACGACGACGACGACGACGACGATTAGATTGTTGTTGTTCATTCAGCTCTTCTTGCTCTTCTTGCTCTTCTTGCTCCTTTAACTTTTCTAGCTCGTTTATATATTGTTGCTGTTGCTGTTGATGTTGCTCATACTTTTCCTTCTTCACTGTGCTGCGCATTTGGAATGTGAGCGCCACGGAATCGGTGATGATGCGTTCGTCGAACGTGATGATCTCCTTTCTTCCACCGTCATCCGCCTCCAAATCGGCTTTTGTACGCTCCACCGCCTTAAAATCGAAGAACCGTTCCCAATATTCACACCACCATCCACGATCTATTGGCAGGGACTCGTTCATAGTGTGTATTTCTTTGATATAATGGGCACCAGATAATTTTCGCATTAGTCGATGGAATGTTGGCCGATCGATGGAAATGTGCTTGCGGCCATACGGCGATTCTGGTATCACCGCAAAATTCGGTAATTTCGGCGGCACACCACGCAGATCCAACCTTATTGTGTTCTGCTGTTTATTGGTCCCCTGTTTTTTGGTCCTCGGCCGTTTGTTGTCATTTGTCTTTTTCTTTTTTTTGTCTTTCCCAAATACGGCCTTATTTTGTTCACCATGTTGGTCTTTTTCGAGTTGGGCATTGTATGCGGCCACCCGACGCTGAATCTCAGCATCACGCTCGAGGTTACGCTCGCGATTGTACTGTTGGAGTGCAACGAAAAACGGTACATGCCGATACCAATCCTTATTCAAATTGTAAAAATATCCCTCACACTTTGTGGCAGCAAAGTCCATCGGACTCAAAGTGTCCTGAATGTGTTGAAGCAGGTACTGCATCACTCGAGCATCTGGTTGCTGGTGCTGCTGCTGCTGCTGCTGCTGTTGCTCCGTGGTTTTTGATGAGGAGGCTTTTGGCTTTGCCTTTGTTGTCGGCCGCGGTCGCTTACAGTCAAACAAATGTTTTATGATTGCTCGTACGGTGCTTCCATGAACATATTTCAGCCGTTTCATCGATTGGTGGCGGTGTGCGGGGGGCAGTGGTGTGTCGTCGTCGTCGTCGTCGTTGTCGTCGCCGTCGTCATCATTCGTTGTGTTCGAACCTTGTCGATTTACCTGGCAAAATATGGCGTGCCACAGGAAGGCGTTCAGGCGTCGCTTTGCATGGACGTATATGCATTGCGCGAAATTTTGGCGAAATCGGGCACGCACATCGGTGAATGCATTGCCAAGGTCGGTCATGCGTGGCACGTTGACATTGAATTGGCGGCAATAATCGCGTACAGTCGGATCCAAGCGTTGCTGCCACCGTTTGACATTCGCTGCGTATTGCCCGTCCATTGTAAATGTGTTGGTGGCGTCGTCGTTGACGATACGCGCTCCTTCTTCGCCGAATCCTTTGTTTTTAATGGAGTATTTGTCACGGTGGATGACCGTGTGATGGACGGCCCGGAAGTAATCGAGGAAATAATTTTCGTTCCATGGGCGATTGTCGTGGTGCAAAAACTCTGTCCGAATCGCGCGTTCTCTGTCCGGTGCTGTGCTGGTGATGATGCGCATCAAAGAACAATGCACATTCAGGTAGCCGAGCACGTGCAGTCGCGACACATCGTCCACCATATCGTCGATGATGCGTTTCATTTGATCGCGGGCCGCCGCATGTTTCTCTAGCGCCACCAATGTGCCGATGGCCTGAACCGTTTCGTTGCGCACATTGTCCAGGAATTTTTCACTAGCTCTGCCATTATTTTGAACAGTGATGGCGTCGTCCATAAGTTGGAACAACAACTGGTGGTGGTTTACAATTTGCTGTTGCTGCTGCTGCTGCTGCTGCTGCTGCTGCTCAATTTCTGTGGGATGGTTTGATGGTGTGGCCGCCAATTGCTGTACTCGCTGTTGAGTAGCTGCTATTGCAACAGGATTATTATTACACATTATGCGTTTGACGAGCCGACACAAATGTGCAACGGCCGCATCGTGCCGCTTCTTGTACATGGCCGCGTCCATGCTCGTCTTGATGCTCGTCAAATCGCTCGCATCTTTCGTCTCACCCCCCTTCCTGTTGCGATTGTATTTCAGTTTATCGTTGGCAGCTGCTAGTTTTGCCTTTGCGACTGCGTAAGCTTGTGCTGCTGTGGTTGGTTTTGCTTTGGCAAGGCCACTGCGAAACATGGCACACATGGCAGAAATTGAATCTTGGCGCCTCTCTCGCCTTCCAGCCCGCTGTTCTGGCTGTTCTGGCTGTTCTGGCTGTTGCAGCCGTTGTTTCGTTCGTTTGCCAGGCCTCTTTTGCCGTTGCTGTTCTTGCTGTTGCTGTTGCTGCTGTTGCAGCCGTTGTCTCGTTCGTTTGTCAGGCCTCTTTTGCTGTTGCTGTTCTTGCTGTTGCTGTTGCTGCTGTTGGCTTTCTGTCGTTGGGTGACTTTGTTTTGCAATTGCTGCTTCTGCTGCTTCGTTTTCCGCCGACGTTTCGATTTGCTCATAGAATAGGAGGTATGCAGTTGTTTTGGCATTGTTCAGCGGATTAACATCCACCGTACGCTCTTTATCATCATCAAACCGAAAGGCTGTACCCTTATGGTCAAACACAACCGCCGTATAATGACCGCTGCTGATATTGGGGCCAGTGTGTTTGACCATGGTGACGAGACGATATCGAAGTTGTTTGGTTTTTTTTCCTTCTATATAGAAGTTTGACAAATCCAATACGTGTTCGAGCGTTATTGGTTTGTTCACTTTGCGGTGGTGCTCATCGAATCGCAACAATTGGATGCGTAGAATTTTAGGAACTTTATCATAAAATGAAATTCTAACTCAAGTTGTATGATCATGAAGTGAAGAATTTCCCAGAATTTTATTCCATTTACTAGAATTTTTGATATAGAAATGATCAAAAAACTGTTTTTTTCTTGATTCGAACACACAAACGAAAAAAATATCACTTTACATTGATAAAATGTAAAATCGTTCCTCACTAAATTTCGGTCCATATATGAATTGCTATGTAGTCGTATAAAAAAGAAAGTTAAGTAAATGTATAAAAAAGAAAGTTAAGTAAATGTATAAAAAAGAAAGTTAAGTAAATGTATAAAAAAGAACAATTAAATATGCATTTTTAAATTATCCGATTCAATAGTTTGGCGAGAGATAAAGTGAGAGAGAAACTTGGAAGATTAGCGAGAGGAAATTCTTCTGCTATCGTATTTAAAGTTTCTTTAACCATTAGCTTGGCGTCCATAACAACTTTGTCTTCCTTTTAATACTGCTTAATAAAAGGACTGCAAACCAGGAGGTCATTGAGAGCCATGCATAGTTTGGCTTCCTCTGTTTCGTTGGCAAAAGATTGCAGTATTGTTGCACCATTGTCAACAACCGTAGTCGCGTTGAGCAGAAGCGCGTGTGTATGCTTATGTTGTGAAAATGGCAACGGAACAATTTGCTTTAATGTAAACAGCTCCTCTGTTACGATCGGGATTTTCATTAAAAGTGTATAATGTGTTTCGTTGACCAATACAGTCTTATGGGCCTTTTTGATAAAATCATCGGTCAGGGGCAGCAGCTTTTGATTGAATTTCTTCAACATCTGCGAAAAGTTGTCTATGTTGTTTTTTTTAAATTCTGGCGTGCCCCGGACATAAGTTAAAAATTCAAAACCATCGTCATGCATTAAATCCGTGATCTGGGAGAAAGTATCGCGTAAATAATTCGAAATCATAATATTTTCAATTAATAATTGCTGAATGTAATTGGTCATTTGTGAGCAATTTGCTTGTTTCATCACAACATTTGAAAGTTTGTTCAGTTCAGTCTGCGTAAATGTTTGCAAAATTTCGTGACGGTTGCTCAGGTCTACCAGGTCCGAAGACACATTGAGCATACTCATTGGCAATTCGTCAAAGTGGTGAATAGTTTCGTTGAGTGTGGTTCGAAGCTGTGATGATTCATTCTTTATTTTGATTATATTTTCGAGTGCCATCTCCTTTACCGCGTTGCTTGCATACATAGTGTATGCAAAGTTGCCTACTGCTCCAATCACATAAATTGAATCTAAGACGGCTCTGGTTATTGACTCGCGTTTTCGTCGTGACAGCCGTCGTTTCTTGCTTTGTTGTTGTTTGTTTTTTCGCAACAACAGATCAACAGAGTTCTTTATTGAACCGGTGTCATCTTGGCACTTCTTAGCTGTATTAGGCAGTGAGAGATATGCATTGCAACCTTTAGTATCCATGTGCGACGTACAGAAAGCCCTTATCATTTGATCAGATAAATTCATTGTGTCACATTGTTTGTAGTAGTCGGCCAGGTTGACGGTGAATTTAACTTCATATGAGTCGTGTTGAATGAGTAGGCTCCCCCTATCGTGAATATACGCACTCTCCTCGACGCTGACACAATGTATGGCATTCGGGATGGAGAATGCCAGTACAGTTAATAGTAAAATTGTTGGCCACATGTTGTGTGAATTGAATGCTGGAAACGAAATTATGGAAATATTATACATTGGTCTATGCTATCGAAAGACAACCTTCTTTTTTAAAAATGTGAAAACATATTACTATTCGAATTGGGACTCTATTCTAATATATATAACCATTTAATCACGGCTATGAAGCTACAACAACAATAACATACAATTTTGCAGTTTGAAAGAACACAGTAGATTGTTACGCGACAAGTGAGCAGAGCCGTAGAACACCCGAACAAGAGAGAAATAAAAAGGCTACTCGATGATTTTTTTTCGAATTTTTCAGGCCCACTTTCAGGCCTGAAAGTGGGTGAAATGTGGATCTATTAGGGTTTGCAATAGAGCTGTTCACGGACAGTTCGCATATTGTAGGCATACGGTAGGCATAAGATCAAATTTATTCAATTTGTATAGGAATTTCCAACACAAGTCTTATGCCTCTTTTTCATAATAATTTTCATATGAAAATAATCAAATGTTTCAGACCACCCTATTCAATATAAGCCATTTGTTCAAATTTTGTTATTCCAAACAACTGTTCTAATAAATTCAAATAGTTCAATGGCACCAAATAAACTGTTTCTAATCAATGAAACACATCAAATTTCCGTTCAAAAAAATAGTCCATTTGTTTGAAACAGATTATTTGAGGATTTTCATTATTTCCAGGTATTTTGGTGGTTCAAATGGTTTCAAAGAGTTCAGTGGCACAACATAAACTGTTTCCAATCAATAGAACCTCTCAAAATGTCCAATTTCAAATATTCATATGAAAAAATTCGAATGTTTCAGCCCACCCTATTCCATATAAATTGCGATTTTTCTTCGTTTTGATATTTTAATGATGAATTTCAGATATTCATTAAAAAAAAAATAAAAACACTCATTCCTCAAATGAAATATTTTTGTTCCAAAAAAAGATTTGTTGATATTTTAATAGCTTTGATGAATTCAAAAAGTTCAGTGACACCACACAAACTGATTTCGATCATTAAAAAGCCTCAGAATAATGCATTCCCAATTTCTTTGAAATAGAATGTTTTGAATCGATTATTGAGAAGGTTTTTTTTTTTTATTTTGCATATTTTAATGGTCCAATTAAATTCAAAGTGTTCAGTGACACCACACAAACTGATTCCGTTTCATATTTAAAAAGCCTCAGCATAATGAATTCCAAATTTGCATATGAAAAAAAACGAAATTTTCATTAGTTTCAACCAAAGCCTGGAATTAATGACAGCTGGGCAACGTAAAAACTTAAGGTGGAACAAAACTTAAGGTGCCACTTTGTTGCATTGAATAGAACTCAGTGTGCCATTTGTTCACGTACAGCAGTGTTTCGACTGGCAACCACAAGCGACGCCACAGTACTATTAGCATCAAATTCAAGCTCTGGCTTCAACATAAGCCAGACGTATTTGAATGTGTGAAATGTGGAGATTTGAAAAAAAAACTTCAGTAAAAAAATCAAAATGAATTCATTTCTCATATATCTTTGAATTGTGTGAGTTTGAAATGAAGCCCTGAATGTCAGTAAAATACATCAAATTGTCCGATTTCAAATTTTCGTTCAATTTTTTTTTTGCTTTCGTTGAATAAGATGATTCTCAATGGTCTTTTGTGGAATTATTTCAAACAATTTCTTATATTTTGGTCGTTTGAATGGATTCAAAGAGTTCAGAGGCATAACATAAACTGTTTCTAATCAATAAAATACCTCATAATTTCCCATTTCAAATTTTCATTTTAAAAAGTTCGAGTTTTTGTATACACATCTTTTTATAAACAAATTATATTTCTCACATTCAGACCATTCCAAAGACTTTATACTATTGTGTGATGCTATTGAGCTTATTGCATCCATTAGAGCCATTAAAATAACAAAACGAAAGAAAAGAAAAATCGGAATTTGTATGGAATAGGGTGAAATGGGAAATTATTGACGGACACATTTTTGTCCGGTTGCCAACTCTAGTCCAAATCAATTCAAAGTGTTTAATAAATTGAGGTCAGCTTTCAAACTGCATTCAAACGATTCGAAAAAAATATCCTAATTGAGAAGTTTTCAGCCAAAAACTGAAAAGTTGCATATCGGTCCGACACAAATATGAAATTTTCTCGAAAAAAATCCCAACGATTTTTTTCATAATTTCCACGATTCTAGCGTAAATATGTGTGAAACATGGTGCATAAATATGTGTTATATCTGGGAAAATTCGTTCTTTCGAGATATTTCGGTTTGAAGTGAAAAAACACCTTAAAATTAACAAAAAATGCCGTTTTTAATCCGAAAACATGATAAATAACGCCAAACATATCATTTAATTGTGATTATAGTATACTCTGACTTAAAGGAGACAATAGTTATTCAGATGTCAATGCTCTTAAATGTCTACTTTTCACGATTTTGAGTTCAAAAGCTAAAAAAACACACAAAAATCGAACAAAAATCAATTTTTCACTTCATAACATGAGAACTACCGCAAAAAAATGTCATACAATACAATTACAAACGTATGGAGAAGATCGTGTAATGATTGTAATCGTCTTGGAAAAAGAACATTAACTGTAGGACTGAAATTTCACAAATTACTAAAAAAAATCTCAATACAAAATGATTGATATCAAATAAAAAACCACTTGGCGTGGTAAATACTCGTGCCGCAAGCAAAATCGTTACAAAAACTTACTGATATCAATTTTGTGACGCGGCTAGCGAGTTACTTTCATTTCTTCGATTTTAAAATGTAATGTGTTAAAGACCTGTGACAATCTGTCAAAAAGCGTGTTCTTTTTCTCACATTGAAAATCGCATTTAATTTTGACGTTTCTGACGTTGTATGCTACATTTGCCACAAGTCTTTTCTCTATTGAAATTTCTAGGCAAAAGTGAATCGATGAAAATGAAAATATCTCGCTAGCCGCGTCACAAAATTGATATCAGTAAGTTTTTGTACCGATTTTGCTTGCGGCACGAGTATTTACCGCGACAAGTGGTTTTTTATTTGATAGAAGAATCCTTTGATTAGAAGTTGAGTTATAATGATGTTTTGGTGTTAATGTCACATATGGAACGCATTGAGTTTCACATACATTTTGTATGAGCCGAATGCATTTCATGGACACTTCATCCACTCTTGTGTCAATAACTTTGGAACCAGTCGCTCAATTTGGATAAATTTGCCAGCAAAATTGTTTAAAATAAAATTATCTTTCCAACGAATATTCATTTATCTTGATACTATTTGTAGTTTTGGGAATACATGTGAAAATGTGGCTTGGGTCTAGCCAGACTCATGCGTTTCGTACATGTCTATTGGAACATGTGTTCCACGGAGGGTTAGAGGAATTAAATGCAACATGAAAAGCGGTGGTGGTCAAGTGTTATGTGTAGATATGTTGGCAAGCTCGAATCCAAACAGTTTTTAGGGTTTTAATTTCATCGCTTAAACGTTTACCAACAATCAAATGATTGAAATTTATGTTTCATTTATCGATGAAACGAAATGATTATCAGGCTGTGTTATTTTTCTCTCTTAAATTTGGGATTAAAAATGTAAATCTTCTTTATTTTATAATCCTTGTAATTTTATACAAGAAATCTAAATAATTCTTCTGAAAATGATTTAAACATTTTAAAAGAAAACGTACTTACCGCTTTTCTGGAGTGCTGATCAAATATATCGTTGCTCTATGGTTTTTCTGAAATGATGAAAATACAAAGAAAAAGGTCAGAATGGCTGAGGATATTAACTAATGTCGTAAATGGTTGAAAACTAAAAAAAGGGGCCCCAAATATTTATGACCTTTTGTTGGCAGAAAACAAGAGACATTCCCATTAAATGCATAAGTTATTCCTATTTGTATCACATTTATTGCAAGTGAATGTGACTTTATGGTTAGATGTCAATAAAAGAAATACAAAGCAAGCACTTTTATTTTATGGACATTGGCAACAATAGGGACACGTACTTATTTCTCGCTTCATTCTTTATCGAATTGAATGTTGCGCACCATAATTGGATTGAAGTGTTGCCATGTTTTGGGCTGTTTTAAATGAAAACGAATCAAATCGATTTTGTGCTTATCGAATACACATTATGTATGCTCAGCCCACGCCCGGGCATATAAGTTTTTCATGTGGATATTTATTTGTAAAACAATGCCAACTTTAGTTTAGATATCATTGAAACGAATGAGCCATTTTTCTCTGAAGGAAAAAACTGTGTATGTAGTTAACCATCATTAGCAGTCATTATAAACCCAAGATGTAAATAGATTTTTTTTATATCTTTTCATTTTAATGATTTTCATCCATCGACAAACCAAAGATTTATCTGATAAATCGACCCATGGTCAGGCACAAAAAAAAATTGGTTGCAAAAAAAATCATTTTAACGACAGTTTTCATCTTTTTTTTTTTTCTTCCAGTTTCTTTTTATTGTTATTGTTTGTTCCATTTGGTTATAAAATATATACAAACAAACAAAAAAAAAAACGAGCAACGGTTGAAAATATTGCAAATTTTGCAAGAGAAAAACATTCATAAATTTTCATTTTTGTAGTCAATTTCAATAAAAAAATAAATTGAATTACATTCGTAATCCTGACTTTTCCGCATTGATAATAAATTTGATTTTTCTCTTGAACAATAAAAGTATCGACTAGTCAAGAGACAAAGTCTAGGGGAATTTATCAAATTTCAAATATTATATATTTGCGAGATTTGCAGTGATTTGAGATGCAAATATGCTATTTTATTTGCGATATTTACACAATATTTGCCATATTTGCTCAGCACCTACTGAAAGTGACAGTTGTTGTTGTTGTATTTGATTCGCATGATTCGCAAATATTTGCAGATTTGCATGTAAACGTCCATAAACAGATATCAAATATTTGCAATATTAGCGAAATGTTCCGCAGATATCACATATTTGCGATATTTGCAAAATATTCATTTTGATTAAATCCCCTAGGACAAAGTATTGGTTTTGTCACGAAAACTATGAAAATGTTTTTTTTTCACACGATATACTGTATCCGGGCACGGTGTGTCACTATGAAATGACTACTGCATTATGGCTAATTTTCAACACGAAACATTCGGTGACACAATAAAACAAATTGCTTATCATCACTTTGCGATTTGAGACTCTATTCTTGAGATATATTCATGTCACAATTCAACAAAATTTGAAAAAATAGATTATGTCTAACTTACCAATTTTCTCTTTCCAATTTAACAATATATAAACTTTTCACTTGAACAAATGTTATTCTGTTGAGAAGAAAACGAAGACTGACAATCCAGAGACAAATACTTCGAGTTTTATACTCTCAAATTTCTCTAGTTGCCACTACTAATTCGTATTTTTACAATTCGTATCGGCCAATAGCCGATACGTATTGGTAAAAATGGGCTGTAACCAATATCTGGATATTATGTATTAATATGTGTTATGTATTCTAAAAGTAGAAGAAAAGAAATGAAAAAAGGATCAACGAAACCCGAAAATGCAGACAGAAAATTTATGGCTTTTTACTACCTTTACTATTTTCGGGTTTCGTTGATCCTTTTTTCATTTCTTTTCTTCTACTTTTAGAACAAAAAATAGAGATAAAGGTAGAATTAAATTTAATAGAGGTCAAATGAGGCCGACAAATATACTGTAATTACAGAAAGTATGCGAAAAAAAAAATGCTCATTTTATGACCGAAATAAAAAGAAAAAAAAAAATCCACTAGAAAGGTGAAGCAAACTGAAACAAGAATCCACAAATTATGAACCTCCGCACAAATAATGATTACTAATAATTATTATCGAATCGAATGCATCCACAGAAAAATGAACGGGAGTAAGGTGATTCGATGAATGGTGAAAATGGCAACGAAAACCAATCCGATGGTTTGATGCATCAAAACAATGTCGAGGGAGCGTTTGATGTGGATCTTATTAAAGTGGAAAAACAGGAAGTGATCGATGAAGACTGAAAAAAAAAATAAATTGAATTACATTCGTAATCCTGACTTTTCCGCATTGATAATAAATTTGATTTTTCTCTTGAACAATAAAAGTATCGACTAGTCAAGAGACAAAGTCTGGGGGAATTTATCAAATTTCAAATATTATATATTTGCGATATTTGCGAGAACATATTAAAATGTTCTTTTCATGAATGGTATTTGTATTATATCAACATTCATTTTTAAATTGTAGTCTCTTCTATATTGAGGAAGTAGATTTTATGATTTTACGATTTTACGAGACACTTTTTGCATATTATATTGCTCCATTAGCAATAAAATATATAAATAAATAAACAAAACAATTAGAAAAAAGAATGAAAAGCGTATCTTTGGGTATTTACAAATGACTAAGAGCATTCAAATCTTAAATTCTAAACATCAGACATACTTCGGATAAGCATTTCTCCTAATGTTTATTTGTTTATTGTTCGTAAATTACGAATCGTAATACAGAATTGTCATAAAAGTTCCTTGGAACAATGCTTATTGCTTAGGTACAACGAAAATGTGTAAGGTCGCGTTACATCGCCATAAAACCTTAACACACGTTAAATACCCAATTTAACGCGTTCGAGTTAAGTGCATGGGTTTTTTTTTATGTGTGTGTGTCTCTTGCTTGTTCACTCCATTCGGCTTTGATAATGTATTTGCGACTGTAAAGCAATGTATAAGCATCGTTCATACCAACGATCCGCAATCCATTCGATATCGTCCGGTCGGATGAAGAGGTTCAAATGGACTTTTCTTTTATTGAGATGTTGGTAATTCGAATGTAATTATAGCCTTCGAATGGGCATGGATGATACATATTTGTAAATGCTTGCGCTTTTCTGAATGTCCAATCTAAAGCGTATGACCTTGTCTTATTATTGGCTACCCAATCATGGAAGGGAAATTAAGCGTTGGGGATTAAGCAAAAGCATCCGCAATAAAAACTAAAAGAATGTACGCAGACAGAGGCGACATTGTCGGGGAAATATTAACAAGATTACCAAATGTACCCAGAACAGAGACTGAATGTCAAAATTTTGAGCTCATTAATCATTTTCTAACTTATTGCTTTCGATCTTAATCAAATATACTAATATTAATTGGCGTGCATTTGATGAAACAAAAGAAAAAAAAAAACTAAATTGAAAAAAATGAACAAAAAAAAAACTCGTGTTGTGTATTTATTTTGCAAATCGGACTTTTGACCATTTCTATAATAATAAACTATCAAACTACAGTAGAATCTCAAAAATTAGAAAAATCGATAAAAAAAAAAACACAGAAGCGATTATCTGGAGGACAACAATCTAGACACACTATTGGTTATTCTCTTATACAAAACCGACTCAGAAATTCGAAATTACTTCTAATTTTTCTGCACTCTACTGAGATTCTGCTGCACTCTACTGAAATGATATGAACGATCAATTGACTTTCTCTATAATTTTGAATCCCATTTAATTCAGTTCATCTCAACAATGTAACCGAATTGGTTCACATAAATCAGACTTCATTTCTATTGATTTCATTGAGTTTTGAGTTTAAGCGATATTTAGATTACATTTTTTTTTGTCAGTCTTTAAGTTGAATGCTATTGTTTTAGTTTCGTTTTTTAATTGATAGCTAATGTTAAATCAACTACAATCATTGAGATGAACGTATTTACGTATATTTGATAAATAAAAAACCGAAACATCAAAATAAAACAAAAACAAATAAGCGTTTTACTTCATATAAATATTTAGACCATATTTAATAAAACAAACAGAGATATTTCGCTAACACCGCGATAATTTTTGCTAGAGCGGATTTTTGAAATTGACTTGAAGATTGACTTGAAGTCCAGTAGTCCATGTCTGTGGTCATTTCGTCTATGGTACACATTGTTGACGAATCATTTGCCAAAAGTACGACAAATCGGAATACTCAAATTTCGGAAAAGGACCTTCAGCCAGAATGGTGACAAATATTTTCTAGGCTAAGTTCGTTGGCATTGATTTTAATGTATTTGCTACTGAATTTTTTATGGCATCCACGGCAATTGAATGTTTTTAAACTACGATGACATTTTAAATGGCGTTGCAACAAGTAATCATGTGCAAACGATGCACCACAAATCACACAAATATGCGGTAAAAATACTTTATTTTTTATTCTTGAAGCCATGGTAATGGCTGGAAGATGAAGAAATATCTACTGAAAGTGATTTACCGGGAGCATCGAAAGCAAAAAAAAACAAATCGTTGTCCACAAGCGATGTGGATTTTCGTTAATTAAATTAAGACAATTTAAGTAATACAATTTCACGATAAAAGACTCAACGCGTATTTCTTTTTTACGTTGCTTTTGAAGTAAATATTTTTTGGTGACATTTTATCACAAAATGAAACGAATAGAAAATTACCGAAATTTACATATTAAATATATTCTGAATGGAATGGAGATACAAGATGATGATGACAAAAAACGGAGATATAGCAACATAAAAAAAAAGCCGAGAAACAAACAAATAAACACACATCGAATAAACAAACAAAAAACCAAGAGATTTTTTGTCGATGGAATTCATCTTATTCATCCATTGTTTTCGTTTGTCTTGTTACTATACATATATATTTTCTAATTGACATCAATTCTGCTTTCTATTCCATTTTGACTAGAATGAAATTTATGACTGTGAAATAGCATTTGGCTGATCATTTTGCTGGGGGTAATTTATAGCAAAGGCATTTTTACTGCATTTTTTGTTCTATTTTCTTTGTATTGTAATATTTTCAATTCATTAATAATATTTTTTTTTTTTTTGTCATTTGGCCGATATATGTGTTTTTCCAAAAAGTCAACCATGGAAAATGGAATTCCGGATTGGTGTTAAACTTGTGCATATCAAATGCAATGGCAATCAAATTTCAGTTGTTAATATTTCAATCTCAAGTCATTTGAGAGCAACAATTGTGTCCAATGCCTAGCAAAAGAAGTTTAAAAAAAAAGGTTTATTAAAAAACGAATTATTAACGTAACTTTTGACAAAAGTCACAATCCTCAGTCAAAGTTCATTTGGATGCTATTGTTTACGTGTTGTAATAAAACTTTCAATTGCTGTGTTAAAAAAAAAACATGTACGTTGTACAGCACCCAGCAATAGCAATCACATTTCCTCAATGTGCAACTTCGTTTTGAATGTTGAATTTCTTTGTTTTTTACCTGTGGTATAGAAATTAACCGTTTTCAAGTATTCTTAAGACTCACAGAGCCCAAATGCAAATAGAAAATAGCAGCAAACATTTTATGATGGAAGGGAAATTACGTTGGGGATTAAGCAAAAGCATCCGCAATAAAAACTAAAATAATGTACGCAGACAGAGGCGACATTGTCGGGGAAATATTAACAAGATTACCAAATGTACCCAGTGGCACCACATACACACACAAACAAAACGGATAAATGAAGTAAAAGTAATATAACGAACTGAAGAAAAAGAATGATCATGTGCTGTCAGTCAGCCAATGTCAGTGTTTGACGATTTGCTTATTTATTCAATAGAAATGAAATTTTTGATAGAAACAATTTTGCCGTTATAAAACAATAAATGCATACTATTTTTTTTATTAGATTGTTAAACAATTACAGACAATGACTTATCGTAAAATATTCGCATAAAACTAAATTCGAACACAAATAGACGGTAGATGAATAGTTTCTCTGTCTATTTATTATTTATTTGACATTTGAATCTTCACATTAAAATATTCTATTTTTTTGTTTGTCGCATTAAAGTAAAGGTATAATTTGTTTTATTTTATACTTAATAAAAACGTTGCGAAAATATTTTCACCAATCAAATCAACCCGATGGCGTTTATATGGCATTTTAGACTTTTTTTTGCGATGAATTCTTATCAGCGCCATCGTATTTCACATCCACCAACTAAATTTAGTTCCAGTGCAACAAACTGAATTTTAACAACAACGGCAAAGTGAACACTTACACACAGTTATACTATTCACACGAATAGTGTACAAGGAGAGCACGCTTGATACACAATAGTTGTGTATTCATGAGTGTGTGCGTATCGGTTTGTCTTTCGCTCTCTTTGTGCACTATTCGTGTAACGTATATTGATCGCTGTTGTCTTCATACAAGCACCATCTCCTTGAATCAAATCTTCATTTGAACACGGACGGTCCATAAGAGTGAGAGAGAGAGAGAAAGAGAGAGAGAGAGAGAGAGAGAGAGAGAGAGAGAGAGAAATTAAATGTGAATGAAATTCAGTTTCAACTACATATTTTAACTGTCATAATACGTTGTTCCATTTCCTGTTTAGTTTTTCTATTTGTCCAACTATGTACTCATACGCGCACATTTTTTTCTCTGTTTTATTATAACTCGATATTTTTTCCCTCTACTGTAAATTCTGGACTCAATCTTCTGTTTGTTTAACTAAAATACCAAGCAAAAGAAGACATAAAATGTTTAGTGCACTTTTATTTCTCTCTCTCTCATTCTCAACGTTGTTGCTGGTTTCGTTGTTGTTATTGTTATTGTTTGTAAAATTAAAAAAAAAAAAAATGAATACGAAAGTGCGGAAAATAAACTCGATTCAAGTTAAAAAGAAAAAACAAATGGCAAGAAATATCAATATTACTTTTTCATTCGTTTTTTTTTTACCTAAACTGAAGCATTGTTGTCGGTATTTTTTCGGTCATCATCATTATATTTTGTACACGCATGTACAAAACAAAAAACAGTTCTAATTTTTTTTTAATCTGTGACCATGGTCACAAAAAGTTGGATCAAAATTGTTGCTCACCATTGAATTCCACATTCTGTTGAAGTATCAAAATTGCGATATCGTTATCCCCATTAAATTCCTTATTGTGATTGAGATGTTTAATCACTCGGCTCACTTTAATATCTTGATGTGCTTCATCTTTAAATTTGGTGATATCATGCGCTCCCAATTTAACGTAGATTTTTCTGTATTTCAAAAAATAATTAATTCAAATGTTGAATCGCAAATATTCTCCCATCAATCAATGGCATATTTTTGATATGTGTTGTACTTGATTGTACTTGTACTTGAAAATGTGAATTGGTTTACGATTCCAACCTCACTTTCGACACCACGTTTTCGGATCAAAAAACATCCGAACATCAACACGTTAATAAGTATTCATCGATTCATTCAACAAGATTTATTCATTTTCTCATCAAAACGATCAGTTTAAGTCACATTCAATGATTGTCATTTCTGTTAGATAAGCGACGACTTATTCAACTATTCGAGTAGAATTTTTGAATTTGAATCAAGATGCCCCGAACGAAAACCAAAGACGAGGTCAAACTTTTGTCCATGCATTAACGAGCTCGTCTGCAAACATCTTTAATGACACTTTTTGCATATTATATTGCTCCATTAGCAATAAAATATATAAATAAATAAACAAAACAATGTGACAAGTATACGAAGGATTTCATCCGATAGAATACGTTAGAATATACAAAAATAGTGCTAAAATGACAACATTGTTGTTACCTTTCAAAGCCATTTTTCAGTATATCCAGTAATCTTTGCGCCTTTGCATGTTTCGCGGCGAGAGTAGCATCATTGTTTAATTTCTTTCGATAAACGTTCAAAAATGTCTCCAAAAACGGTTTGTATCTTTGCAATCTTTTAAATTTTTGCTCGGCTTCTTGAAACTCCATTCCGATCAACTGATTTTAGAAAATTTTTCAACTCAATAAATTGTTATTTTTCACCGATGTTGTTTTGTAGAAGAACAGAGACTGAATGTCAAAATTTTGAGCTCATTAATCATTTTATATTTTTTATCAGCTTAGGTGCTACTAAAGGCAAATGCAATTACCCAAAAATATGCATGTCGATTTAATAAAACAGTTTTATATTGAACTTGCAACGGGACAAGACGACAATTCGTGCATCATCATTATATTTTGTACACGCATGTACAAAACAAAAAACAGTTCTAATTTTTTTTTAATCTGTGACCATGGTCACAAAAAGTTGGATCAAAATTGTTGTGCTGTACTTGATTGTACTTGTGATAAAATACCGAAATCAACATTCCAAAACATCTAGCGAATTGCCATTAATGTGGTGATATAGGGAAATTGTCACAAGTTTCATCAAAAAATCGGGTTCACTTTGAACTTGAAACTCGTTTGATTTTTACTAAGAAAGTTCTTTTCATGAATGGTATTTGTATTATATCAACATTCATTTTTAAATTGTAGTCTCTTCTATATTGAGGAAGTAGATTTTATGATTTTACGATTTTACGAGACACTTTTTACATATTATATTGCTCCATTAGCAATAAAATATATAAATAAATAAACAAAACATGATAAGCATTTCTCCTAATGTTTATTTGTTTATTGTTCGTAAATTACGAATCGTAATACAGAATTGTCATAAAAGTTCCTTGGAGCAATGCTAATCTTTTCTATCATTTTCTTCGATTTTCTTAATGACATGCCATGGTATGCGCTCGCTCGCTCTCTCTCTCTCTCTTTCTCATCGTCACAAACCATCGGCTCGTTGCTCATGGTACGTGCCTTGTGCCTGTATATGTGTAATATCTATGTATGTGTACAAGGCATAAATTCTGAAATTCATGCTTCGTTCGCATCAGTCGAAGTTGAATAACATAGAGAATCAGTTCATAGAGGCTATACTCATCCGTTATTCACATCGTTATTCACATTTGGCATTAAGTGAGCCAATTTCATTGAGACCAATCACCAAATTCAATTTATTGAAACAAATCAATCGAGTATAAATTAAAATGTTCTTTGTTCGTTGCTCGTTTATTTAATATCCAAGTAAACGTGATCGCAAGTTGGAAAAGTTGAGTTGGTATTGTGTTACCGCATTTGGACAGGTAGGTTTTTAGCATGCGATCATCGATCTGCATATTTTCTATGGTTAAATTTAAAAAGATAATATCATTTATTGTGCCGCATATTTAAACAGCTCTTTTGTGAAATGTTGGTTGTTTTTTTTGTCATGAAATATTTATGAAAAAAAAAGTAGTCGCGCCGTTGTTCAATTTCAAACCCACATAAGATATTTATTTGAATGCATTTTTTTTTAATTTTCTTTGGTCGGTGAACAGTACACATCAGAGCCAGCATCCATTTTTGTTGTTGTTATTATTACACTGTGCGCTGCAATCTTTGCTTACGTGCAATCTACTTCTTTGACGTCTAATGAAATGCCGATGTGTGAGTGCATCCGTATTAGTGCCAATCACATTGATGCAGCGCACGATCAATTTCACTTCTTGAAATTGAGTCTCCATCAGAACTAATACATACAACGTTTTCACATTGCGATCACACAAAATGTTTGTATTTAACAAAATGTTTAGCCGATCCATCCGCGATGAGGCGCCATTAAATTTTATGTACACATTTTTTTTGACATGCCGTCCATAAAATATTTCGTTTATCGATGTTATTGTTGAATTGAATGTTCGAAAAGCAAACACTCCATTTGAGTTTTCGATACTCGATCAACATCGTCGAGCAATGTAAGCGATTAGTTTGAATGTGTCATGTTAAGAAAGAGGTTTTCAAGTGCTCTTCAGTTCTTCTTCAACTCAATTGACAAAAATTTAATTCGAATGCAATTTTCAATTCAATAAGTGTGGAACGGAAATGAAAAAAACAAATTATATATATCGAGTTGGTCAACATGTAAAATGACGTGTCTTTCAACGGCTCAAGTGGACATTAGAACATTTAATATGCCAAACACAGAATGGATGGTCTGTGGGATTGTTGAGGAGATTTTTTTTTTATTTATTGAAATCATGTTGATGCCACTTTTTTACAGCCATTGCATCAACAAGCAGTTAATGTTTTTAAGTATGCAAAATCTTGAAAGATTGCATCGAAATTTGCTCACTGATCAACTACACACCGAAATAAACAGAATGAAATTTTTGTTGATGATTTTTCGAGCGATACGAAATGCCAGACTGATGTCGGTAAAAAGGTTGAGATAGTGCGATTTAACAAGGGAGTAGCGAAAATCTTGTCTCAATCGATTTTCGTGTTTTGGTTGAGTTGAAGCATAAAAACTCTACCTAAATCGATATGTTTGTGTCTCGAATTTCTATCTATTTATGGCATAAATCTATTTCTATCGGCAAAATTGTCCTCATTTCAACCCATTTTTCCGTTTAACTATCGTTTGATTTACTTAATACATAGCATTTCGTTTGAATTTTTGAGACAACTTGTTGTTTTTGTGTTTTTTTTTAATGTCGATCGTTATTAAATTTGAAGTTTTGTTTCGTTCGTTTCTGTTTTCTCTTTAGAAAAAAAAATTTGAAATATTTTCGATGATGTATTGTTATCGATTATATTTTATGGTGGCATTTAGTTGCTTGTTAAACCATTCGACCGGCTTCCATTTGACTGATGGAAAAGGAAATTTCATCGTAGAAACGCTATCAGACACAATGGTTACAAGTGAGTCATCAAACAAATAAACTAAACCTCTAAACGAGGTAAGAATCGAGTGACAAAAGCAAAATGCAAAACACAAAATTTGTGATATGAAATTTGTGTCGAAAAAAAAAGTTAATTGAATTGTTTGAACAATTGCTGTTCAGTGCATTAGTGCGTTCGGTGGGTTGCTGAGATTGTGTTCTGTTTACAATTTCACTGATTGTCGAAAACACAATCTCAGCAACGCACCGAACGCACTAATGCACCAAACAGCAATTGTTCAAACAATTCAATTAACTTTTTTTTTCGACACAAATTTGTTTGTTGTCCACTGTGATTCTCAACATACAATTGGACAATTTGACTCATTTACAATATATATTTGTTTTGTTAAATTTCCTCCGTCAAACGCCACGTCTCGAAATCTATCCAAAACAACAGCCACTGCGTGCATTAATTGGTCATGCAAAGGTGATTACATGTAAAGGCAATAACAATTCTATAAGTGATATGCGATGGACTAACGCTGACGGACTAGAAATTCAGCCAAAAACGTAAGTTGAACTCATTTAATGGTTTTTGTTTTTTTTTGTACATTTAGCGAAACAAATGTTCTTTTTTCCAAACAAACAGCCGTGGAGTACTACAACTACCACCAATGTATACGATGCCGCACGATCAGATGTTGATTTTAGTCATTACCTCGGTAACTGAAACAATGGCTGGTAAATACATTTGCTTAGCTTCCTATGCAAAAATTAAACAACTTAAAGCGGAAGTGAACATCCAAACTGATGGTTAGTTTCTTTTTTATCCTCAACGAACATGATTTTCTATTTGAGGTACAAATTTATAATGATTAAAATTATAATTTTTTTCCCACATTCAGTTCCAATCACATGGATAAATGCACCACAAAATCAGTCTGCAGTTGCTGGTAAAGATTATACTGTACAATGTGAAGTAACAGCCAGTCCAGCTCCATCCGTTGGTTGGCTTCGTAATGGTTATCGGGTGAATATGTTATGAATGCTTTCGCACATTTTTAATCTCTGAAAACTAACTCCCTACAAATTTCTTAATTTTAGTTAAAAATTGACGAGAAATTTGTGATTCGAACCGAAGGACTTTTGATTAAGAATGTTCAAGAATCTGATGATGGCATTTACACATGCATAGCTACTGGGTCTGAAACTAGTAAATTAGCCAAACGAAAAATCCGTTTGGAGGTTCAGGTATCACCGAAGGTACAACCATTCACCACCGTTATATTGGAAGGTGTTGAAGATCAACCATTCTCAGTGAAATGTAATGCGACTGGAAAACCAGCTCCCTCATACACATGGATCAAAGACAGTGAAAAATTGAATCTTGAATTAAACGCAGAAAGGTAATTTACATCAATAAGCTTACATACAAATCATCTTTATTTAATTTTTTTTTTGTCTTATTTTTAGATTCCGAGTAAACCCATTAACTGGTCAGTTGAGCATTTTGAATGTGTCAAAAGATGATTATGGAACCTACACCTGCAAAGCAACTAACTCAGCTGCATTACTGTGCATCGTGTTTCGCAAATCTGTCATTTTGTACTGGCTCTCAACAAATCCGCAAAATATCCACTTTATATGCAGCTATACACAAAAATATGGCAGCTTATACGCTACATTTATCAAGCTAAAAACGATCATTTCCCTATAATTTTGAAAAGTAAAACAAAACAAAAAAAACTATTTTGGAACATTATCTAACTTATTGCTTTCGATCTTAATCAAATATACTAATATTAATTGGCGTGCATTTGATGAAACAAAAGAAAAAAAAAAACTAAATTGAAAAAAATGAACAAAAAAAAAACTCGTGTTGTGTATTTATTTTGCAAATCGGACTTTTGACCATTTCTATAATAATAAACTATCAAACTACAGTAGAATCTCAAAAATTAGAAAAATCGATAAAAAAAAAACACAGAAGCGATTATCTGGAGGACAACAATCTAGACACACTATTGGTTATTCTCTTATACAAAACCGACTCAGAAATTCGAAATTACTTCTAATTTTTCTGCACTCTACTGAGATTCTGCTGCACTCTACTGAAATGATATGAACGATCAATTGACTTTCTCTATAATTTTGAATCCCATTTAATTCAGTTCATCTCAACAATGTAACCGAATTGGTTCACATAAATCAGACTTCATTTCTATTGATTTCATTGAGTTTTGAGTTTAAGCGATATTTAGATTACATTTTTTTTTGTCAGTCTTTAAGTTGAATGCTATTGTTTTAGTTTCGTTTTTTAATTGATAGCTAATGTTAAATCAACTACAATCATTGAGATGAACGTATTTACGTATATTTGATAAATAAAAAACCGAAACATCAAAATAAAACAAAAACAAATAAGCGTTTTACTTCATATAAATATTTAGACCATATTTAATAAAACAAACAGAGATATTTCGCTAACACCGCGATAATTTTTGCTAGAGCGGATTTTTGAAATTGACTTGAAGATTGACTTGAAGTCCAGTAGTCCATGTCTGTGGTCATTTCGTCTATGGTACACATTGTTGACGAATCATTTGCCAAAAGTACGACAAATCGGAATACTCAAATTTCGGAAAAGGACCTTCAGCCAGAATGGTGACAAATATTTTCTAGGCTAAGTTCGTTGGCATTGATTTTAATGTATTTGCTACTGAATTTTTTATGGCATCCACGGCAATTGAATGTTTTTAAACTACGATGACATTTTAAATGGCGTTGCAACAAGTAATCATGTGCAAACGATGCACCACAAATCACACAAATATGCGGTAAAAATACTTTATTTTTTATTCTTGAAGCCATGGTAATGGCTGGAAGATGAAGAAATATCTACTGAAAGTGATTTACCGGGAGCATCGAAAGCAAAAAAAAACAAATCGTTGTCCACAAGCGATGTGGATTTTCGTTAATTAAATTAAGACAATTTAAGTAATACAATTTCACGATAAAAGACTCAACGCGTATTTCTTTTTTACGTTGCTTTTGAAGTAAATATTTTTTGGTGACATTTTATCACAAAATGAAACGAATAGAAAATTACCGAAATTTACATATTAAATATATTCTGAATGGAATGGAGATACAAGATGATGATGACAAAAAACGGAGATATAGCAACATAAAAAAAAAGCCGAGAAACAAACAAATAAACACACATCGAATAAACAAACAAAAAACCAAGAGATTTTTTGTCGATGGAATTCATCTTATTCATTCATTGTTTTCGTTTGTCTTGTTACTATACATATATATTTTCTAATTGACATCAATTCTGCTTTCTATTCCATTTTGACTAGAATGAAATTTATGACTGTGAAATAGCATTTGGCTGATCATTTTGCTGGGGGTAATTTATAGCAAAGGCATTTTTACTGCATTTTTTGTTCTATTTTCTTTGTATTGTAATATTTTCAATTCATTAATAATATTTTTTTTTTTTTGTCATTTGGCCGATATATGTGTTTTTCCAAAAAGTCAACCATGGAAAATGGAATTCCGGATTGGTGTTAAACTTGTGCATATCAAATGCAATGGCAATCAAATTTCAGTTGTTAATATTTCAATCTCAAGTCATTTGAGAGCAACAATTGTGTCCAATGCCTAGCAAAAGAAGTTTAAAAAAAAAGGTTTATTAAAAAACGAATTATTAACGTAACTTTTGACAAAAGTCACAATCCTCAGTCAAAGTTCATTTGGATGCTATTGTTTACGTGTTGTAATAAAACTTTCAATTGCTGTGGTAAAAAAAAACATGTACGTTGTACAGCACCCAGCAATAGCAATCACATTTCCTCAATGCGCAAGTTCGTTTTGAATGTTGAATTTCTTTGTTTTTTACCTGTGAAATATAGAAATTAACCGTTTTCAAGTATTCTTAAGACTCACAGAGCCCAAATGCAAATAGAAAATAGCAGCAAACATTTTATGATGGAAGGGAAATTACGTTGGGGATTAAGCAAAAGCATCCGCAATAAAAACTAAAATAATGTACGCAGACAGAGGCGACATTGTCGGGGAAATATTAACAAGATTACCAAATGTACCCAGTGGCACCACATACACACACAAACAAAACGGATAAATGAAGTAAAAGTAATATAACGAACTGAAGAAAAAGAATGATCATGTGCTGTCAGTCAGCCAATGTCAGTGTTTGACGATTTGCTTATTTATTCAATAGAAATGAAATTTTTGATAGAAACAATTTTGCCGTTATAAAACAATAAATGCATACTATTTTTTTTATTAGATTGTTAAACAATTACAGACAATGACTTATCGTAAAATATTCGCATAAAACTAAATTCGAACACAAATAGACGGTAGATGAATAGTTTCTCTGTCTATTTATTATTTATTTGACATTTGAATCTTCACATTAAAATATTCTATTTTTTTGTTTGTCGCATTAAAGTAAAGGTATAATTTGTTTTATTTTATACTTAATAAAAACGTTGCGAAAATATTTTCACCAATCAAATCTTCATTTGAACACGGACGGTCCATAAGAGTGAGAGAGAGAGAGAAAGAGAGAGAGAGAGAGAGAGAGAGAGAGAGAGAGAGAGAGAAATTAAATGTGAATGAAATTCAGTTTCAACTACATATTTTAACTGTCATAATACGTTGTTCCATTTCCTGTTTAGTTTTTCTATTTGTCCAACTATGTACTCAATCGATGTGTAGTAAACCATGTCGTTCTTTTCACCTATTGATTTTTTTTTTTTTGAAATTTAAAATGAATGTGGAAAAAAAAATTGTTTATTTAGACATTTAAAATCAAAATCAAAATAAAAAGTGTAAAAAATATTTAATTAAATATTTCAGCATTCATATTTAGAAAAAAAAACATATTTGGATGCGCCATTTAAAACAACGATGTTCTAGAAGTTTCTAGACGCAACGCTTTGAACGTCCAATTTTGAGAGAGAGAGAGAGAGAAATTAAATGTGAATGAAATTCAGTTTCAACTACATATTTTAACTGTCATAATACGTTGTTCCATTTCCTGTTTAGTTTTTCTATTTGTCCAACTATGTACTCATACGCGCACATTTTTTTCTCTGTTTTATTATAACTCGATATTTTTTCCCTCTACTGTAAATTCTGGACTCAATCTTCTGTTTGTTTAACTAAAATACCAAGCAAAAGAAGACATAAAATGTTTAGTGCACTTTTATTTCTCTCTCTCTCATTCTCAACGTTGTTGCTGGTTTCGTTGTTGTTATTGTTATTGTTTGTAAAATTAAAAAAAAAAAAAATGAATACGAAAGTGCGGAAAATAAACTCGATTCAAGTTAAAAAGAAAAAACAAATGGCAAGAAATATCAATATTACTTTTTCATTCGTTTTTTTTTTACTCTTTTTTTACCTAAACTGAAGCATTGTTGTCGGTATTTTTTCGGTCGGTCGGTCGGTTTGCATCGAAAGGTCAAACCGAATTCGTTTCGAGGCATGGGACTTAGTACCGTGCGCAAATCGTATATAAGTGGGTGTGTAGCTGCAACGTTCTCAGTATTCGATTGAAAGTTTCCCGACTGACAACCGTTTGATTTTATTAGACTAGACTTTAACTAGTTATTTTTAGAGTTTTGTTTTCGGTGTTTTTTTTTTCAGTGCACACAAGACATTGCGATCCAATTTGGTAAGTACTATTTAAAATTCAAATTTAGTTATTTTTGGAATGTGTTGGCAAAAGGATTTAAATTTTTTTGTTCGGATAACTAAAACAAAAAAAAAACGTATGTGCGTACAGGGGTAACTCAACTCCAGTCAAATTTCATTTATATTTCGATTCCGAGTGAACTCAAGTTAAGTTCACTCCGAGTCGAATCGGTGTCAGAATTTATTCAATATTATTTATAAAAATTTTAGTCGTCATTATTTTATCGTTTCACTTTGTTTGGATTTGATATTCTATGTAAAACTCAAATAATTGTGCAATGAATAGAAAAATCGCACATTTTTTTACCAATTTTTTTACCAATTCTAAAGGCCCATCATATCATCAGAACACACTCAATTCATTTATTAGATGAAAACAGAACAAATAAACACATTCATTCCTCAATTGAAATCTTTTTGTTCAAAAGAAACGTTTTTTGGTATTTTAATAGTTTTTATGAATTCAAACAGTTCAGTAACACCTCACAAACTGATTCCGATCATTAAAAAGCCTCGGAATAATGGATTCCAAACTCTCATATGAAAAAAAATCGAATGTTTCAAGCCCTTTCAAAATGTCTGATTGCAAATTTTTGCTCCGATTTTTTTCGATTTCTTTGAACTAGAGCATTTTTAATCAACCTGTGAGGATTTTTTTTTACATTTTCCTATATTTTGGTGTTTCGAATGGATTCAAAGAGTTCAGTGGCACAAGATTAACTGTTTCCAATCAATAGAACCTCTCGAAATGTCCAATTTCAAATTTTCATATGAAAAAAATTCGAATGTTTCAGCCCACCCTATTCCATACAAATTCCGATTTTTCTTCGTTTTGATATTTTAATGGCTCTAATGGTTTCAATAAGCTCAATAGCATCACACAATCTAATTCCAATCATTGAAATGCCTAGGAATGACCAACTTCAAATATTCATTAAAAAAAATAAAAACATTCATTCCTCAATTGAAATATTTTTGATCCAAAATAAAAGATTTGTTGATATTTTAATAGTTTTTATGAATTCAAACAGTTCAGTGACACCTCACAAACTGATTCCGATCATTAAAATGCCTCGAAATAATGAAATCCAAATTTTCATATGAAAAAAATCAAATGTTTCAGACCACCCTATTCCATATATTTTATATATTTTTTCATAATTTTTCAAATTTGATTACATCAACTGTTATTTATTGATTGGAATAAATTTTTGTGATGACACTCAACTCTTTGAATCCATTCGAATCATCAATATACCAGAAAATAAAAAAAAAAGTTCCTCAGAAGTCCACTTTGGAATGAAAAATTCGATTTTTTTTTCATATGAAAATTTGTAATTCATTATTCCGAGGCTTTTTAATGATCGGAATTAGTTTGTGTGGTGTCACTGAACACTTTGAATTTATTTGGACCATTAAAATATGCAAAATGAAAAAAAAACTTCTCAAAAATCGATTCAAAACATTCTATTTCAAAGAAATCGAAAAAAAATTGCACGAAAATGTGAAATTGGACAATTTGATTCATTTCAATGACTACATTTCGCTCATTCAAAAGGTATTATAACATTCAGGGCTTCATTTTAAACTCACACAATTCATCGATATATGGGAAATGAATTTATTTTGATTTTTTTACTGCATTTTTTTTCAAATCTTCACAATTCACACATTCAAATACGTCTGGCTTATATGGAATAGGGTGGGATAAAACGTTTTATGTTAGTGACGCTTTCTTTGACTAATACCTTGCATACACCGTATTACCGTATTGCAAAATATAGGAAAATAAAAAAAATCCTCAAAAGTCCATTGAAAGTAATTTATTTCTAACAATTTATAAATGACAACAAATGTCGTTCAGACGTATAGTGGAGTCGGGTGGAGTCGGGTGGAGTCGAGTGGAGTATTCGCTTCCTATCTTCGAGTTGAGTTGAGTTTGGAGTGAGTGATCGGTTCGGGAGTGAGCTGAAAGTCGACTCGACTCAACTCACTGGCAAAGGGTCGACTGCTCACTCAAGTCGACTCAAATTCGACTCCGCTTACACCCCTGTGTGCGTATGTGTGTGTGTGACGCAAAAAGAAAAAGGCAAATTTCATGTGAATTTTGTAGAGAATTTTCAGAAACCATTAAACTTTATCCAGGTTTTTTTTTATATATATATAAGTTGAATGGTTTCTGAAAATTCTCTACAAAATTCACATGAAATTTGCCTTTTTCTTTTTGCGTCACACACACATACGCACATACGTTTTTTTTGGTTTTGCTTTTGCCAACACATTGAAATTCAAAGTGTGTGTGTGTATGTATGCGTATAAAATATAAAAAAAGCCTCTTGCAAACGCGTGCAAGAGCAATATTTTTTTCCCATCCGACGTGTGGTTCACTTTGACGAAGTGGATGGGCTCAGTAGGTTGTGGTAATTCCACTGGTTGCAACCGAAGCTAAAAAACCACACACACACACAGCCTGCGACGAAGACGATTATGGCGGCGGCGATGGCGGCTCATCCAGCCGAGGGAGACAGAGCACGAGCGCGTTACGCTTTGATGTATGATCATTAGATGTTCTGTGATATGCTGTGCGCGTGCTAAGAGGTGAGTACAGTACACACGTAAATTCGCCAGATTCAATAATCCTTTAATTTTAGTACTAATTTTGTCTGTTTTTTTTTCTGTTTTTTTTTCACAATGTAGCGCACCGAGGACATCAGTTGCCATCAGTGGGACATATTCGATCGAGAAGAAACCCACACACGATCAACGTTGGACGCCAGCCAGCCAGCCAGCCAGCCAGCCAGCCAGCCAACCAGCCAGCTATCATCTCAACGTCGCAGAGGAATTGTATGATTTAAAAGAAACCATGTTAAAGGGTTTTATATCCTATCGAGGTGTTCTGGCAACAGCCTAAATAGTGCTGTTTGCGTAGGCACCTTCTACATCGTTTGGATATATCCGCATGGATAAATAAACACGTTGCGGACGCAAACTTGCGGAATTTACACACGCGTTTCGCACTTCATGGATTGGATTAAAGACAATGTTAATAAACAACCGTAAATGTTATTGATTGATAAATAATTAAAATGTTTATCAATTTCAATTAATATACAGCATTAACGTGTAATACTTAAAATTTATATTTCTTTTGCGATCAACTTCAATAAAGTTTTCTAATAATCATTTTTGATATGAATTTTAGCCAGTAAATTCGGTTGTAATTTTTAATGGAATGGAAAAACGGTTGAATATTCCCTTGCATTTGTATTTGTAATATAGTTTAATACCGTTTGAAAACAGAGTGCATTCCCTCAAATGGGTCTTCATTATTACATCACGCATTACGTGTTGTCTGTCTTCGTCTGTCTGTCTCTATCATTTTATATTGATTGAATAAAACGCCGAATTTCAATATGAAATGAAATGTTAATTAAAATTTTGATTTGGAACTCAACATTGATATTAGCAGGGTGTTTCTTAGATCAAGGAAAATGATTTCTTCACAGTGTTACTGATAATAAGATAAACCGAGTGGTACCACTTTACTTGAGTAATAGATCCCAATCACCAATTTCAGTATTTGATAACTATAATCGCCCGAATGGTATTAATATTTTAAACTTGAGTATCAATTAAACGGCAAGAGACAATTTGAAAAAAAAACGTAGCTTCAAAACCAGGCGCTTTCACTTTTTTTACATGTTAGCAATAAGTAAAGAGCTTAAAAAAATACGATTCTTTGACCCCAATGCATTGTTGAATGTCAAACATCCCTCGTTCCCGGGTTTCCCTTAGATTTCTGAACGTTCGCTGTACTGTAAAACAGAACATTTGATGACGTTGGAATTTTTTAAATAATATTCATGCACAAGTAGCGAGAATTATGCGTATATAATGATTGCTATTAATTAATCAACCATTTCATTTGTGAACGGCGACATAGTTGTTAATAACAAAAGTTCTGCGATATCTTTTTAGTAGTTAATTGTCTTTTCAGTCAAATAGTAATTGAATTGTGCAGTTTTTTTTTGGTAACAGAGTTGTGTTTTTGTATATTTTCATTTAGATATTTTTTTGAAAGAGACAACCTTTTAAAATTTTCTGAGTCTCAACCATAAGAAGAAAAAAAACCATGAAATGCGTGCACATGAATATTGTTCAAATTGACGAGAGTAAAAACATATTCCTAAATGAAATACTTAAGAAAAAATGTGAATATTTTCAGATATCAACGAAAAATGGGCAAATTTCATTTGTTTATTGTGCTAAACACATTTCTTCTTTTTGCACAAATAACCAACATTAGTGCGAAAAGTAAGTACTCAAGAACTTACTTCTTCGATATAGAAACAAAACGTTCCTAACCTGCAATATACACTAAAGCTGATCACGAACACTTTTTCGAATAAAATTTTCAGACCTAAAGAAAATTTCGAACAAAATGTTTCAAAAAAAAAAATGTTCGGAAAAGTGTTCGTGATCAGCTCTAATATACACTCATACCTCCAATAGATAAAGGTCGATTGCTCACTCCGAATGAGGGATGTGGTTTTTCAAAGGTAGGGAATACAAAAATTGTTGGCGGAACAGCGGCAAAGCCAGGTAAATTAAATCTTTGCAAAAAGAAAGAAAATTTCTAATATCCTATGTCATATTATCGAACATTGCAGGTGCATTTCCATGGATTGTTTTGCTTGGGTATAGAAATGCCGATCCTTTTATGTGTGGTAAGAATTATAATTATTGCAAGGCCACATGCATCCTACTTAAGCTACACTTTCTCCCAAAATAGGTGGATCGTTGATAACAACACGTCATGTCTTGACAGCTGCTCACTGCCTTCGTCCAACCTTGTATGTTGAATAACTAAACAATTTGATTGCGATTTCAATTTTTCCTTAAATCACGTAGGGCTTCCGTTAAGATAGGTGTACATAACCGCTTTGCGTGGACGGATCGAGAAAGTAGAGAAATAAGAGTGATTCGATCGAGAGGACATCCTAATTACGATGATACGGAAGTGACAAGTGATATCGCCATTTTATACCTTGAACGTGACGTAGTCTTTACCGGTGAGCAACAATCATACTTAAACATTACATGGATTTGAAACTAAACGCTGTTTCACACCTTTGTATAGATCGCATTCGTCCAATTTGTTTGCCATTGAATGAACAACTTCAAGCGGATTCATTTGTCGGTGCGAATCCATTTATTGCCGGTTGGGGAACGCAAGTGGACAAACATGGACAATATTCAGATGTGCTATTGCATGCGCAAGTTCCAGTTATTGATTATGTAGAATGTCAACATCTTATTGAAGAGGAGGGCGAATTAATTTCTGGAAATCCAAATGATAATTCAATCATTTGTGCTGGAAATATGGCTGGTGGAACAGACACTTGTCAAGGTGATTCAGGTGGTCCATTAATGCTTCCAATTCAAGTGAATGGCACATTCCCAATGTATCAAATCGGTGTAGTGTCATGGGGAATCGGGTGCGGTCATCCACACTCCCCAGGAATATATACTCGCGTTTCATTCTTCATCGATTGGATTAAACAACAAGTCGCTACACCTGCTTAACTGTTTTTATGCTTCAAATTGTATTTCATTTGCATTAATGCTGAATTTGCGGAATTCTGACCACTTGATTTAATAAATGATTTTTTAACACTCATTGCACCAAAATTCTTTCTTTCGCCACATGGAAAATTCTATCTAATGATTTTGTTGCTTGAGAAATGTAATTTCTTAAATTACACATGTATTGATTCAGACTCTGAAACGAATTCGATTTAATTCAATCGAACTCATTCAAGTGCTCGTGAAAGTACAAAGAATGCGTTCAAGTGATTGTTATTTGTGAAAATTTGAATTTCTGAACGTTTACTGTACATGAGAAAAATTGGTGACGATCAATATTGTTACAATATTATTGTAGTATTCATGCAAAAACTATTTGGTTCGTGCGTCAATGCATACAAACACTATGCACAAGTAATGTATATATAATGATTGATATTCAAACATCAATCATTTCATCTTAACGTCTGGAAACAGACGTAAGTAACAATTGATTTTTTGTAACAAAATTGAAAATATAAAGTGAGTTTGTGCATTTGTTGACTATTCGATCATATTTCAGCAAAAAAAAAAGAATTTTAAAAATGTGCAAACCGAAGGATGAAAAATTACATATTTGCAAAATATTCATTTTGATCAATTCCCCTTGCAAATTAAATTGATTTTCCTAGAAACTAAAGAAAATAACACTCGACAAGTTAAAAAGAGAAAATATATTTCAGATACCGGAATACTATGAGGAATTTACATTTGTTTACGGTTGCGTGTGCAGTTCTTCTGTTTTCACAAATGGCTGGTATTAGTGCGTTAGGTCAGTATCACCACGAATTGTGGATGTACATTGTACATTCATTGCTTGGGTTTTTTAAAACATAACATTTATCTACAATTCACGAATCGTTTGTTTTGATATGACCTAGGATTTTTTTCAATATTTTCGAACAACATTCATGGACGCTTGCTTACTCCTGACGAGGGATGTGGCATTTCGAAAATAGCAAATAAAAAAGTTGTTGGTGGAACAGAGGCTAAACCAGGTGAATTGAGTTGAAAATTCTCTATTTTCAATAGAAAATCCGTTACACTCTCAAACATTTCAGGTGCATACCCTTGGATGGCGTTAATTGGATATGCCAAAAACAGGTTTTCATGCGGTAAAATGTACCTTTTTACTTTAAGCATATTGGTTGTTTGAACTAGAATTTCACCCAAACAGGTGGCACGCTGATAACATCACGTCACGTCTTGACTGCTGCGCATTGCATCCGTTCTACCTTGTATGCTAAACAAATGAAAATTATCTCACAATTTCTAAATATCGATCATTAAAACTAATAAAATTGAAATTTCCTTTTGAATTCGAAGGAAATTTGTTCGACTTGGAGAACATGACTTAAATTCAACGATTGACGGAGAACATCTAGATATTAAAGTGGTTCATATTGCCAATCATTCGAAATTCAATGAAGATTTTCCATACTCAAATGATGTAGCAATTTTAACGCTTGAACGTGATGTGGATTTTAATGGTGAGCAAACATTTCCATTGACCCATTTGACATGAATTCGAAATTAAACACTTTTGTTCATTGTATTGTATAGATCGCATTCGGCCGATTTGTTTACCTTTGAATAATGAATTTCAAAATAAATCTTTTGCTGACACAAATCCATTTGTTGCGGGATGGGGAAGGTTGAAGGAGAATGGTACGAGATCTAATGTATTAATGCAGGTTCAACTGCCGGTTATTGATTATACAAAATGTGAACGATTCGCATTCTTAATTTATAAATACTTGGGCAAAGTACCGTCGCATGAGCAATTCGTCGATTGTATCATTTGTGCCGGAAATTTGGCTGGCGGTCAGGACGCTTGTAAAGGTGATTCCGGGGGTCCATTAATGTTACCAATTTTGCAGAATGGCAAATTTCCAATGTATCAAATCGGTGTAATCTCATCGGGAGTTGGATGTGCACGAAAAAATTTCCCAGGCCTTTATACTCGCATTCAACGTTACATGGATTGGATCCAAAAAGAAATCGATCAGAAATTATAAATGAACATGAAAAATAACATTGTTGATAAATTGATCAACTTCTGTAAAAACATGCAATAAATTGTTTTATTTCGAACAAAGTTTTTATAATATTTTAGATTTTTTGGTTGAATTCACTACGTAAGAGTCATCCCTAATAGATTTTCAAAAGAACTTGGAAACATGGAGCCGCCTTGTAATTTTGAGAATAAGCTCAATACAAAACATTTAACAGTGAAAACATAAGGGATCGAATCTGCACAGCGCAATACGTTGACTTTGACTGGTTTCATTTGTTAATAAACTTGTGCGTAAAATTGCGTAATTGTGAGTTTGTTCAAGTAAAAAATGTTCAGATGGTAAACAACTCTAGCAATAATTTGTCAGTTTGTGTGAAACTTTCGATAGAAGCGGGAACCTAAGCCGCACTTTTCATTTCTATTTATTATGCGTGATTGGTTGTCCTGTCAGTGAATTTGATAAAACCACATTTTTCTCTGCAGTTATTTTTTAATTTCAACTTAATGAATTGAGAAATAAAAATGGGCGATAAATGTCAGCAATGTGCACTGGTCATAGCGCTCGTTATTTCAATAACTTGTACTATTATACTAGTAGTAAATTATTATCATATAATGACCATTAAGTTTCTAACACAAGGTCAGTGTATTTTCCGCGCTCCATTTTGAATTGGCAGTAAATTGTGGTGGTTAATTGTATTTAACAAAAAATTAGACCCATGACAAACATTGTCCATTGAACTAAATTAACATCTTGATACACCGGAGATGATATGTTACACAAATTGTCAACAATAATATACCGATGGGACTTTCTTTTGAATACGAACGTGTTAAATCATCTGAAAGATTGTATCGCGGATGATCTATCACGGTAGTCCACGCAAGTGACGCTTTCCTTTTTTTTCAATGAACAGTCATCTAGTTAGTTATTAAAATTCTCATATTCACATAAAAAAAATTGTATTTGAATTGTGTCGCCAATAGTTCAACTTCTGTACAACTTGAGTGTGTTAAACGAGGTAAAACACAAAAATTGATGACGCACATCCTGATATCAATATTTTGGCGAGTTCAACAGGAACGCCAATTGTCGTTATTAAAAAAATTGTCTTGTATCTAAAATGATATGAATTGTGTATAAAAACATTTTGACACTCAATTGTGGAATGTCATTTGTTTAAAAGAAATGAATTGAAATTTACATATTTTCAACAGTAAATATTGTCAAACCTAACATTTTAATTCATTGGATAATTTTTGATACCGAAATTAAAATCTACACCTCATACACAAGACCTCTTTGGGCTATTAGGAGACTATTAGTAGATTCTACTTCCAGTACATTTAATATTATTTAATAGATGGGATTGATCAAAGCGGCGAACAGTTAAGAAGTGGGCGAAACAATCTCTTTGAGATCGATGTTGATCGACTGACTCGAGGGCGCTTGCTTACTCCAGAAGAAGGTTGCGGCATAGGGAAACCGTTAGTTCGACCCAGAGATGTTTATTCTGGGTTCAAAACTAAGCCAGGTTAAACAATGTTCCATCAATACATTTTCAAAACCATTCGACAATTTTCAAATAACAGATTTAAATATTTAGGCGTGTATCCGTGGGTCGCACTTATTGGATATGCAAACGATACGGATGCACTAGCTTGGGAATGCGGTAGAACTTACAGCTGTTCACTTATTCAAACAAATCCAACACTTTGATAAATAATTTTTCTCGATAGGTGGTTCGTTGATAACATCGCGTCATGTGCTCACTTCGGCACACTGCGTGAATCCTGCACTGTATGTTCAATCGAAACAAAAAAATCACTGAAAATGAAAGTTAAAAAATTTCCCTTTTTCTCTGGTTTTTCTTTGAAAATGTCAAGATCTGTCGTGAGACTGGGAGTCTTCGATATCAGCATGCCGATTGACGAAAATATTCGTGATGTGAAGGTGCTTCAATCAAAACAACATCCTGACTATAATAAAGAGAATAGAGCAAATGATATTGCAGTTTTACATCTTGAATATGATGTGAGTTTTACAGGTAACAATTCCAATTTATTTAAAAAAACCGATGATTTTGAATAATTCTAATTTTGAATTAAATTTGAAAAATTTGTATTTGTTTGTGAAGAACGTATTCGGCCAATTTGCTTACCCACGAATGAACCAATTCGAAGTCAAGATTTTGTCAACTATAACCCCTTCATTGCAGCATGGCTACGATTTCAGAAAGGTGTGAATGTTTCTCAGAGAAATGTAATGCGAGATTGGCAACTTCTTGTTCATGAGAATGTTGAATGTAATCGGAAGTTTGAAGGAGAAGAAGAACTTATTTCAAAACAACAGCTCGACCAAACGGTGATGTGCGCCTCAAATATGAATGGTGATCATGTGATTTGTCAGCTGGAGTCTGGATTGATGCAACCAATTTTCAACGAGACAATCCGCTCATTTGTGCATTATCAAATTGGCATTATTTCAAATGGAACCGGATGCAATACAAAAACAACACCAGCCATTTATACGCGTGTTCAAGATTTTGTAAATTGGATTGAAGAAAAAATCAGTCAATAAACATTTTAGACGATAGTTAAAGTTTTAAATAGAAAACTAAGAATGCGGTCACACTGAGATATATTTTGTGAAAGACATATTGCTGGAATTAAATTTTGTTCGTATTTTATAAGATTTCATTCAATCTCACCAAATGTGAGAACAAATTTTTGTGTGTATCAGAATTTTTTATTTAAACGAATAAAACCGATGAAGAATGAATATTGAACTAATTTGCTATTTTCTTAGAGTAAACACTTGTATGTTTAAGAAATCGTAAAATTGTTTATCATTCCTCTATAGCAATAGCGAAATTGTCACTGAATCAGATAGAAACACATTTAGAGAACATAGCTCTGTTTTATTTTAATGACTATTCATTAAGTAATATCTATTTTGTTCTCTTATCGAAGAAATCGTAAGCTGAATGAACAATCAAAGGGCTGGCGTGTATAAATTCAAATTTAAATTAGTGAGATACACATAGTATTTAATAAGTTCCCACCACCGCATTCAGATCAATTGTGAGCAAACAATTGAGGTGGGCAAACCGATGAATGCTCTCGAAACGCAATTAAATCTTATAAAATCATTATCAATCAAGATTCGAGCAATCAGTTTAATTTCGCATTTCGATGAAAAAGTCGACACGCGATTCTAACGCCGTTCAGTGAGTTAGAGTCTTTGAAATTTTTTAATTTCATATCCAATTGAGATTGAACTTGTAAAATTTAAGATTGAAGAAGTTACTGTGATAAAAGTTCCATGAGATCAATCCAAAAATTTATTTCAAAATGAAAAATAAATGCGTATTTCTGAGTATAACCGTTTTAATTGTGCAAGTGATCAAAATTAGTGCGCAAGGTAAGTGAAATTCTCAAAAATAATATGATTCTGTTTGACTGTAGTGAACAACAATCATGTTTAAATGTGAAATGGACGAAGTGTTACGCAGTGCCAAATAAAAAGAGTAGTTTTTACGAAGCAAGAGTGCATCAACATCAAACATAGAATTGTTCACTTTGACTAATGCGATGCTTTTGTTTTGGTTTCAATTTTCATTAGGTGAACAATGTTTAACTCCATACGATGTCGCCGGAATATGTGTAATTCGATCACATTGTCGATCTCCATTGGATTTGTTTTATTTTGATTTTGTTCTGTTTAAAAATGATTTATGCAGAAGAAGTGAGAGGTTTAGTAATGGTCGACCATATGTGTGTTGTACTCATCCGATTTTCAGTCCAAGACCGCCTCGGCCTCAACCATTTCCACCGATTCCACCTGTTGGGTTGCCACGAACCACACCATTATCAGCAGCACAAACACTACCCCAATCGCCACCACCATCAACAACACCCGAAAGCACAACACCAACAGTACCGCAAACAACACCCGACAGTGTTCAAACATCACCTCAAACAACAACTGATTCGGTTCTTCAAACAACTTCTCCAATAATTCCATCAATGTCCCCTGAACCATCGCCACAAACGACCACACAAACTCCATCACAAACCACACCTGAAACGAGTCTTCAAACAACTTCAGCTCCAGACACAAATCGCATGTCTTGTTTTGATCCGCGTGGTCTTCAAGGAGTTTGCTGTAATTTGACAGATTGCCCATCGCTCAACATACAATATCAGACTCAAAAACTGTTTTTCACATACCAAGACCAATACCGAGTCTATATTCAGCAGTCCACTTCAATTTGTATAACACGTAATGAAGGTTTCATTTGTTGTCCAAGTAGACCAAATGCAACTGAACCACCAGTTACAGTACCACCACCAGAACCAATTATTCCATTTGGACGTTTGCTAACTCCAATTGAAGGATGTGGCTATTCAAATGTCACGCATAAAAAAATCGCTGATGGAAATACAGCTGAACCGGGTAGGTTGATTCCTCAATTCAGTGAAAAAAAGATTGAAAGATTTGTTTCGTAATTTGAAATCTAGGCACTTTCCCCTGGTTAGCATTGATTGGATATACCAATACCCCAGACGAACAAATATGGAACTGTGGTAAATTTTATTGTTCTTACCCCAATTTTACTGATGTTCAGAAAAAAAAACACATCAAAAAAATGATTTTTAATGGAAATTTAACAAAACTAGGTGGTTCATTGATAACATCCCGTCACGTGCTTACGGCGGCCCATTGCGTCACATCCAACTTGTACGTTTAAATCAATTTAAAATGCACAAAACAATATAAATTACTAATTAAATCTTTATTTTATTAATTTGAAGGTACTTCGTTCGTCTTGGAGCACATGATATAAATACAACAAACGATGACGCCGTTCAAGATGTTCAGGTGATTCGATCTGAACGACACCCTGATTATGATGCTCGATATGGAATTAATGATATTGCAATATTATACCTTGATCGGGATGTAGACGCAACACGTAAGTCATAAATCATTTATTGCATTAGCAAATTAGCATTTAACCGGAATTGAAAATTGAAAATTATTGTTATTTTTCATGTTTTTGCTTCACAAATCGATTTGAAAAGCGCGAATTCGGCCAATTTGTTTGCCAATAAATGAAACAATACGAAGACGTAGTTTTATTGGATATTTGCCATTCATCGCCGGATTTGATTTGCTGAGAGCTGATGGAAATTCATCAAATGCAATAAGGGAATTACAAGTACCAGTACTTAATAATGATGAATGCAAAGAACAATATCAACGACAGAATAAAATCGTGTCGGAAAATCAATTTGGTGATGATGTGATTTGCACCGGTGCTTATATAAGCGGTTATGATAATTGTGTAAGCGATTCAGGAAGTCCTCTAATGCTACCGATCTATGATAGAGATACTCTTGATGATCGTTACTATCAAATTGGTATTATATCACGTGAAATTGGTTGCAATGAATCCGAAACACTAGATATTTATTCACGAGTTCAGAACTTTATCGATTGGATTCAAGAGAAAATCGGTCAATAGGAGTTGGTCTCTATTTTCTCATTGAAATTATAGATTCAATTAGATGTTAAGTGCAATACTTTGTAAACAAAAAAAAAGATTAATTAAAATTCAAAATCACGATGAGGATGTTCATTTCAGACGTTTGACGTTTTCAGTAAAAGATTACATTACAAATCATTAATAATATAGATTTTATTTTGTTTTGTTCTCTTTTTTTTTCAATTTATTCTGTGTTCATTTTATATTTATTTATACAACTTAATTATTGTTTGAACAAAAAATCTGCCTGTTTCAAAATCTTGAGAAGTGCTACTTGCTTTGAATAAATTCACGAACAAATTATTAACAAAGTCAGACATTTGAATTCTTTCATTTCACTAATTCCAGTGAATTTTATTGTGTGGAGTGTTGTTTTGTGTGTGTGAATCATTTGTTAATCATCAATGCAACTGCAGTAAGATAAACTATTGGCTTTCTAAGGTCAATGTAAATTTATTTGATTTTATTGCTTTTTTATGCATTTGGTTGAACTACTACAAAAAAAACGTATTACTATTTTGGATTCCTATGGCATTATTAAAGTAGGCACTTTTTGTTTTGTTTTTATTTATGGATAAATAGAAAATTTATTCTTTGCGAAAAAAAAGAGTGTAAATTAATCATTTCTCGTGTTTTAATATTGGAATAAATTCTTGTGCATCGGAATGCGCACAACATTGACCTACTGAAGTAATATAGTGCGTGAACATAAATTCACCGATACTGATTAGTTGATCATCATCAATCACCAATGACTTATTAAGATAACAAAATCATGAATGACAAATGTGCTTGTTTAATGAGTATACTTTCAATTTTAAATTCAACCATTTTACTTCGGTGAGTCAAATGTGCCAAACTTAAATCAGAGTCTCCTTTCAATTACTTTCCGCTAAAAAATGTTCAATAAAATTGATTGAAGTCTTTATTTATGTAATTGAAAATTACGAATCTATTTTCATTCGATAAAATTCAAGTATCTAAGCGAAAATCAGTCAAGAAAAAAATATTGCAAGGCAATCTCTAGTCCGACAGACCAAAGATCATTTGTTACTGGGTTCAATCAGAATCTCCGATTCAGACACGATCATATCATAAAATGAATGGAATGTATAGAAATGTGGTTCCGTTAAAAATGGTAATCGCAAATTGAAGCGCGGTTGAAAGTGCAAACGTGTACTATAATTTTAAACAAAACAAAAGAACAGATTCATCTAATCATCAGCTGATTCTCGCTTAATATTGATTGGTTCAACAAGTGTTGGGCTGAGCGCTAGTGCTGGATTAGCAACTGCAATGATATTGTTGCCGGATGCCGACAAAACACGCACACCAAGCGATCCATTTCCATTTGAATTGATGTTTGCTGTTACAGTGACTTCTTTTTCATCGTCTGGTGATCGAGCCATTTCACCCAACACCATTTTATTTTCCTGGAAAATCCAAACCAACAAAACACATAATTAAAATGAAATTGAATGTGTACACGTAAATAATACTTACATCTTCAACATCATTATCACCACCATTCGACGACTGAAGCTGTGGCGAACTTGAACTACTGAATGAGAATCGCGAATCATCTTCACAGTCGGAACGTGAGTAGCGTGTTGAACTTAAACGTGATATTGAAATGCAATTAGTTTAAAATGGGAACATTAACATAAATGCGATGATTTGAAAATGAAATCAAGAACAACAATATAAATCGTCATGATAACACGTACGAGAAACGGGCAGCAATATCGCCAACATCAAATGATTTGCCCAATTTATGATAGATTTGCAATAAATTGTGTCGCATTTCTTCGGCACTGGTATGGTAATCCTAAAATTGCATACAATTTGTTATAGTGCTGTGATACTGTATTTAGATGTTATTGACAAGACTTTATATTCTCTGGCATTTAAGCGTAAATTCATTGATAGCAAATAAACAGCTGATAAAGAACGCCTTACCTTATAGCAATACATTTAAAAGCGTTTAATAAATATAGCGTGTGATCATTCTAAAAATAAACACGCAAAAAAAATGGTTGCATGCAAATTACATGCACAAGTCTATCATGTTATCAAACTAATCAACCCAAATAGCAAACATTCCTTTAGCTAAAATCACAACAACAACAAAATAACTACAGCTACATTGCCCAAAACCCAAAATTAAAATGTCTTTTTAATTAGCAATTAATGCTTTTATCACAATTAACTTAGCAAACAGAACCAATCTAACAAAAAAGCAAACTTTGGCACATGCATTAAAATCGACGATAGCAAAATAAAAGTGTGCGCAAATAAATCATTGCACATCGATGCTGAAGCTAAGAATGGAGCAAAATTTAAGGCAGTTCCCACAAGCGAAGCGGTTAGTTGCACTACGGAATGTAATAGTAGTGTGTTTGTGTTTGTTGTGCGGCTGGCAACTGTAACAAATGCACAAATTAAAATACAATTTTAGTTGGTGGTAATCAATTGAATCCGTGACTAGAGTGTGTAAGTGTTTTGTAGTTTGTTTTTGCATTACGTGCACGTTATACAATATGCATAATCTCTTCAATGTAGAAGTCAATATATAGTAATTTTTAGTGTGAAATTTAGACAAGATGAAAAAAAAAATTATGAAATTTTGCACATTTCACTCATGAAAATGTGTTTTTGTGTTTGAATTCAAGTACCTTATTTGTTTTCGTCAATGTCATGACTTTGTAAATTTTGCATATTTTAGACAGGATAGATTAATGCCAAACCGGAGCCGATAAGCCAAAAGCAAAAAGCATATTAATTAGGCGGAAATCAACAGCAACAACAACAACAAAAAGATGACTCAAAGCAATTTTGTGTTGATGTTATGCCATTGTTTTTCTTTTCAACAAAGCGTATAAGCGCATTGAGTGAGTACGATCACAATTTTGGACTCTAGTCTAGGTCGATAATTGTAACACGTTGGCAACGTTCACAATTACACTGATCATGACAATGTGATGGACTCAGTACCTTGTTGTATTCGGAACTTGTATCACTTGGCAATCGCATTCGTTTTGCCTGAGATTCTTCTTCCGCTGAACGTGTTGAGGTAGATTGTTGTCTATGGTGAGAGATAGTGTTATCAGTCAAAATATTGTTTTCTTTTTATTGAATAAATGAATTTTTCTTAATTTACCCCATGGCAATGCGAGCAATACCGGCTGAATGCCCAAATCCAGCATCTTTAACAACTTGCCGAGCCAATGGGAACAATTCAACACGTCTTGTCAGCAAGGCTGGTATAAAACGACACATTTGAGCTGCGGCCTCATTTACGCACACTTCATGCAATGTCAGAGGCTTTTCAGGTCGTCGTTTGCAATCAAAGCGTCCGTAAATTGCCGAAAACTTTCGAATTCCTTCCATTCGTCGTGGATCATTTTCACTTAATGCGATAATCGCATCAATTTCTCTTGTTGACCGTTTTTTCGTACTTTGTGGCTTTGTGTCTAACAATTGATATTGACTTGCCAATCTAAAACGATACAATCAATCAATGTTAAATAAAAAATTAATCACGAGTTGACCACTTCATTTAAAGTACTTACCGTTCTGCCGCTCGAGTAAGGCGAATGACTTGTTCATCACTCAATGTTGGTGTTAATTGAATTGAACTAGTCGGCGTTGCGGATGCTGTACCTAATGAACTACCAATATGTGATGATATACTCCCAATTGTACTAAATGTTGATCCCATTGTTGCAGCACCGCTAATTGAAGACGGACTGTATGTTGGAATCGGATGGAATGGACTACGTGATTGTGTTACTGGTTCTGGACTGAATTCTACACGAGATGAATCTGAAACTTTATAAAATATCAGTATGACATTCAGGTTGAATTTAGCCGACAGCAAATGTATTGAACTCACCTATATTTGATAATGGCACTTTGAATGCTGCTGGATTGCTCACCCATTCAGCTAAAGCCTTTTGAAAGCGTCGAACATGCAATGGTTTCGATGCCATCCCAACTAATGCCATTATTTCCAAAAACTCATCTTCACCCGCATCACACAACTGCTGCACATCATCTCCACCTGTATCCAAGTTCAATCATTTTTAATTTCACTTCATTTTCATCAATGTTCTGCTTCTTAATTACCCATTTCAAGCAATGTGTCATAATATGCTAAGAGGCTCGCTCGCTGTAACACCCTATACAACTGCAACTCCGCTTCGTTTTGTGGTGTAGACGTTGAAACCACTATAGAAAAAAAAAGATCGAATGCCATTTTTATGAAAAATATTTCATTTTCTTAGTTTAAAAAAATCGATGTTATTGGGAATCGTGAACGTTTAACATTCCATAGTTCCGAGCTGTGCTGCACTTTATATTAAAATTAATAGACAAAGCAATTGAAACAAGCGACGATACAAACAAAAAAACACGACCGCTTTTTTACGATTCACGTTAAAACACTGGTGAAAAACCTTAGTTTTAATCAAGCCCATTTTTTTATAGACAAATGAGAACGTGATTGGTTTATTTATGAGTTGCATACGAAAAAAAACCAATCCCGTAATTGTATTTCTAGGGACTGGATTTTTTTTATTAGTGTAGCGTTTTACCGTCGGTATGCAAACACAACTAATCCCCTCTTGTTCGTCTTTCCATAAGAAGCATTTTTTTATGTGTGTGAGTCATATTCCTTATGCATAATTTCAACCCTTTTTTTTCTTATGTCCAATGTAAAAAAAGGGGTTGATGTTTTTTCTGCATAGACTTGAATCGTTCGGTTTTTTTTTCAGAAATTTAAGAAAAAAACTAATTTTCACAATTTTTATGCTGCTCGCGTCCTTTCACATGGTCTAAATGCATTTTCTCAGCCACAAAAAGAGACTTTGCATCATTATCATTGTTTCTTTAGCAATCGATGCAACTCAGACGAAACGTGTGTTAAGAATTTAATGTAAAAGATGAACAATAATTATTGTTGTTGGTTGTCGGCTACAATGTATGGCTCATATCGGTAAAGCGAATTAAAAAAAACCAATGAACCTTTTATGCAAATCAGAGACAGTGTTTTTTATGTCCACTTTTTTTTCCATCGTCGTGAGTTTTTTTTCAACGTATGCAAATGGGAGAAAATCTTCTCATGCTTGGAACTTGCAACGCAGACAAAAAAAAAACTATCACTGTCAGGAAATTGACCCTATTGTTGTGTTTCTTTGTACACACGATGACATACTCTCATCGATTTATACCACTTTTTTTATCAGTTTTTTTTCTATGTGTTTATCGTGTTGTCTTTACAGTTAAACACATGAAACGTATATTCTTTTGGTTCTCATCAAACATTTTCACACATATTAATGATTTTTTTTTTATTGAATGACGTCCTTACTGTTTGTCTTTGGAAAAAAATCTAATCAATTCTATGGGAATAACGAATGATCTCTTGATGTGATAAATATTTTTAATTGATTCCGACGGCATATTGGAAGAGCGTATTCGACGTGCATTTCAGCGGTGCTCTTGAACATTGTTCTCAAAGGTAAACAGGAGATTTTTTTTACGACTCCTCACGAAAACGGTTCTTTCCCGGTGTAAATTAAATTTTTTTCAAGAATTATTTTTTGAAAATTTAAAGTTCAAGGATTTATTCCAAAAATGGATCATGAGAAAAGTATTTGGCGAGTTCTAGAACGAAGTTCATTGCTACTGAACTGAGAATCAAACATATGATACCATTTTAAAAGGAATAAACCGTCACCTGCACTCTTCCACCAAACCAAATTGGCATGAGTCTCAATCTGTCCGGACATTCACACGGTCGTAAACATTTGGCGAAAAAACAACTGACAATGAAAAGTACAAATGATGCACACACAAAAAATTACACACACACATTCGCGGACAATGGTTGAGGCAGAATATTTTTAGTGTGCAAAAAACTCTTGAAAAATCACGAAATGTTTAGAACAAACAAATGAATTGAAATTGAAAGAAAAACTATGAATAGGGCATAAACACACAATAAAGCTATCACAGTACAACGACGTAGAGAGCAAGAGAGAGAGAGAGTCGGAGAGCGAAAAAAATCGAAAGTGAAAAAAAAGTACGAAATGAAGACAAAGCGAATATGGTTTGGCATGAAACTCGTCTCGACGTAGAGTCGATGTTGTATGGTCGGCTCACATTAAACTCTCACGGAATTCACGCATACGAAATGAACTGGTATTTCTTCATCTATTTCTTATACACTGAAAACACTTCGAGAAGCGAAAAAAACGCCATTGCCTATAAAAACAGCGACCAAAAGAAAAAAAAAGCCAGGCGATTGCTTCAATTGATTACCATGATGAACAACAGCATAAACATTTAATTTCTATATGCTACAGACCTTTATCTAATAACATTTGCGTACGCAATGGTATTCACGAGAAGCGCGCACGACGCTCGCATTTCGATCATCACTCACAGCCAGAATCAAACAAACGAAGAAAGAGCAATGCACAGCAGCAAAAAAACACCACCTTTTTTTGCTCTATACACAGACAAATAGGTGCTGTATTGTATTGAAAGCCGGCTTTATGCTGCCTTCACTAATGAAACAAGGTTAGAAAAGGATAACAAGAAAAATGTTTACCCTTTAAGTCATACGGCATTTTTTTCGACATTTTTTTTACACACTCTCCCTCTCTCCCTCTTTATCTTCTTTTCGTGTTCGTGTCTTTTTGTGCTTCCTTTGAGAATGAATTGGTCGTGTTTTTGTGTGTGCTCGTGAGAGTTCATCTATCATATGGTTCTTTGCATACATAAAACGATTTGAATATGGTCTGTTTTTTGTTGTTGTTCTTGTATATTCATTTTGTATTGGCCCCTTCAATCTCTGGTATTAGGCGAATACGGCAAACAAGCAGCGTTTGTGGTATGAATCCTTTTAAGTTGCGTTTTTTTTTTGTTTTAACTGTGTTGCCCGCAGGTATCTTAAGCACAAAACACATTCTAATTTATTCAATTGATGATGCGTACTACTGCATTACACCGAACTGTACAGCCCCAAATGATAAATACGACGTAGAAAAAAAATGACAAGAAGCAATAATACAAAGGATTTTTTTTGACCGGAGTCCACGATTTAGCAGGTAAAAATCGGGAAAGAAGCGTTTTTTTTTCTTCTTCGTTGGGATTATTGTGATATTGTGTGTTAAATAATAATAATAATCAAATGAAACGAGTTGTGTCGTGAAAAATGCATTACGGTAGCACATCTCGGCTCGACTACTTATCCGGTATATATGATGCTACAAAGTGATCACCGTGATATTTGTGTGCGCACACACATGTGTGTAATGAGTGTTGCTTAAGGTTCCGCGATGCTTTGATGAGAGAGGCCCATTCTATGGGAATTATGATGCCAAGAAGAAGCACCGTGTGAGAGTGAGTAAGAGCGCATCTTATTTGCATATTCGGATGTGATGTCGCATTTTTTTCTTGTCATTTACTTCAATACCATTTTTCGTACCGTTGTCATTTTTTTTGCTCTGTTTTCCGTCTTTTTTTTATATATCGCCGTACTTTTTTTTCTGCCATCAACCAAAGTGTGTGAGAAACGTGTACAGTTTAATTGAAACACGTTTTGAAGTAGAAAAAAAAAAATGAAATTTCTCACAGCATTGCGATGATATTTGAATGTCTTGTCAGCTAGAGGCTGATTTCGGCAGTACGGCTAGGCTTATTGTTGTCGCAATGCAATCCGCTTACACACTCTCCGTTCTCACGGACATATTTATGGAATTTTGATTCAGTGGGTTGACTCAAACTCGGTTGTGTACTTGATTTTGACTCTTATCAGTCCTTTCAAATACGTTTAATTTTATATTCCAAATGAATACACATTGAAAGTTTTGATCTGGATGTTTGCCAACCGCTGACAAAGAGCCGTCTAGAAAATATCAAAATAATGAAAAACACTTTTCAATTTCAGAGTGCGTGTTTTTTTTAACGGAGATCTACAGTTGAGCGAAATATATATATAAAAAAAACAGCCCATCAATTGATGAGACAAACGAAATAAATAAAAGAAAAGACGCAATAACAACCTATTGCCGAACATTTCAAAATGCACATAAAATTAAAAGCCAAACAAAAAGTATGAAATGCCAACCGAATATGAGAGCAACGATTTTTTTTCTCTCTTGCAGGCTAGTTCGATGCATTCGAGCCATGTGCATATTTTGATAAAAGTTCGCATGGCGTCGTATATTTTTGTAGTGAGAATTAATCGACGTAAAGCAACGAAAAGTGCTGGTCGATAAAGGCAGAGCGCGGCCAATGCGAGTGTGTTTTTGTTTTATCCATGGTGTCCACAGGAATGCTGTGGTGGACCACATCAAATTCATACTAATAACAATAATTTGGTGATTCGATTGCTTTAAAATTTGATGAAACGAAATCTTTCTATGGGCAAAGCAACGAGAAAACAACACATCATAATGAAAGCACATTTTTTGTGTGTGTCATCACCGACGTTCTTAACACCGCCGTACTACGGCACAGTAGCTCTGTACTATGGACACTGATACAACTGACTGCGATGCAATCTGTACACTTTCAAAACCAAAAAAAAAACTCCAAACGATCGACAAGATTTTCTTTCATTATTATTATTTTTTTTTCTCCAGTTTTGATTAAAACAAGCGATAAAAGAGAAAAAAAAACCAACCAACATTTTTGAATAGACGCGTAAAAAGTGTGTCTTGGAAAACATTATGGCAACAGGAATCTTTGATTCAACTTTTTAATTGCATGATGGTCTAACTTAGATTTGCCGCTATTGCCGAATGTGTACAAGAATTTGTGTAAATATTTTTCGAATGCGATTTTTTTTTACTGCTCTGTTCATTATATTGCGGTCGAATGGGTTCATTGCGCGCCCGTTCTTATGCGCGAATTCAACATTCCATAATTATTCGGAAGTTTTTCAATGGGGCAAATGAACAGAAAAAAAAAATCGGAGCTCGTTGCGATTGCGATTATCGGTAGGTTGATGCCTCCGGTCTTAGGCAAACCAACAAAAACTCTTACAGACGAGAAAGAATGTGGCCGCCTGAGTTTTTGTCATCACAAATGCTTGCACTCTCTTCATAGTAAGACAATCAAATGGGCTACAACTGCATATTGGTTGTCTCTTTTTTACGCCGTAGAATTCGATTATTTTGAGATTCAATATATTCTAGCAGTTTAATGGTTATTGGATGAGCTATTTCGAAGCCTTTTTTCTGGGTAATTTTTTTTAGTTAAATACCTGAATCAACAAAAAACGTTCTATTGCATCTCCATATTTGTCTATGGATTCTTGCATTTTATTATAAAACTCCTCAAAAAATTGATATCGAAAATATACGTCTGATGTATGTTTTGCCTTTTGCAGGTGTTTTTAGTGTACCTCTCGTGTTTTAATTGCCATTTCGTCAACTGTGTCGATGGCATGCGTCATTTTTGACGTGTTATTATCAACTTTGTTGCAAATTGACTGTAAACTAAACATCGATTCAAATTGACCAATTTAAATTACAATTTTAGTGGCAATAAATTTAAAAAAGTGAATTAAACTGTCGCCAATGGCAAATTTGATTAAAGTTCTAATGATACTCCTCTTCAAGACAATCTCTTGATGAAATTTCCATAATAAATTTTTAAAAGAGCTCAACATTCGTTTCAATGGTTGAATTTACATGATTCATGTAATATGAATGATTGAAAACCGTTGAATTTTTTTTTCTTGAGCGTTACTGCTTGAAAACAAAGACGATCATTTTCATTTTTTTTTTCATTTGAAATATTGTGTATTGTAGTCTTTATATATAAGTATCATGGTATTTTAAGTAAGGGTTGCGAAATCCAAACATAAGGCTCGTTATGTATAACTATGACTCTATATTCTTATGTACATGAACATGTTGTACGAGGTGTGTATTCCACTCAACATTTTGAGCGGCAACAACAAAATACAGTCTGATGAACAAAGTGTTCGTCTAGGGTGCAAAACTACCTGGAAAAAAATAGCTACCCTAGCATTTGGCATAGAAAAAAATAAACCAAAAATGGTGGCTATGACTGATCGTTATTGGTTGAGCTAAAAATAAAGGCCGTCCGCCTTTTTTTTCTATTGAGTACTCTACGTTTTTTTTTTTTGAATGCGCCTGGTTTTAAACGAATTTGTCGGTACAGAAAGATTTTGTGTATGGTTTCAAAGATTGAATAGAATGTTAAAAAGGAACTATTTATGGGTATGAGTCTATGAGTTATGAATAATGAACGAAAAAATATGTTGAGAGCAAGACGAAAAAACAGTTGATGCTGAAATCGAAGAGAGACAAAATATTTACCGGTTGAAATTCACAATGAAGATTCGTTTTGAACTGAAACTGGGGTAACATTACTCTCTCACGAGAGCGTTTGATAGGCTGTGACTACCTTTAAATTCGTATTTTTATATTCTTTAACTCCCGGATGCGAGACGATGCTATGTGAGTACACCAAAACTAGTTCTCTGTCCATGAATAGGTGCGTTGTTTATTTAAAAAGGATCGAGTATTCAGCATCAGAAGATTGCTTGGTTTATTTTTTTTTAATGTTGCCCGTGTGTATTCCGTGAAACGTATGAGTTTAACGGTTAAATCGTTAAAAAATGGCGCTTTAACCAGATGAAATATGTGTTATTACCCTTGAATTTTAATTTAAATAACGTTGAATTGCTGACATCATTAGAAAATTCGGTACAAAAGAGCAGATTTGTTGCGCAAGCATGTCGCGCCATTTTTCCCTTTAACAGCAAAGCAAAAAAAAAACAGCCGACTCGGCACTCTGTGCTATGAATCTAACGTCTATTTGATACTATCCCATTTTTAAATGTTTCCATGCATTGAGATCTGGTTTTGAACTTGAGCTCTATTTCAATAAGGACGCCAAAAATTCGCCGATTTCACGTTTTTGTTCTTCTCTCTTTTTTAGTGTGAGAGTTTTTGTTTGAAATGTACATGTTTTTCAAGCAAATATTTCTAACTTTTGGATTGATAACATCGAGCCGTCTTCATTTTCGCTCGATGTTCATAAAACCGTTTTTTGTGTGTGTGTGTGTTTTGTTTCAATCTTTTTCTGTCTTTTTGATGTTGAACCGTTCACAAAAACAGTTCGATTTCTTTGTATGGATCCGCATTCATCCGCAATTTTATGCGGAGTCCATAGAGAGCACAAAACTAAACATTGTTGTTGCACTGCATTCGATTTTGTTTCTTCATTCTGTATTCCGTTGTATCCACACATTTTTTTTCTATCGCTTTTTACAATCGCATATTTTCTGGGGGTTTTTTGTTGTTGTTGCAGTCTTCTCTCTCTGACTGAATGCTTGGTTCGCGATAGATTTGGTGTGAGAGTTTTTGCTATGTGTGGCACAACGAAAAAAAAACAAAGACGCGTCCAATATATTTCGGTGTTATCGTATCGTCTGCTAGTGTGCAGAATTGTTCTTCAACTGCAATTTATATCCATGTGGCTCCTGATCGTCTATGAAAAAACAATAAAAGCAATACGCTTAAGCGTAAAAAAACCCTTCAGATTATCGCGACGGACTGTGAGGTGGAGAGGGCCAGATAGAGAACAACAAAACGAAAACGGAAAAATATTAAGAATATCCAGCATAAAATACATGCGAGACGGCACCAAAACAAGAAAAAATAGTATGAGACCGAAAAGCGAGCCACAAAAACGATTAAAATGAACGCACAATTGATGTGGCACAAAAAAAGAGCTCGTATAGATGAACACTGAATGTCGAGTGTAGCAGCACTTCAGTAGTTATTTCTATCATTTTATCCCATTTTCCTGATGTGTTCATGCTTTTTGTTTTGTTCTAGCTGTCTGGAGACTATCAAAATTCATTGAGAATTGGCAAGTAGGTCTGTTGCAAAAGTAACTGCTACAAACAGTCAATATTATGTCAAACGCAAAAGTGCAATTTCACTGGCAAACAATGGCGAATGTTCTCAAGTTTCAATGAGTGAAATAAGCATTGGCTGCAGCGTTTGCAAAACGCAGCAAACGAAAATTCAATGTTGCGGCAATCCAGTCGACGAATACGCTTCCGAAATGAGCATGGCAAATAGCGGAAAGCAACAGATTAGGTTAATTTGATGCGAGTTGATTTATGTTTATATGTAGCCAACTGCCCGTTAACGTTTTACAACTTCGATATAGCATTTCGGGAAGTTTTACACTGGAATTGGCGCTTTTGTATATAACTTATGTGAAAACTCCCAAATGATTCACCAAAATCATTTGATTCGCCGATAAAAAAGACAACACACAAACAAAATGCGAGATTTATCGATGTTGTTATTTCAACAATTTTCGATGTGTGTTGGTTTGCTTGTTTCATTCGAAATATGCAGTTTTTTTTACATATTTATTTTTTTTCGATAGTTGAAACAAATTTATGATATTGATTTAGAAGTTCAAATGTGGACGTCGAATGTGTTTGCAAACATGTACATTGTACACCAGCACTACACGAACATAGTGCAATAAGCACACGGGAATTCAGTGTTCATCGCAACGTTTTTGGTGACGCAATGGACTGATCGCTGCATCGAACTGTCAAATAAATCAGTTTCAATGTTAATTGGATAAATGTTCGTTGAGAGAAAGCCGGAAACCAGCAAAATCAACTCACAATGATGATTACATCAACGTTTTTTACAGAAAATCCGATTCATGCCAAGGAACGGAAACATGGACAAATTTCGAGCAAATCCTTTGAATGTCCGCGAATGAAAATGCATTCATTATATCAAAGAGATTCTAATTTTGGTGATATAAATCATATTTTTTCGGATTTGATTTGACCAACAGTTCAATGTAATTCGTTTTTATGTCGGATGTCACGGTACTAAATTCAACAACAAAATGTTAATACAATGAATGTGAGATTCATGAGGTAACGGCCAGAATCCTTTTTTTTCGTAGCTGATTAAAGATTACCCGCACATTGTGTGGAGCGCAATAGAAAAGTTAAAAAAAATTATGAAATGAGTTGAGAGAGAGAGAGAGAGAGAGAAAAAAAAAACAATCCAACTTTAAACAGCATATGTTTATTTGGCCACTGTTGATCGTTCCAACGCTCAAAGTCTTAAGATTGATCCTTTATGTTTGTTGTTGTTTTTTTTTATCTGTCAATTTGTATGTGTTCATAAAAACGAAGGTAACGGATAAACGAAGGATTGTTCGATCAGGGAAAAAAATCATGCAGTAAATAGAACAATTTTTTTTTACATTAAACAACATTTTTTTCGAATGAAGTAATTTCACTCTTTGAACTGTTGAACCGGTAGACCATATGTTTTCGACAATGAACCTTTTTTTTCGCCGTGTATGATGAAGTACACATCTACATATGTGGTGAATAATGGAATGTTTTGAAGCACAGAAAAATAGTGTCCAGAAGAGAGCGAGACTTTGATTGCAAGCAATAAAGCCGTTTAACGCGCCAAAATACATATACTTCAAACGGGTTCCGTGTCATTGTGAAAACACAATGAATCCTGTGACAGATAGCACGATTGCAAAATTGAACTGATGCGTCGTCTGCGAATGAATGAAATAATTGTTAACGCTAGAAAAACTTTGGCCTCAAACTTACTGGTTCCGTTGTTATTGCGGCCGAGTGTTTTCCCAGGCGGTGACAAAATCGGACTGGATGCGGACGATGATGATGCTTGTTGTATGGATGATGTACGAGTCGCACCAAATTGGATTGGCGTCTGTTGAGCGTGTAAATGTGATTGATGCAGTGAATGTAATTTTGTATGTGATCCAGAATGTGGCGCTATCGATAAAATCGAACCACTGCCAATACCAGAAGCCGTGGCCGCCGGCGTTTGATGATGCAATTGATGGATATCTGAAAGACTTGTTAAGGAGACACCTTCTTCGGGTTGACTACTTTGTACGATTACACTACTACTAGTTGCTTGCGTATGATGCGATGTCGACGATGGCTGACCACCCGAAATTTCCATAATATTTTTAATGCACAACTTTCAACAGCGATACACGCACACTCACGTTTTACGGTGACAAAATGTGTTTTTGTTTTCGTTTTAGCCAATGACAAAAAAAAAATGAACAAATTTATATTCCGAAATGTACATAAAAATTTACAAACGTATAAAAATTTTACATTTTGCAAAGGCAAAATACAACGTTTATTAACGGATCAATTTCTCGATCGTCGAATACGTGAATTTTCAATTGTTTGCGCTAAATTTTTAACTAAATTTTATATTCGTTTACACGCACCGGCAATAAGTACACAAGATTTTTTATTATTGGGTTATAAATCGACTAATTTTCAATCAAAATGATGCTACAATTCACAAAATTCTACGTAAAACAATAACGATTCTACACAAATAAATGGTCATACAAAATAAAACACACTATTCAAATCTTGATCAAAAATTATGGGAAAAATTAAACACGCAACAATTTTAAGTGTTAAAAAACACGCAAAGTGATTGATAAAAATGAAAAAAAAAATGAATTTCAAGTTGTAAAATTCAAGTAACAGATCATTTAAAAGCGATTCAGCTAACAACATTTATGTTATTCGATTGCAACGATTGATAACGGCCCAAAAATGGTTTTAATTTCTTAATTTCAATGTAATCAACATGTGAACGCCACTTTTGATTTTAATTTTAATTTTGTTATTGTTTTCTAAATTGTGTCAATTTCACCCACAAATGCACAAAGCTTGATTATATTCAATATTTTAACTATGGATAAATTGGAATTTTAGATTCGTTGATGGTCTTGGCGCCACCACACTAATAAAGCCCGTTTAAGCTTAATCAAAATGAATTTTAAAAACAAATTCACAAAAAATAAACAACAAATTTGTCAAAAAACAACAGTAAAATAAAAGAAATTCGTTTGAAAAATGAATTGGATCGTAAAATGTCACGATTAAACAGAAACAAATAATAAAAATAAGAGTTAGAAAATCCGTGGTTTGTTGTTAGTTCATGGTCTGTAATTTCAATGTACCGCTTCGAATGCAATCAAAATAACTTCTGAGCGATTGGTAGGTTTAACAGTGGCATCGAAGGGCTATTCTTTGTTAGCTGGATGTGGTGAGCAAATGAAGGAACAACAGTTTGAATGCACGAGAAGCATGTAGAGATACACACACGAAACAAACAAACAGAAGAGAAAAAAAAACATACACTCAACAACTTGCACACTCACAGAAAGGCAGCATCGACCGTCATCATATTCTCCTTTTTGCTGCTTTAACCGTTTTCCTTTCGTTGCCGTTCGTTTTCTTCACTGCAACGGCCTCACAATATATGCGTGTGTATTACACATTTATGCAGTACACATACGTGTGTCTGTATTGCACGGTATCTCATGTGTACCGTCACAGATATGTATACACAAGCCGGGGACGCATTGGAAACGAAATGCTTAAGTCTACGGTCGCATACTTCACCAAAATACAATTGAATTGGTGTAGCTACTTGCACAATGCATTGATTCTTTCTCTCTTGCAAAACGGTTTTTGCTTTTGGTATATATTTTTTTTCGGCATTCCGAATGATTTGCTCCGCCTTTTTATTTGGAGTTCTGTTTTATTTTTATTTCAAATAAATACATAGTACGCATTGACACGCAAAATCGACGTCAACACTTCACATACACGATTTATAAGTTCAATTGGAATAATCTCTTCAGGGGAAATTCAATCTATTATAGTCATTCAATGATGAGAATGATCACATGAATTTATGATTTTTAGTTGTTTTTTTTTTCCTCTAGAAATCTATGAATCATAAACTGGAACTAAATATTTAGTGAAATTGCGACAATATGCTTTGTGGAGCCAATTTTAAGTTCATAAGAAGGCAGAGACCGATTGAAATGAAGACAAGTAGTCGAGTAGTAACCAGCTCAATGATGTTTGTCACAATTCAGCCTGAACTCATTTGGCTGCTGAACAAGGGAAAAATACAAACAACGCAAACAAAAACAAACACAAACGACAATCAAGAAAATGGCCAATGAAAGAATGAAAATCATTTGATCAAATTGACGGCACTACGCCTGTTGAATGTGTATATGACAAACGTATTTTACGTTGACACACACATACACAATTGTGTATACATATCGTAAACAAGCACATAAAACATCAAGTGTGATACAATAAATCGAATAAATGGTTTTTCGTTTGCATTTTGATTGTGCGCTTCGATCATCGAGTTGCTGATGATGACAACCACAAATCGCATTGATATTGTACGCAGCACACAGCAGTGCATTCAGTTAAAGAAGCATCAAACGACAAGCATCCAGCCAACAGCAGCTCACACAATTTATGTATCGAATTGAATTTTATTGAACAGACAAACTCGTGGCATTGGCATTGAAGCATTATGTTGTCGATGGTTGACATTGCTATTGACTAATATCATGTTATCATTATATTTTCAAGCGCAGCGACACTCTAAACGGACTTCTTGAATTGATTTAAAAACCATACATGGTGTGGCTATGATGCGAACGACACAGACCAACTAAGAACTTCTTGTTCTTCAGTGGCTGTTTTTTTGTTTTGTTTTTGTTTCGTTCGCTGATGCTCTTTTCTTGTGATGCTCGCATAGAATGTAGAAATGTCATCAAAAACCGAATGCAACAAGTGCAAAGAAAAAAATGAGATATTGACAGAGAATGGAATTTGAATTATTCAACAAAAAGCACAGCAACCGCAACAACGCGAATCCAATGATTTCAATGTTTGCAGCCAAAGTGGCAAGTGTTCGAGCAAAAAAACTATACTCCGAAATGGTCGAAATTGACGAAATTCGTTTTGGAAAAATTAAAATTGTCCGTATTTATTTTTGGACATTAATTTATTTTAATGAAACTCAAAATATTACGATTGCATACTCGTCCCTCGGTACGGCTGTTTTTCTTATCAATTTTATACATGGCCCTTTGATTGCCCACAGTACACTTGATGTAAATAAATTATTTAAAAAAAAAATCCAGTCACGAAATGCTATAATATGAAAGCATCGTGAGAATCTTCGATCGAAATGCCAAACGTTGATTCTTATTGTAATTGCATCACTTATGCGATTTAATCACATCAGCACATGACACACGCACACTGGGTGTGAAAATTATAAATGGAAAGCAATTTAAAAAAAAAGCAGTGAAAATCATTGTTGTTAATGTATAGAAAGTGAATGCGAATGAGAATTGCTCGCCCAATGCAACCGAAACCTATTGGTTGCTCGCATTAAGTTAGCAATCATGATAACTTTCAACATTGGCATCGGCTTGATTTATTTACATATTTTGATCGAATCAATTAAAATAGTGGAATGTTTCACATGCCCGAACGAAGTGACTTTTCGACCTGAATCTTAATTTGAACACAAGTTGTAGCACAAATTCGATGTAATTAATACATTTTTGGAATAATTAAATTGAATATTTTGCAAGATGTTTGCATCCAATTGATTTTGGGGCGATAATGAGTGATTCCATGTGGCCTGAAAATGAATGTTTTGGGTGATAGTGACAACAACGAATGCTGTGGATGGGCTTTTGTGTAAAACACCAATACGCTCAATTCCGATGCGCGAGTGCGAAGTTTACGAATACCAAACAGAAATTTTTCACGATTGTAATACGAAATGCCGACATCATCATCACTATGCGGATAAATGAACGATGTGAAGTGATGCTATACAACATGGTACAAAATTGTCACCACCACGAACAAAACACACACATTTCGATCACATCCACATATAATTAATACAATTTTGCTGGCTGCATGAATGCACTGTACACCATCGGCAGCATCATCAACGACGACGACAACAACAACTGACAAAGAAAAAAGAAACAAGCGTACGCATCACAAACGAAGAATGAGCGGAAAGCATCCGAAGCAAATTGAAACGAAAAATAAAGTCAATTCCAATGGAAAACAACAAATAAATTTGCCAAGCATTTCATTTGTGGTAAAAACTGGCTCCCGCTTTAGTGTTTGTTGCTTAGAAAAACTAGTCTGTCGCCGGTCGACGACAGTTTATGGCTCGTTTCATTTGTGTTTTTTTTTTCTATCTTCAACATCGGTTTCAATGATGCGGCTGTACTATCAAGCAGAAGTTCAACTTTTAATTATTTCATTTTTATGAGAATAAAACGATTGATATGATATTTTTCTGCATGACACTTTTACAATGGCTTTGGATTTTCAGTTCAATTCAGTGTAAAAACTTATATTTTTTGATGAAACCTGAAAATGATTGAAAATCATTCCAACTTCGATACGTTGAACATAACATTATGGCTATGGGCAGATTTGTGGTTTCGTCTTGAATGAGAATGAAAATAAAAATTTTATTTGAAAAAAAAAAAAAAATATGATCATCAAATTTTTCTCCGTCAACGCGCAACGATGTTGGCTCATTTGCAGCTTTGCACTCATAAATATCTGTTATATTAAGAAAAAAAAAGTGAAAAAATTGGAGGTAACCGAAAAAGACACGTGAAATGGTGCCAATAAGAGGCAAGTTCAAGTTGATGCGTGAGAAGGTCTTAAACTCACATTAATGATGAACGTCATTTAAACGACATCTGACTATTTTTTTTGTCTTGAAGCAGATTTATGGGACAGTCTCAAAATCATTTAAAAAGATGTTCTGGGTAATTTTTATGCATACTAAACATTTAGATAGGATTTCAATTCACGTCACCTTTTCTCAGGTATGTACTCGAATATAGTAAAAAAAAAACCAACTTCGCATGGTCATGATTGTATTTAAAGGATTTGTCTTACACACACTATTGACGCCCTGAGTGAGCACAGTACGCTGAATCGAGCCTCTTGTGCGCTACAGTACACGTCTTCATTAAATGTTCTTACGTCACAGAAAGAGAAACCAGCGATACCCTCGCTAGTACTATTCTATTTGGTATTCGATGACGACGACAGCGAAATACAAAATTCAAAATGAAATGGGGACAACCGAAAAATGTGTTTCCCCTTTGTATTTTATTATGCAAATCGCATTCGGCACGAAATTATTTCAGTGTCAACATCACAACGTCTATTAGACATTCGTCTAATAGTGCTAATAGAAATATGAAGCTGTATGTTCAATGCACGTGTTGTTGGTAGGGATTTTTCGACGACCTTCGCTTCCATTTGAGGACCAAAGTGTATTTTGCTAAATACATTGCAAACTGTTCGAAACAAAGTATACACACATATACACATTTTCTTCATTTTTGTTTTGCATTACTTTATTTTCAAATTCCTTACAACAAAATATTTAGAAGTACTTAAATATTGTCAACTGTTTTACTTGAATGTCCTTAAATCTATAATTCTGTAAATGTTTTGCGTTTTCAATATTGGCCAGGCACACTTTATACCGCAAAAAATACTTCAATTCGTTAAAAAAAAACCTTGTCATTAGATTTTGATGTTTGCGATGTTTGCGATTTTTGTGTGTTCTGTACACAATTTACTAATTCAACTAATTTAAAGAGCATCCTCATTAAAAGGAAACAAAAAAATGAGCACAATATTATTTGAATGTCGTAATCTATATACAATATGATTTGTTTAAAGTTATCTTTGTCTTACTTATTTGTTTAATCATTAAGATTATTTCGTATAGCCGTAAAATACTCTATTCGAAATAGATCGAGATTTTGAACATGACATTCAACATATTCAAATGAATGAAGAATATTGCGAGCAAGGACAATTCTACGTCTCACAAAATCGATGTGTTTCGAGTGAAATTGTATTCATTGAATTGGAGTATTATTGGACGTGATTCAAATTTTAATTGCTATTCATTATTTTCCTTATAAAATAATTACGCTTACAGATTATTTACGCTAATAATTTGGTTTATCCATCCTATAAATGAAGAGACTTTTACATAGACACCGGGGACATCAGCTTTACCGCATCCAAAACCCCAGCTAACTAAACCGGCTAATTCATAAAAACCATCATCTTCACATACCAATGGACCTCCGCCATCACCTTGACATGCATCATTTCCGGGCTCACCTATTATATTGAATGTCACCAACAATTATTATTTATAGACTCAAAAAAATCAGTTGTAAACAAAATCGTAAAAAAATGTCTGAACAATTTCACTCACCGCCTGCACAGAAGCTGGATGCTGGCAAAATGAAGAGTTTATCTGTGACCGCATTCACTTTTCGAATACATTCAGCATCGCTGACAATTGGCAATTCAGCTTCTCGTACACGCAACGGGATCGGACCCTCTTGTGTGATATAACCGTAACCAGTAACTGTGCATCGTTTTCCTGCAGCATGATTTACACCTCGAGCTGGCAAACACACCAAGCAAACACCTTCTAGCAGCTCAGCTTGCCCACTCAATTTCAACAGAGCAATATCATTGTCTAATGTTTGACTGTTATGATTATGATGAATGTACGTTGTGGCTACTCGAAGTGTTTGTGCGCCTGGGCTGCCAAACTTTCGTGTTAAATCATAGTCACCAACTCGAACATAAATTGCATCACCCGATCGAACAATGCTGTAAATAAATAAAATAAAATAAAAACATCAATTAACTAAATAAATTGAAAGAGATTCACTCGTGTGATTACATACTTTGTGACACAGTGTGCTGCTGTCAACACCCATTGCGTTCCAATAAGAGCCGCACTACATAAATACTGATTAAGTGAATTGATAAGAGCCACTTGCCAGCACCATTCACCATTTTCGCCATCTTCACCGCCAACAACACGCGCTTGCCGATTATACGACGAATAATTTTGATTGTAAACAAGTTTTGGAACAGTATCATAGGCCATTGCCTTCGATTCAGCCAAATTATCGATGGCATCATCATGACGTTTGGCAAAGTCGCCCAATTTATCGTTATGGATTTGAATTGGAACCAATTCACTGCCCAAGATTAACACTTCCTTCGATTTTGATTGAATTTGACGCTTTCTTCGGCTTGAAGTTTTCTCATCCAATGGCTTTATACGTTTGAGGAATGCTTTTCGGGCGGTCCGGCTTGTTCCTTTCACACCGCATACATATTTCGAATAAACAGGAGATTTGGGTGTCGTAGTTGTTGTTGTGGGTAATGTTGGGGGTTGCGTCGGAACTAAATATTCAGATTGATTAATTGAAAAATTAATTCATTTTCAAAAGAAAGGCCTTTGAATTCTCAGTGGCGAACAAGTGTTGATTTACCTGGTGTTGAGTAAGCTGGCGATAGATTCACATGAGGATTACTTGCAATGACATTTTGTGCATACAGTGCATTCGGTGGAATTGGTGCATAGTTTTGTGGAGGCACAGGAGCATAATTGTTTGCAATTGGTTGCTGCGGCACTGGAAGTGGTGCCGGCTGCAGCTGAGGTTGGGGTTGGGGTTGAGATTGTGTTATGTAATTGTTTACAGGAGGAACTGCATAATTGTTTGGAATTGATTGTTGTGGTGGGGCGGGTTGATATGGATTTGCAACTGGAGCATATGCATTCGGTGGCAGTTGTTGATAATATTGATTTGGATTGTTTGGCAAATATTGTGGTAGATGTTGTTGTGGTTGTGAATTTACAAACACTGGGAATGTATCATTGCGATGAATCAAGCCTTGATACTCGAGAATCTTTGATTTCGGCGCACAGCATTCGGTTCCGGCCTTTTTGCATTTGAATAGATTCGTCATTTCGGCATTACCTTAAGAAAAGTTAAACTTATGTTAAATCATTGACTTGAACCAGAGATATATTCGAATAACTTACGGAAGCAAGTAAAAGAGATGAAACTCATGATGCACGAGCCGGGACATTCTTCTCTGTAATCGGGTGCTTGTGTGGTTGTTGGTAAAAATGGTCGACGCGTTGTAGTGGTTGGAATTGGTCTTGGTTTTGGTCTGGTTGGTGGTCCACGTGTTGTATCACAACAGACATGTCCATCCTTGCAGTTCGATGTGTTTGGAATGATAACTCCAGTACAAAATGATTCCAACAAATTGTACATACATGTTCCAGGGCATTTTGGCGGTTGAGTCTGTTTATTAGAAAAGTATTTTATTGAAACGAGCTCAGCAATTTAAGTATACCATTTGAAACACTAAGAAAGCCACTCACTGGTCTTGGACTTGTTGGTTGTATATTGCTACTTTCTTTGGTAACACAGCATGTGTCGTCGTTTGCACAATATGCTCCGCTATCAATATCTTCACAAAATAGTGCAAACAGTTGACTTGTACATTCACCATCGCAGGGTCGTGTACTGATTTGATTTTCTTCAACTGATTCTCGCAACGGTATTTGTGGTTTTGTTGGACGATTCGGTGACATTTTGACCGGTTGCTTTGGACGTTGTGAATATAAATTTGGTGATGGTGGAACATTCGGTTTTGTTGGTTTCGATGGAATTGTTTGATTTTTTTGATTGTTTGGAATTCGTAAATCAGCTGGCATTTTATCATGATAATTATCTGGATGCACACAACACTTTGAGCTACTTTTACATAAACCGTTTGTGATTAAATAAGCTTCACAATATTCGGCCAAATGTTCGGCAACACAAACACCATGCGCTTGAGTACATGGATTTTTATCTATAAAATTATCATAATTGTTTTATATTTGATTCTTTTAAAATTAAGAAAAAAAAACAGTAAAAGATTGGAAATATATTTTGATATCATACCATCTTTGCTTGATTCTGAGATAATTGGTTTCTCCACTTTATGTGTTGGCTTCGTGGGTGGAATGATAGCATTAGTTGTTTTAAATGGTTTTTGTGTTGTTGGTTGAGGTGCCGCAATTGTGGTATTGTTTGTTTCAACGCAACACTTCATATTCGCCGATGGACATTGAATCTCATCAAGAACTTCATAGCATATTATTGTGGCCAATGAATGCACACAAACACCCGGGCAGTCTTTTGCATCAGCTGTGCTGGTTAGAGAATCAAGTAAACCTGTAAAATAAATCAACATCAAATGAGTAACACATCAAACAATCAATTTTTATTTTAATGTTCTACACTTTCATCAATACATGTTCCATTATTTGGACCTGACACCATTTGGATGGAAGAAATTAACATTCTTACATACTTTTTTTTCACATTAAAAACTTTCTTCACATCAAAACGCTGCAGCGTTTGTCAAATTATATGACATAGTCAAAGTGTTACCATTTTTGGTATCAAAAATTTGCATTTTTAAGCGTCAAAATCAACTGAAATGAGTTATTGCAAAGAGAAAACAGTTCAATTGTTTCACTTTTCCAAATGAGAACAATGATCTGCTATTGTTTTCCATTTCACGTACGTTTTTTCTTTTAGGTTTTTAGTTTTGTATCTTAAATAATTTTATTTGCATTCTTTTCGCGAAACCTCATTTTCAAAGACTTGGAAATTTTATACGTCGAATCATGAAATTGAATCGTGAAGAAATCCAATGATCGATTTGTTTCAATGGAACCACACGCGACGAATGTTAACGTTGAAGAAAAAAATCGTTTTCTAACGGCATTCATTTATTTTTACATGACATGAGGAAGAGTCTAGCTCAAAATGAACGCGCATTGAAATGGAATGTCTTCATTTTATCGGTAAATTACATAAATGTGTGGCAAACATTCGTTTGCCTGTGATATTGTGTGTTGAGTTTTCTGGTCCATTCAAGTTCGATGGAATGGAATTTACATGCGAATGAATGAATGTTCTGCATCGATAGCAGGTTAATATCAATGATCACGTAATACCGTACAAACAACACACTAAAGCATCAAACCCAATCAAAACCCGTAAACCAGTTAGCTGCATACAAAACCCAATCCAGAATCCGACACACTGACGATGCACAGCGCACACGAACACGCACACAAACCCAACTAAAAATGTTATATAAAATATAACACGAACCATATGCTTGATAAAAAGAAAGCATTCTAAACTCATACCTCAAATTCATGTTTCGATAACAAATAAATTCATGATTTGCCTGAATAAATTTACACTTAATATTCTTAAGTTATGCGAATGTAACACAATTTTTGTGTTTTAAACAGTCGAAGAAGAAAACGAACGGTTTAATGTGATTCTATTGGAATATTCTTTCACACAAACAAAAAACGAAACGAAGCGACCAGATTTGGTAACAAATTATGCACGATGAATAGGTCAGTGAACGCATACACATACGCGTATTTTAAGCGCGCGCGCCAACAAATCAGCTAAAAATATTTTGTGTATTTTTTCTCTCGTTTGTTTTAAACAGTTGAAAAGCCATCTCGTTTCGAGGTGTAAAATGCTTACCTGACAAAATGCTGCCAGCAAAGGAATCATCTTCAGCACAATTGGCACCAACAAAAAAGAATATCGCAATCAGACATAACGCCCCCCCCATTGCTCGCATTCTCTAATATTCCGCTGATAATCGACGTTAATTTTGGGTTTAATTCCTAATTTAGTTGGCTGTATTAACACCGTTTCGGAATCAAATGTGGCCCACACTGTCGTGCGTGTGTAAAATTCTAAAAAATGTACGAAACTTATTTAACCAAACACAATTCAATCTATATTTGGAATTTATTGTGCGAATGTATTGGATTTGCATTATAATGTGTATCATTAGCATTGTAGAGCACTGTTTTGTCGATCAATTGGGTTTCGAAAAGAATGTGTTGCGTGTAAAAATTGTGTGTGGCATGGTTTATTCTGCAATTGCGAACAGGCCGCCATATGGGCGAGCCGCATAACAATTCAAACGACCCATCCACTTGAATACAACACCATGCCGCGGTTCTTTTTTTTTCTCTCTCTCTCTCTATCTCTCTCTGTATAACTGTTACGTGGAAGAGAACGTGTTTGTAATACCTACAAGAAACAACATTTCGAGTTGAGTGAGATGCACACACCGCTACATATATGTGAAAGAGATCGATAGAAAAAGAAGAAACGATTTTGTAAGCCAAGTCAATCGTATAACGGTTCTACATAATCAATATACAAATCACAGCACACACAACACCGTGTTCGATCGTAGTTGTTGTTGTTGTTCTTGTTGTTTTTGTACGATCATTATTCAAAAGAGAAACCATTAAATGGCCGTTGTTCAACACTGAGTACAGAGCACAAGTATTGGCCAGGAATCAAGAGGTGAAAAGTAGAACATTTTCATGGTCAATTTGAGGTCTTTTTTCCCCGTCTATTTTTGTTGTTGTTTTGTTTTTGTTTCGAAGCATCAAAATGAAATTAAGATTTAACGTGTTCGTTTATGTGTCAATTGTTCATTCAATTTTACCGTAGCGAAACGTATGAAAAAATAAAACATAACATTGAACGACAACTTTCTTTTTGCTCATCGTATTTGACCAATTTCTCTTGTCTCGATCAACGTCTTGTGATAATTGACCTAACAAACAACATTTGATCAGAGAAAATGATTTCTTTTTTTTCTTGCGTTCTTGTTTCTTTTACTGAAATGAAATGGAATTTGAGAATACTTTTGTCACTCGGTGACATCTTAACGGATGAACAATGAAAGCAGTGAATTTTTGCAGCTCAATTTCGTCGAATGCGTAAATATTCGTAAACAATAGACAATGTATATGTATCGATGGTTTGTAGGTCATTTGGTATGTGATGCCACTATTATACAAATATTACAAGGCGAAAGCGAATTACTTATGATTTTGGCACTTCCAGTTCTTAGGATTCATTTCCGATTTGAAATTCATGAATTCTTCGGAGAAATACACCAACAAATTTCGAAACTATTGAAATGTGTGACATTCCTTTTAAACGTTCCATATGTTCTCTATTGGAATCAGACAGATATAAAAAATGTCTTCTGTTGGGTCTGTTGGTTCTGTTTGTTCCAACCAACAGTTGGTTTTTTTTTCTAAATGCCATCAAACTTCAATATTTAAAAATTGTTGAAATGATAATGAAACGTAATCTCTTGAGAGATGTAAAATTCTTTAAAACTTCATTCAGCACGAGAACACACAAGCAGACAACACGTTTGACCGCTGATAAATTCTATATTTTCTTTCTAACGGTAAATCTCGATGAATGTGAAACATATCACTGGCATGGTGCGATTGACTTAGTGCAACGTCAACGATTGAAACTATTGAAACGTTTGTGGTTTTACCCATCAAAATAAAACACCTCATCATTTAAAGCTAGTAAATAAAAAGGTACATTGATTTGAGCTGCATATCAACGAAACTAAAGAGAATTCGTTTTTTAAACTCTAAATCGGAGTTTTAACACAAAATGATTTATTTATCAAAAACCAATGATCTTTCATGCATTGATAATCAATGTCAACACTATTCGTACTATAAATTTAAACCAATTCCAACCAAATCAACACATTCGCAAATGAATTTCAAATATTTTTGTTGAAAATATTTTAATGGAAACAATTTGTTTTTCTATATATTTTAAAATTTAAAAGAAAAATGAACACTTTTAATACCCGAATAATTTTAAATTGTGTGTAACAGATCGTGCGAACGATTTTTCACTTGATCATCACTACTAGAAAGTTCTTAACACACTGACTCGTAAGCCATCGTTGTGTTTCATTTCAAGTTGTAAGCATCATCGTCGAATGATTGCGGCGTTGTATGTATGTTGTGATAGCTTGAGTTGTTGTGGCCACTGAACATTTCTCCATTTCTCCATTTCATTTTTCTCATCTTCGTTTCTTTTATATGTTTGTAGCAAAGCAATTAACAACAACATTTGCACACTTATGCAAAGAACCTGTCGACGACGACACACACGTCTACGAGAATTCATTTACTAAAGCAAATACATGAATAAGACGAACAGAATGAATGGAGGAAAAATGCAAACAAAGAATTCGAGGTAGACTTAGTGTCATGAATGATTAAATGAGAATAGGTAAATGCATTCTAGAGTAGAACCATTGGCACGGCAAAGCAGCCATACAATGATTCTGTTTGAAGATGCACCATAATATTTTGGAGATGTTAAAGCATTGAATGGAAATAAGCATTTTTAAATAATGACTGACTTCTGACATGGGCGAGAGAATAGTGGGAAATTACCTGAGAGCATAGTTTTTTTTTCGTATTAAATTTGAATTTCATCACAGTTTCATAATTGACTTTGATTCTTCTGTAATACGCTGGGTTCTTCGCTCCAAAGAGAATCAGTGCAGTGCAAACAGCTTTTTATATCGGCTCAAATGGAAGCTCTTAAAATAGACACTATAGTATAGGTAGCAAATTCGCACCCATAAATTTACATGTAGCACGTTAATTGTGATATTACACATAGGACTACTGCTTTTGATTATAATTTATTAGAATATGTGCTTCCACTCTATAGTGAATATTTATCCGTGAAACTAAGTAGTGAACAAATATAAACACACCTTTTTTTAAATTTATGATATCAGTGGAAATTAATGAGAATTAATTGCTGTTGAAATTAATTGGCCACTTGAACATATCGAGTTTGTTTTTATACTCACATTTCTGTCGAAATTACGTAGTATTATATTCAAATAACTGGCGAAATGCTCTGATGGCGAAAAGTTGGACCAATTTCCACGCAACCGTTTGAGTTATTTGATGTTATAATATTATCTAAATTCCATACTTGTGATATAAAGTGCATATTGAACTGTGCATTTGACTTGACATAATTTATATTGAATTAGTAAAAAAACTGTGCATGGAAGTTTAAAACTTATGCTATTGTATTAATGGTTGACATATTGTGACCAGTTGAGTTGTTTCGGTTTGTTATTTCCTCCTTCATTGATTTGTATAAAGAATAAATCACAATCCAAAAGTATATTCCGATCACAGTACCTAATTGTTAGACAGTTTGTTAGACATTGTACATGAGCATTTTTTAATACACTTCTATATGCGTTGTAACATATGTTATCATTTACCAATCCAAAACAAAACAAATAAACCGCTGAAGAATGACCGCAGTACTCTTTTTTCTTCACGAGTCAGTTTTGGATCGTCTGGGTCGGCACTTGAAGCCCGTATAACGATTGGTGTCAGAAATAATCCAATGATTCCAATCGCATACAAAATCAGCGTTATCACCAATAAATTTGGTTTATTCTGTTAAAACAACACCAAATTTAAAACGAAAAAGTAGAATAGAGGACTATTTCAAAATACAACTTACTTTTGTGATGGCCATAATCAAAATGATATTTGAGATCAGGATTGTGATGAGAAGTTTGACTGTAATCATTTAATGAAAAAACATGCCAATACAGTATAATCTAAAAATCGCTATTTTACTAAGTCAACTTAGTAACTTCAGGAATTCCTGAAGAAAAATCTCATCCGTACTCAAAACTTCGGAATAATCTTTCAATAAAATATCGATTATAAAATATTTTTTATATATTCATTAAAAGATGATTTTCTTACCATCAAAAATTGTCGGCTCTTTTGAAAATTTAAGGCTATTGAATAGTGTTATTATACCAATTAAAATGAAAATGAAAGCCAAATTTAAACAGCCTTTCCTTAAATCAACACAACAGCAACATCTACGAACTCGTAGCATTCTTTTTATGCTTGCTATGCCCGTCAATTAGGAACTATAAACACAAAATCTTTTAATAAAACAAAAACACTTTTTAAAATTGCAGAGACACAAATCATTAAGGAGAAATAGCCAAGAGAATATTTCGTTAAAACACGTTGGATTCACACACAGGAGATACTTTTAAAACACGTCTTCACGGTTGTGAAAAATTGCCGTAATAATCAACATTTTAAGGATATTCTTCCATCTATACATGTTCATCATGGGCTGGGCCCGCTCATACTCATCTACGCATCTATGTTGTATAGCTTTTTTTATATACATATATTCTAAATTGATTTTAATATGTAGTGCAATTTTACTAATTCATACTAGTCAATTTATTGATTGCATTGCTGAGTGCATGGCTCCACAGAGCACGAATTAAAAACATATGCAGCTGCCGTATCTATGCGCACTCAGATTGATAAATGATCTTCGGTGTATTTATTTAAATACAAGCTTTTTGTTAGTTGTGCTTAAAGATGGAGCCGCCCATTTAGTTTTGAAGGTGGCCTAAAGATCTATTTAAAGCAACCAAGTAGTTTTTTTAGTATCTGGTTTCAAACATTTATTATGTGTTGAAAATATCAGAAAATTAAAGGAATGTATTATTGACGAAGGTTGAAATTTAATTGAATTTAAGAAAAAACAATTTGTACCGTGCGTCAATAAGTGATGAAAGTATGATGACAGGTGTCCAAGATACCATTTCATCTCAAGGCGCCGATACGAATGAAAGTAGGTTTTCAAAAATAAATAATCTTTCAGCGGTAGTAGTTTACATTTCTATGTCTTAAAAGTATTAAATCTCAGTGTTAGAGAATATTTTGTCAACATGATCTTATTTGCACTAGTAAACGTAGTTTTTCTTCTCGCACAAATAAGCAATATCAGCGCAAACGGTGAGTGTTCATATGAACACAAATGAAATGTTTTTCTTTATGAATTTATATAAAGTTTTCCTTAGACTCCCAGATTAGCGGACGCTTGCTAACTCCAGAAGAGGGATGCGGCACTATGAAAGCAACATCTACGAAAATTGTTGGTGGAACAGAGGCTAAGCCAGGTAAATTAGAGCAAATTAGTTTCATTCTCCTACTCTATTGAAACGAGTCATCATTGCAAACTCCCGAAATATATTCAGGTGCATTCCCATGGATGGCATTAATTGGATATGGCGAACGCAGTTTTTCGTGCGGTAAAAGTTTCCTTATTATTCAAATCCAATCCTCCTTATTTATTTAATTTAACCCTCAAATAGGAGGCTCATTGATTACTTCACGCCATGTTTTGACCGCTGCCCACTGCCTGGCTCCCAACTTGTATGTTGAGTGCATTTTACATAAGTTTACACATATGATGAAAATGACATCAGGCGGTGATGAAAAAACTCACTTTGTATGGTTTTTAAAACAGATCGCATTTATGCATCTCTCATTATGTGTACAAAGTCCCAACAAAAACCCTACAAAGTGTGTTTTGTCATCGCATTGTGATGAATATTTTGGTTTATATGTTGAGGAATATTGGAAAATATGTGGAACATTTCAATTGGATTTTTTTTGTAAATCTGCAGGACATTCGTTAGATTAGGGGAGCATGATCTCAATATGACGAGTGAAGCACACCAAGATATTAAAGTGATTCGAGCGACGAAACATCCCGATTTTGGCATCGAATATAAATTTGCAAATGATATCGCAATTTTAACTCTTGAACGAGATTTGGAATTTAACGGTGAGTAATCTTTTTCATTTAAAAATAAAACACTTGAATTCAAAATTGTTTTATTGATTTGCATAGATCGCATTCAGCCAATTTGTTTACCATTGAGAAATGAAGTTCAAAATAAATTCCTTGTTGGTACGAATCCATTTGTTGCCGGCTGGGGTAGATTGATGGAACGTGGTGCCAGATCAAATGTGTTAATGCAAGTGCAAATTCCAGTTATTGAAAATTCAAAATGTGAAGAACTATTCAGAAAAATCAACAAATTGTTCACCATCAATCAATTTAATGAAGCCGTATTTTGTGGTGGAGACTTGGCTGGCGGTCAAAATGCATGTCATGGCGATTCGGGTGGCCCATCAATGTTACCTATTTTGGAAAATGGTGAATTCACAATGTATCAAATCGGTGTTGTGTCATACGGTAAGGGGTGCGCACGTGCTGACATACCAGGTGTTTATACTCGCGTTTCACATTTCATGGATTGGATTATAAGTGAAGTCAGCCAAAATTGAAAAGAGAACAGTGAAATGTATATTATTTATGTATATTTGTACATTCTGATCAATTTTAATGAAATATCCAATCCAATCGAATTGTTTTCTTAATACAGGTGAAAATTTTTGGTTACATGATGTGTACCAACAAAATATGAAGAAAAATAAAAAAAAAATGAAAAAATTGACAATTTTAATATATATTGAACACATATTTATTGCATCCTTCCCTGCGATTCGACCTAGAACGATTTGCTGTAAAATAAATAACTGTCACCAAACCTGATTGTTGTTACCATTTTTCAAAAATAAACACTTAAAATATGTTTAAAACGTTTTATTTCGGTGAATATTTGTTGAACATGCATTTGGAACATGCAAAAAAACTTCATTTAATTTATAAATTATGAACTAATTCTCGAAAATACTAAAATGCAGAATTTGAGATCTTGGAATCAAGCAACACCAGCTCTATTTTGATACTAAATTAGTAATCAGCTGATTAAATTATGTCATCAGAACAAAATTCTCAATATTTTCATTTTCCTCTTTTTTCGATATCAAAACTCGTTCTCTCATGAATTTGTACAGAGAGTATTCAACAACCCAGAGATATCCAGTGATCACTGCGACTGTTTATAGAAAAATGAAAAAAAATAAAAGTTCATAGTTTTGTTCAATGTAATTAAATAATTCGAGATAACAAAAATTGTAATTTACATACTTATCCAAAAGATTGCGAATAAATTAATATAAGTGCTAAGCTTGACTTTAGTGTCGTTGACGCCCATATCTTTTTTTGGAGTAAAGATAAAATAGATGACAATTCCAATGGGAGAAAATGACATTACGGCGATTATTAAAGGCACTAAAGTTAAAGATGGTAACAAATACGTTGATTCATTCTATTAAAGTAAAAGTAGAGTTGATTAACAAGAATATTGCAATATAGTTTATCTAGACGTCAACGATTTTTACTTACACGAACAACACCAATAATTGTACTAATATGAACAAGCAGGAACAAAACTGAAAGTATTAATTTCATTTAAAATGTAATTTATCTTAAAATTTTGTTCATAAACATGTCCAAAATAGAGTCAATAACCATTACATACATAGACCGTGTACTCTATACGCTGCTATTGACGTTTGCATGTCACAAACAATGAACAACATGCTTAATAATATCCATAGTGCAGCTGTTAATATCACACCAGTTTTCAAATTAAAACAACAACATCGTTGAACTGTTGGCAGTCTCATTTCTTACTTGAATTGTGATATTTTTTTCGTGAACGTGAAATGTTATAAAAATATCTTATCAAAAATATACATGAATAGCACAATTTGTTTTACTCAATGTGGGCCACATAGTAAGAATATCACAACAATTGAGATCGAAAGTAAACTTTTTTTTTTAAATCATACAAAATATTTCTCACTTTAAATAAATCACTAAATTTTCACAACAGATTTTGAAGGTTAACTAAATGCTCATAATTAAAGTCAATTAATTCACTAATCACCGAACAAGCAAAACCGTTCACTCCAAACTCAATATTTCATTTGGTGGTCTCACACCAAACAATAGTCGCGTTTGGCGCAAGTCATACGCACATCAATCAATGCGTGTGTACACGTGAATGTTTTACATTGTCAGAAAGTAGTACGCTTCTGTTCTGTTTACATGAAATTTCACAGTAGAATCACAATGCGACTTTTTCATATAATAGAACACGTTGAAAAGTCTAAACGAACACGAGTTACTTGAATTTTTACGGTATCGTAAAATCATTTACTGAATTCAGTTTAGAATGGCTTTTCGATTGACAATAAATGACAAACTTACCGGTGTGAGTGTTCACTGGTTCATGCATGGCAACGATCGTTACCGCAGATGTTGTGCGTTTTTTATGTTGTTTATCTGAATTCATATCCCAATCTCTGTGCTTTCTCATACACGTTTCGCAAAATGTGAACGCATAAAGATTTACACACATAAAAAGGCATGAGTGTGTATGTGTATGCACAGTGCACACATCACAACAGATATATTGGCTCTGTTTATATTAATAAATGTTATTCACAGAACCGGTGTGTTGTTTACGAATCTTGTGATAACATAAATAGCTAATTCATTTAACATTTACCTTTAACGTTGAGTGTCAGCACATAAGGCCAGTTGGATCGCAACTGAGTTTTAAAGGTGAACACAAAAATGTGCAGTTCATTGATTTGTTGTTTGTTCTTGGATTCGCTTTCGTTAGAACTATTTAACAAAAAAATACATGGTTACAAAAAACCGTACTTATTGTGTGTGTGCGTTAAATTTATGTATTACAATATGAATAGAACTGCTTTTTCTGTTGAGTTAGACTGAAACAGATATCAACTTATAACATTCGTTTTTATTGTCAAGGTCTCGCATCAATGAACGCCAATCTATTCACTCTATTCAATACAGTAGACCAATTACCCCATTAAAAATTGTTTGACTGCTCAGTCAGCCGACTATTTTCAAACAACAAATAATGTTCATTTTAATAATTTGACTATCATTTTTGTATACAAAATATATATCGTAAAGTTTCAATGTTTAAGACTTCTTTAGAGTTCAAAATTCTGGAAATCATTAAAATAACAAAGTAAATATCTGTATGGTCTAAATCGATGAATCACAATCAAATTCATCGAATTGAATGGTACAATTATTAACTTGTATATTTAAAATAGTTGACTTTAATTATTTTCGAAATCAGGTATGTACTATGGAATTGATAAACTTAACAGTACACTGTAACACTGTTACTGTATGCCAAAAATAATAATCGGTAGTTGTCCAAAAATAGGCTGCCTGAAAAATGGCAAAATTCCATATAAATTCTTGTAGTCAGTGAGTGTTTGGTTAAAACATTAGTCTTCTCTTTTGCTCTCGGGTCTTCTTCACTTAATATGGCAGTTTTACACTCATTGTGCTAATGATCAATTAATTAATTTGTTTAGCAATCTCATAGAGTATTTTTATTCTTATGGATGAACAAGGAAAGGAAGCGAAAGAAGATATGAATAAACAAGGCATAATATATCAACAAGTTCAATTCAAATATTAATTTGTGATGAGTATATCAACATTGCAAAATATATTGTATACTCTGCCCTTGCTCTTACCATTGTCATTGCCAATATCATTTTTTTGTGTGGAAGTGACGACACAAAAGTTTTATGTAATGAATATTGACATCAATTTGAATATTTTCATTCAATTTACCGGAATGATTCTAAAACTTATTGCATGCTTATCGTAATATGCATTCCATTTGAAGTTTTGTACCGATCGTGACAATCGAAAATGTTAGAATACATATTAGCCACAAATAAAGGCGTTTCACTGTGAAATGAAAAGACATTTGGATGAATTGTTTTATTTGTGCTTCTTTATTCAATGAATTGTGAAAACAGATTCAATCCCATTTAATAAATAAAATACATATATTCTTGCATGGATATTATCATGATTCATAATTTATACTGAAAAATTAAAGTATATATTTTGCAGGGATTGCGAGAAATATGAAAATATATTTATAAATATAAATATATATTATATGTGAATACACATTATTTTTACATATAATATATATTTATATTTATAAATATATTTTCATATTTCTCGCAATCCCTGATATTTTGTAATGCACATGTGAGTAAACTGTTCCGAATATTTCGGCACATAACACTTTAGAATATTCGAAGGCATTATTGTGGATGTACTGTTCCAGTTTTCAGTGCCAATGTTCTCAGAGCATGTTCCATAGAAAAACGTAAGTGCAACTGTGCATTTCAACTTGAAAATCTGTTAAGGTGTTGTCATTAGCCAAACTGAGATCAGCTGACATACAAACAAGCACAAATACACAATTCCATTACAAATATACAAATATCTCTCTTAAATAGTGTGTAAATTGTTGAATACAAAGCAGAAATGAAATAAATCAATAAAAGCCATCTAATTTGATATCTTAAACAACATTTATAGTTTCAATAAATTTAGTATAGTAAATGTCCAAACAAATTAAAAACTTTTGCCACTGAGACATGAGGTAGTTCGTAAATAAGGCCAATTTTTCTTCTTTTTAGGCATAAAAATACTGAATTCAAGCTGAATTTATTCTCTAATTTATGGTTCATAATCAACCGATTTTTTGGACGTAGATTTATATATGGTTTTAATTGTAATCAAATAACATGTCAATAAAGTAAGTTGCTTAAGCACCTTTTAGCCAACTATATTATTTTTATAATAATTTCAAAGGGGGAAAAGTGATCTGATGAGGAGGAAAAAAATCCAATATTCTCATTCGAAATCGATTAATTTGGACAATTTGGACAATTTGACCACTCAACACAAATTTCTCACCCTTTGAGCGCTACGTATGCAGAGTATTCCATAGACAATGAAAAGTGCATAGCAAATTGTTTTGATCAGTTTTGATATTGATGTGTCCGAAAGATATTTTTTTGTTTTCTTCTTTTTAGATGTTTAAGGTTTTCGCATAAATGTTCAAACAAAAAATTATTGATTTTATATTAAAAAATCCTCTTGGTCTCGTTTGAAATATTTTTATGACTTAGGGTTGATTCCTGTAGATATTGAAATAAGAGTATCAAATCGAAAATCACAACATTATCTATAATAAATAAAAATGAATTCAACACAAAATACAACAGATCTGTAGAACTGTTAATACAATATCAAATATGTACTGTAAGTGAATGTTATTAGTTTAAAGAAATGCCCTGTAAATACATATTCTATTGCAATATCTGTTTTATCAAATTTAATTTTTGGTAATATGTTTCATTTTGTTTAAAAGCCAAATGTGTCCATAAATTGCATTCGAAGTTGGGTTTAAATTGCTAAAAATCCACAGTGGATATGTCGGATGTTCTTGTCAAATTTTGTTTAAATGTTTAAATCCCATTTTGCTGCAAAATGGTATAAATACCAATAGTACTTATTACACCTTATTAACGAATATTAAAAGAAATTACCAAACATTTTCACATGCTTAACACCAAACTTATCAGACAATCTTCATACATATACTTTGATTCATTGACAGTTTGACGTCAGCGAGTAGATAATACAATTGGCGTCTATCCTTTTGGTTGACGACGATAGGCTTGGAATTTAAGCGTCGATATCGTTAATATCAGAGTCTGGTATAGTGTTTGTTAATCAAGCATAGTGAATCGTTGGTAACGCCACTCGTGTACACATTGCGTGCCGCATTAAAACACAAACACAACACATACATGTAGTTTTCTTACGGTTAGTCGATTGGTTTGCTCCAGTTCCAGCGTAAAATGGTTACTTAAATGGTTCGTTTCATGGCATATATGTAGGAGTGTGAACTATACTGTGGTGAATAGAAGGATGAAATCGGAATTTTGAATGTTTTTTGGCTGTCGTTTCGGAAACACCAACACATATGCAATTCAATGAATTTATGGCATCTACGGCGAATTGAAGCTAGTAGCACCGCTTTTGCCTGACGCTTCTTGATTCATTCGTTCGAAGAGAGAGTATACAATTATCCATAGGTATGACGTAACTGCCGCAACTATTTTTAGACCAAAAATAAATCGCAAATCATGTGTGTCAAATTTGTGGCCAACAGTAGCTCAAATCAAATGTTAAAGAAAATCAATCGATTTTCCCACGCATAAAATGTGTGCGTGTGTGTGTGAAAAGGTGAAAGCATTTAAATATTTTGAAAAAAAAAATGTTGAGCAAAAGTTTTTGAACTTCACGTTTCCATGGTGAAGAGTGGACTTTTAAATACTTTAAACAATTAGTATTTATTGTTTCGAATCGAATTCATCACGATGGAAACGTAATTTCCGAAGTCTGCTCAATAAAATCGATACTCATTAATATTGATATGATAATAAAAAATTTAAAACCATTCCAACTGCGCATATTATTATAAGAATTGTTTTTTAGTACTTACGACACCAGAAAAATAGAAAAATGAAAGCGACGACCCCATAATTGTTGCCATTTTCTCCATATTTAGCCGAGAATGTATCGTATGTAAAGAATGGTAGAAGAATTAGTATGATAACAGCTATCACACCCACAACGAGAAGTGGTAACAATAGGTATGGCCAGAATGTTACATGCTGTTCGAGAAAATAATATCGAGACACACAAAAAAAATCGAATGCTTTTAATATGAATGGATTCATTGTTTCTTATACAAATGTATATTATAAATCGTATCAAAATACTTATTCAACGAGACAATAAAGTCTTCTCAGTCTATATGACAAATAATCTATTTGCAGCCAAAAGTTAACTTTTTAAAGCGTATTCAGATTCTTGTAAGTAAATAAATTGCTTCATTTTCTACTTACTTTGTGGATTCCAACAATTGCTGAAATGCCAGCAAGCAAGGCAACGACTGAAATAGATTGAAATTTTTTTTTTATTGTAATTAATTTGGTTAAAATGTTCAGCATTTATGAGGGAACTCACTTGCTCCAACAATCACCAGGCCATTTCCAATAATGATACCATGAATGAAATAAATGATATTTAGCAGCACCACAAAGGCGGCTAAGGCAATTACGCCAATCCTTAAATCAAGGCAGCAACAACATTTTTGAACTGTTGGTATTCTCATTTTTTACTTGAAATTAATTAAACTGTTTTATTACTCACAGATTATACCAAAAATATACAAGTTTGCCTTTTGCTAAATTAATGAACTTAAATATGATTCAACAAAATTCAAAGTTCACCCTGAAGTCAAAATATTGATTTTAGAATCGAACAAGTTCCACCGACGAGGTTACAAAATACCAATTGAAAAAGCTTCAGATAATTCAGAATGACCGAATTGAAATGAAAACATCAGTACGTGAACCCTTCGAGAAGGCGAAACTATTGAGAAAAAAAAAACCCTCACGCATATGGATAATTCAGAAGAATAACGGCGTATTTTCTGTGCGTGTGTGTTACTTGTAGACGGTTGGTAGTAAGCCTTTATATAGTTATATTCACCAAAATCGCTCAAATTCCCCTGAGAATCAATTGGATTGCATGTTCACGGTTGTTTTGCGCCAACAGATGGAATTGCCGGTCAGGAGCCAAAAACAATTATTTTTAGAATATTTTATTTCATAGAATTGATCGCTGTAAATCTTTTATTTACGCTGATTTTAAATGGTAGAAAATGTTTGGCATATTTTCAACTAAAAAAACATGTTGAGCTCGAATGAGAAATATAATAGCAACATCTGAATCTAGAAAATTGTGGCAAAAATGCTAACGTTCTTAATTGTAATCATTTTATTTTTGTAATAGTTTTACTTTTCTCGTTGAGAATTTTAACTTGAGATCGATTACTCAAAATATGAACATTCGAACAAGCCGCCAAAGTTACATTCATTATAAGTTGAGTAACTTCCAATATGTGCTAGATTGGAATTCACCACATTTCAATAGTTAACAGTCAGAATGAGCTACTAATAGTCCAATAACAGACTGGAAAGAAGAAAAAAGTGCAAATATGTATGTCTCGTTCGCACCCAGCGCGCTCATTACTTCTTATGTCAAACGATAGCATGTGCCCGTCTCGCTCCATGTGTGTATATTCTCGTCCCGCACATTTCATTCTGTTCGTACTCCAAATACAAACACGACAACAGTCCAATACATTGATGATGTGTCTTTTACACAATTTGACGTTTCTATACAACTTTCTCGGTTGTTACATTCACAGCAAAAAAAATAAACATTTACACTCACGCAAACCATTAAACAAAAGAAATTCAATTAATCGCATTAACGAATATATACGGACAAAAGTATACAAAATACGATGCTGAGATTTTGATTCAGTACAAAAATCTGAACAAAGCAAACCAGAAGGTGGATTTATTGAGCACATTTTCAAGTGATACAATTGACTTCTTCCTTGTTGCCATGTTGTTGTTGTCAATCAAACACTAGAAAATCTTTGTAGCTACGTGGCTTTAGTGATTCGATTGCAAACTATTCCGACAAAATTTCATGTGAAAGAAAAAAGTATCGAAGAGCAAGAGAATATGATGAAATCGAGATAAAACGTGTACCAATTAAGTGGCCGCAATCCTTTTGCAAACCTATTCAATGTGTTGAAAGTGTGAAATTCTCTATACCGTGTTAGTTTGGTTGATTGAGCGCTCACATTTATATGGAACAGTGTTTGACATATGATCACTAAGAACCTACATACAAAGTTATCATTTGGATTGCGTGTCACAATTCAATTCGTTGTTTGTATCAAAAGTGGCACTACATGGTGTTTATTTTGTGTGCTCAGTAAAATAGTAAATAAAATTTGGTACAATAAACGAAATGTTCACAGAGTTTGGCGACAGTGAGAGAGAGAGAGAGTGAGCGCTTAAGTCTAAGACCAAAAATTGGTACTTCAACTCATTATGAATCGAACATTTTGTGAGTGCGGACGTGACTTTTGCATTGACTGACCAAATTTTGATAAACAATATCAATTTTCTTACAATTTTAAGTAGGAAGTGAATTAGCCAAATAAACATTACGGTTGAATACAATGCAATCCATCTTTTATTGCGAAATCACAATAAATAAATAAATGTTGATCTTGGATTGTATGAGATTAAACTAAAAATAAAGCGTGTGAATAATAATATTGAGAACGAAAAAAGAAAATGTGCGAGTATTGTGTAGTAAATATTTACAGTATGACGCCGACACTGATATGTAATTCACCATATGGTTCATAAACGCGCTATTTTTTTTTCTACCAAGTTTGCTGAAAGTAATTATAGACTGAATTTTAACGAGAAAATAAGAATTTAATTCGTAGAGAAAACATAAAAAAAACTGCTATCAAATGGACGGATCGTCGAAAAGATCCGTCACCAATTTTAAACGGCGATATTTATTTAGTTGTTTAGTTATTATTTTTATAATAACAAAGTTCGTCGGTTGTTGTGATGCCTATTTTTATTCTGAAAAGAAAAGTGCAGCTGACGATGATCGAAATTGTTTTTGTGAGGTAAATATTGATCAACAGGGATTTCCCCTAATTAGTTATCTCTAATTGTATGCTCTCATTACATTTGCATTGACCTGATTCTTCATCATTTAATTATTATTTTTTTTTTCACATTCTTCACGCCAGCTGAAAGGTTCTATAGATGGCTGCAGCTGTAATATAGACACCGTTGACTATTTCAACAATAATAAAATTCATCCCAGGCTCAAGAGTCTCTTGATTCATGATTATTTTCGATTTTACAAGGTCAATTTAAGGAAAGAATGCCCATTTTGGTCGGATGATAGTAAATGTGCGATGCGATCATGTCACGTCAGCACTTGCGAAGAAAAAGATGTTCCTGAAGGTCTTAAGGGACAACATCAGCAGGAGTCGTTTGTTTTTAAGGTACAAATTAAAAAGTCATTTTTTTAAACAGAAAACCGTCAACGAAATGTCAACTGTCAACCCATATTTTGTCATACATTCGTTCCACATAATTAATTTTCCATAAATTAAAACTTCATTTGAATTTTAATCAAGAAATTTTTGTTATTACTGCTCGCCTATATTTTTGCACATGTGTCAATTTCTGGTGTGCACTTAATATTTGTGCTGAAATATGTGAATTCATTAGATTATATGACGTGTGTTTAAACAATATCGAAAAGTACGTGCCCGTGAAGTTAAATTCATATTTGAACTTGTTCAAAACATGCAAAATGTATACTTTATTTTATCTGATGTTTGGTCTCGATATTCGATAAAATCGAGTTGGTCCATACAAAAACACCAGCAGACATAGGCAATGGCAGCTAATGATTCACTTGAGTTGACAAAGATAATCACCATACCAATTTTTCTATATTTTGTTTTTGTTCTGCATTTCAACTTAATTATGATGGGGTTTTCATGATCATGATGAATATCAAACATGATAATGGTTGAGTTTTTGACATTCAAGTTCATTTGAATAAATTGAATTCATAAATGTTTTATTTGCAGTACCTTCCGGAAAGTCAAACAGTCGAAGATTGCATGCGAGACCACAATTTGGAATTGAGCTATTTGAATAAAACAATAACACAAGAGGCGATGCAAGGATTCGAAATATGGGCGGATTTTGATACACAACAAGACAACTTCTGTATACTTGATGACCATGAAAATGGAGCTGAATATGTTGATTTGTTATTGAATCCAGAAAAATTCACTGGATATCGTGGAAAATCGGCTCATCGCATATGGCACAGTATTTATTTGGAAAATTGTTTCGATCAAGCGCAAACAAACGCCCTTCTAACCCACATCAATAAAGTTCCAAAGCATTTGAGTAATCTATGCACGGAACAGAGAGCATTTTATCGTCTTCTATCGGGCATGCACACGAGTATCAATATACATTTGTGCTCGTATTACTTGCTGTCTGAAGGGGGTGGATTCATGGGTTCGGAAACTGTCTGGGGTCGAAATGTTGAGGATTTTATGAGACGTTTCAGTCCAGAGACAACAAAAGGTGAAGGCCCAAGTTGGCTGAAAAATCTCTATTTTGTTTATTTACTAGAGCTACGTGCACTTGCCAAGGTCGCACCATATCTGCGAAAGGAGCCATTTTTCACCGGAAATGAAGACGAAGATGAATCCGTTCAAGCTGCTGTCAAAGATATCTTGAATATTATCGAGTAAGGCATCTATCAATTCCAATGTCACTTATATTAGTTTAATGACAGTTTTGCGGTATTTTGCGGTTTCAGATCATTTCCATCGCATTTCAATGAAAGTCAAATGTTTAATGGCGCAACGGCAGCTCAGTTGAAAGCTGATTTTCGTGAGAAATTCCGTAATATATCACGAATTATGGACTGTGTTGGATGTGATAAGTGTCGGCTTTGGGGAAAATTACAGGTAAATTTATTTGATTGAATATTTTGACATGTTTATTTGTTTGCAAAATCATGAACAAACAAGTGTATTTGGTTTTTTCAAATAGGTTCAGGGATTGGGAACAGCCCTAAAAATCCTTTACTCGGGTAAATTTGATTTGGATATAGATCTTGATCATAATCAACCGAGAACAATTAAAGATTCTTTACGGGATAAGTTTAAACTCAAAAGAGGAGAGATTGTATCATTGTTTAATGCCTTTGGAAGGTAATTTCATGGTTATTCTGTATAATCATCGAATATGTATCTAAACACATCGTTAATTTTCCAGATTATCAAACAGTATAAATGAGCTGGAAGAATTTCGCAAGGTGACAAGGTAGCAGTAGGTGAAACTTAGGTGATCTAACAAATTCTTTCAATGGACACACATAATTGGAGTGCTTCGAATAACTTAATACACAATTGATATATACACAAGTACATATTTTGATATGCCACTGAGCATTATTTTCCCTCGATTCACAAATTGGTTTCGGTGATCTTAATCTGTAAAAACTAAAACACACATTCAACTCATGAATGTGCAAATACAATAGCGATTATTTATTGGCGTCGACGCCCCTCAATTACAAAATGTCTCTATATGTTTGTTTATTTTGTTACAATTTGTTATCATTTATTTAATCATAATTTGTCATGCACACGAAACTGCAGCTTTAAATCACCATCCTAAAGAATTCCAGCCTCTCTATAAAAAATGGTTTTGGATTATCACATGTGATTTTTGTTATTTATAATTTTCATTTCTAGGCGATGACCGTTTAAAACCAGTTGATATTCTGTTTTTGTTTTGTTTTGTTTTTTGTTCAATTTCAATTAGCACTTTGAATTGCTAATTGACAAAAATATATATTTATGAACGTTCAAATGAATTCATAAAAAATTAGACGTAGATTAGGTTTATAAGAAAATGGAAACGGTGTACATCACAATTTTTGTATAGTTTAAATTTAAGCTTTTTTTATATAAACATAAAAAACCCACAACAATTAAAATAAAACAAATAAAACTATTTTCACGTTTGTATGTTGGACAAATTCAATATTTACTTTTATTCAAGTATTTTATTTCAATTATAATTGTACATAGCCTACTGAGTGCACAAAGCATGGAAAAAGACATTTTATTAAAAGTATTTTTTTTTTTATTGCAAATTAAACAGTTTAAAATCATTTTCGAAACATTCAACGAAATATAGTTTTTTTGTGTGAGTGTGTCAATTTATGTTAAATCAATTTGCAATGAAAAAGCATACCAAATTGATTTGAATTCTCGAACATTCATTTGCGGTGTACGTCCTTATGACCGTGTTGCGTGCGTCTGTACTGTGGGATTTAAATAAATCCCAAAAAACCTACATTTCAAATAATTTGTTTTTAATCTGAAACTATCAACTCTTCCATAAACACTGAAGGCACAGTCAACAGTCAACATACAAGTGTATAAAGATCGAAGAAATTTGTATTTCAACTAGATTTCATATGTTATTTTGTAAGTAAAGAGCTTTCAGACAAATATATTCATAATTAATGACATTTATAATATTAACTAATTTCGAATTACATTTTAGATTACACTAGTCAACACAATTTAAATCAGGTTTTGATAAGAATAAAACCAAAAATGTACCTTTGGGTACAAATATGTGTTAGTTCCAAATATTGATTTCATTTTTTTCGATTGGTTTGTGTTTCTAACATAATCACGTATCGTATTTTTTGTAGTTTTTCATAGAATTTTCAACGTCACAAAGTGAATGTCAATCGCTAACACCATCTATCCCTCTAAAGCATCTGTAAGCGGGCACTGGGTTTGCAATATATATAATAATAGTACGTATCTACTGAAACATATTTAGAGATGTTTCGGGTCCGTATAATTCTAGAGCACTCGTTTTAGCACTGGTTCTCTGTGAAAAGGAGTATTTTCAAGTTATACGGATCCGAAACATCTCCAAATATGTTTCAGTATATACGATTCAGTAGATACGTACTATTATTATATATATTGTTAACCCAGTGTCTGATTGTAAGCGAGCCATGAGATCGATCATCGAGGAAATTTAAGGTGATTTTGAAATTGCATCAGCCTCCAAAAATTTTTGGCCCAGCCTCGAAAACATTTTGTCCCAGCCTCGGAAAAGTTTTTCCCAGCTTCGAAGACATTTTGGCCCAGCACGAAATCGTCATTTATTAGACGCCAAAATACATTTTAGTTCGCCTATTTTCGCTATATTTCGTCACCAATTAACACATTAATATGCGCCACTTTAATATAATTTTAGACGCCATTTTTACATTTTTGGCGTCATTTTTCCGAAGAGCCATTCATTTATTTCCCTCACAAAACTTGATTTGAATTCAGTTAACTAGTGTTTCTTCAGATATACTATTTACATTTCAGCAATATGAATGATCTTGCATTTAGTTGCGATTTTGGTCCTTGCTAAATGCTTTGGTGTATGCAATCACTTGGTTACACTAGTCAAACACTAGGCAAAAACCAATTAGTCTTTGTAACTGCAGATAAAGATCTATTATATTTCAACGTTCAAGCTACGGCAATAGCAAATATAATTCTAATAAATGTTATCCACAACAACATAAAATGTTTCGTGTCGTTGTTAAATGATCTGCCATGAAAAACAGTGTCTAAATACATTTGAAGTGTTGATCCAATATAGTCTTTTTAATTTGGACTGTTTTGATAATTTCTCATTAATCAGCTCAATTTATCAAGTGTTTCTAAATGCTCTAAAAGTCGAATTTAGCGTTTAAATTGTCGAATATCGAAAAAAAAAACATTTTCGTCATAAATGTTTGTATTTCGTTTTCAAGATTCAGATTCCTTCAGAGGATACCTCGAAATGATTCGGGAACTTTTCGTCAAATATCAAGTTTTCCATTTTCAATTATCCAAAATCTTATTCAAATCATTTAAATCAAATATGGAAAAAAAATTTGGTGTTTCAGCGACTTAAAATGAAAATATTGCTAAAAAGTTAATTCTCAAGTCGATCTATCTCGGGTATCCTGTCTCGAGTATCCATTTCAAAAAAAAAAAAAATTGTTTGTTTCATTGAAAATGAGGTAGTCAGAGTTCATTTTCCTATTCAGTGGGCTTATCATCAAGTCTGTAAATTCCTATTGTAAATGGCTCGTCAGAATCTAATCATCAGTTAGTGTTTCATCAAAGAAGTGAATATTTAAAATATTCGTTTCTAAAAATTCTATTTTATTCACACACAAAAATGCGATCTATTAATTTGAAGGTAAACTGTATATAAAAAAGTCAGTATGAAAAGTGTTGAGAGTTTAGTAAACGAGAGAGAGCGAGAGAAAAAAAGTGATTTCCTAACAACGGTTATATTGGTTTTAGGTTACAAAAAGATTTTTTTGAAACATTTTCCACTACGAGTGAATCTCTTTGACACAACACTTGATTTTGGATACGATGGATTTATGTAAATTATCATAAAATACGTTTTATGTTTTTGTTCGATAGATATTGTGTTGCAGTAAAATCATTTTGATTGTTTCCAGTCCATAGAATTGGTATCGTCATCAACCAAAACCAAAACTAATGAATTTAAAAACGTCTGTTTTAAAATATGACTAAAGGTTTATCGTCGGCTTGTCTGAGTTCGATGTTTGTTGAGATGCTACTTTTTTCGGTGGTTTCGGTGCATGGGCTTAAATTAATTGGCGGTGCCATAGCTCCTGATGTGTCTTGTTCTTCATATGCTGCTCGACTGGTCGTTGCTTTTGGTTCATTGAATGGCGTTGGTGATGGCTTATAGAATTGCTATCGAATTAATGGATTTATAAGTTTGATTTGTTTTAATCAATCAATCAAAGTATCTAAAAATCCCTAAGATGAATCAGAAACTTTAAAAAATTCTTCTTTCATTAGTTACCTTGCTCGTGCTCGGCAAATCCACTTGCTCTTGTTCATTCACCGCTTCCTCAATGGCATTCAATTGTTGAACACATTTATTTGCTATTTCATCAATGTCATCGATATCCGAATTATCATCTGTGCAACATTTGCATCGCATTTTTGCATCGTCTCCCACTTTCACCGAACGTGTTATTATGCACAGTGTAATAAACGATATGACAAATAATGTTGTCGGTATGCCAAAGAAGAATACAAATTCACGCCACGTTTTATTTAGATCGAAGCGTGCAAGCACTTTTGTCGCATCATCCTGCAACATTTTTCACGAAAAATCGCACCAAAGTCGGATGAGTTTATTTGGAATTTCATATTTCACAGTTATTCAGATCACGTCGCGCGTGAGAGAGAGAGAGAGAGAGAGAGAGAGAGATGGAGAGAAAAAAACTAATTACTTATGGATTTAAATGGAAATGCTGTAGACATTGTCTGCATTGCGTCATCACTTACCTTATTGTAGAAGCATGGATACCGTGACTGTGCGGTGTTATTATCACCATCACGACCGTGAGAGTGCAAAAAATCCATGCATTCACCTCTCAACGTGTTTACGCAACCCTCCAAATTGATGAACAATTGGCTCGTATTAAAAATGGTTAAGCTCGATTGTTTCGGTAGAAATCTGAAAATAAACACATTAAATTCAATTATCATGTTTGTAAAATGTCCAAAATATGTACGCACTTGTCAGTTGGATCTACAACTGTTTTACTGTTGTTGTAAATTTGCCAAAATTGTGTAAAATTCATAAATGGTTTCGGTAGCACAGTGTCTTTTAGCAATGTTCCATTCAAACAATCGGCGGCCCTAGACAAAAACCAATCCACGTAAGTTTAATCGAATACAGATTCAAACATGTTTCAAAATGGTTTACTTTAATTTGTCACCGTTTTTAATGACATCAAAGCAATTAGTGAGCAAAATTCCATCATTTTCATTCCAAATTTGCTTTCGTTCACTCAAGCGAATGCCCGGTTGATTGCCTCTTGCCTCATTATATGCAAAACCAACATCACATTCAGCTGTCATCAGCGAATCATCCACCATTATTAGAACGTTAACGGCAGTGGTGGTCACTTTTGGGCAATAACGATCACATTGATGTGGCGCCTTATTCAATTTGATGCATCGTGATTTTTTACAATCAAAAAATCCATTCAGTTTCATGTTATCACGTTCAGCATCGATTGTAATTCCATCCGCATGATATTTGCACAAATAATGCATGGAAACATTACGACAATGACCTATACAAGACACAAACAAAAAGGCAAAAATGGAAAATTGTTTGAATGCACCAAATAAATTTGCATTATGCAAATGACAATTGGCAAAAATGCAAATGAAACATTTCGGTTTACCGAGCGAACAATCAAAAAGTCCTGTCAGTGATGCACATTCGGTGCCATTGTTACAATTGTATTTTGATTTGAATATATCTGGTTTAACCTGCAAATGAAGAAAAAAAACCACGTTACGTTTGGAATTTGAGAAAATCATGCTCCGGATAGTTGAACAAGCGCCTCGAGTGCATCAAGTGCGCATTTGTAAACAATGTGTTTGTGTGAACGAAATGACGTATTACCTCAGGACAAGCGGTTGTTGTGATACGTGTGCAGTTTTCCAATTGAATGTCGGTACCATTGCGCCGTGTTGTGGCATGAATCTGCGGACAAAATCCACTGAAAAATTGCAAAACATATTTACTGTTTAACTTTTCGTTCCGTTTGCAAAACCAAAAACAAACCGCACACAACAATTTTTCCCATTTAGTTTACCTTGTTTTTGTCAAACACCATTCACCACACGATACCCAGGGACAATAATTTTTATCGAAGAATGTGTTGATCGTTTGACACATTACTGGCTCTATCTCGAAACCCGATTGAAATGCCCTAGGGTTTGAATGGAATAGAATAGAACAAAATATTAAATATATAATCCAAAAATTGATTGTCATCACAAATATCTAGGGAAATTAACGCCATATGCTCGTATATTAAATATTGCATATTCAATGAAGTTCGTGCGTTGCATTCGATGTTTTCTAATAAAATAACAACATAAGGACGTTCGCATGAATTTGGACAATATTTCATTCGAGCTAGGCCATTTGTAATTTAATATGTTAAAATTTAATTGAATATTTCTTAATTACTTGTATGCAGGCATGTATGAAGCCACACTTAGATAAACAATCGATACGCATGACAGCACAAGAGTTAATTGGCACAAGCATATTGATCCACAGATTCGTTTATCCTGTTCGGGAATTAAACGTGGTTGATCCTTTCGTCGTTTTTTACCCATTCTGCTTTTTTTTGTACTAAGTTATTCTGCTTTTTATGTATTTCTCTTGGATTGTCTCCTCTTTGTAATTTCTGTCAGGTACCTAGACGTCAGATGATAGCCTTTTCCCTAAATTTTATGAATTTATTAGAAAATTGAGTTTCATTTGAATGGCTTAAATCGAAGAAAATCACATCACTCAACCAAAAAACATTGCATTTGAACGAAAAATATAAGGGAAGTGGTTTTGTTTCTACGAATCATGTAAATTTTCCACAAACAGTGAGAATTATTATTTTCTATGCTTCAAAGAGAGAGAGAGAGAGAGAGAGAGAGAGAGAGAGAGAGAGAGAGAGAGAGAGAGTGGCGTTTGACCACCACATCTTTCAAACTACATCAAAACATCAGCAAAATTGCGTTTCGCCTTTGTTATATCGTCATTGAATATTTTGTTTGTGATGCCATCATCAATGATAAGACTGAAAACTCATTTGTAGTATTGGCATACAGCATACAGCGTACACACAGATACAAAATGAAAATTGTTTACCGCTATCTTAACATAATCTGAAGAGCGTTATAAGTACGCTACAAACACAAAAATCCCATTTACATTAATATTGCATGTTTGGTTGTACCATGGAATGTTGGCTGAATGTGCTTTGAATATGGAATGCTTTTGTATGAGCTGCATCAATATAGATATATCAATGTAAATTATAATACGCAGAGACTGGAATATTTCACAAGCTGCGGGCTGAAATTGAGAAGGTTACTTCTTTGACATCAACTCATGGATGGGAATTTGTTGGTTTTCTTTATGTTATTTTCGATAATTCAAATCTATCTTTTGGCTGAAGCATGTCAGATTCATCAAGCTCAATACAACATGAAAATTTACAAAGTTTCTTTATGATGAGATAATCATCATCACAATTAGAATTTACAATATAACTGAAATTTGATCTGACAAAAGTTATGAAGACTTGAGGAAATTGCGTTGATATGAAAATTGTGTTAGTGACAAAGCTGGAAAACTATGATTACCATGGCATCTTGTATGGCACCAACAGAATATGGAGTACAAACTTTCGATTATCTTGTTGCTTGGCTGCACACAGTTTCTTTTTTCTTTGTTGACTTGTTTGTTTGCAAAATAAATCAATACATTTCAAAACAGCACTTCTGTTTACAAATTCCCAGTGGAGTAAGTGACCATACCGAAATTACTCTCTATATGCGCCTATATAAAGCTGTATCAGACACTTTACATTGCGCCATCGTTCACTTTACGTGATTTCCGTACACTATATCCATTTTATTTTATTTTTTGACGTCCTACTATTGGCATAACTGACATTTCTGAATTTCGACATGTTTCACAACTGTGCAAAACACATTCGAACAATTTTAATATTCATGCGACAAAGTTAAAACTCAATATGCGCAACAGATATGTAAAATTATGTTTTGCAGAAATATATTTGGTCAAATTTGAATGTGTAAGTTGGTAGCCTGTATACTATATTCTTATAGTTCTTTTATCTTAGAAATGTTAATACAATGGTTGCATTCACGAAAAAGAAATGGGTTGTTAGAGTTATTGAACATGGGTTAATTTTAGTTGTGACCTTCCAACTGTGCAGGTCAAACGCGAATGAGAATAAATACGTTAGACGGTCTAATAGACAAATTCTTCGATTGAATATAATTGAGAAATGGATAGAAGGTAACTTGTTGCATTGAAAGTTGATATATATTTATCCAAGGTATTGGTTGGCTAATAGATCAAAAGTGATGTTTATGTGCTCACGGACATCAGTCTCATTGGATTGGTAAATGAAATTTAAACTTTGTATTGATTTTCATTTCATTTTCTTATTGCTTTTCTATTGTAACGGTAAAAAAGTGGTTGCAGCACCTCACTAGGGAATTTCATGAAGGAAATTGCACATTTTTTTTTATCATCCGAAGGGAAATAAAACAAAAACGAATAAAAATGCCGTATATGGTTTGAAGTAAAGAAAAAAACAACAACAGGAATAGCAAAAGTATTGGCACAAAGGATAGAGAATTTAATGAATTTTGCATCGACATTTCCGACGCTTCGTAGTAATGCGTTTGAACAGCTACGTCATTCCGACTGAGTCACAACGACTTTATAGTGGTTTGGCTCGACAAAAAAGGCGACGGTTTCGGAAAACAAAGGATAATAAGTTTTTATTACTCTATTTGTGCCATTCATTAACCGCTGAGCTACAATATTAAGCTTATAAAGTTGGTATCCGATACGACGAACGGTGTTACCGCACAATGAAACCAAATGCAAGATAATCGTATCAACAACAATATAGCACCCATTGTGATCTGTGTGGTAGAATTCACTCACTCGGTTTCAAAATACAACCACCAAAACACATCACATCACACTATTTGTGCCATGTTCAAATAAAACTATACGTGAAATTACCGACATTGGTGAAATTAATTTATAATTGTTAATTATTACTCTGTTTCGATCGACACAAATTGTCTTGTTCGAATTGAATTCCACGTCAATAGATCCCGTTTCTCGGTGGCTTTTATCAAAGTCATCATTTTTTTTGTTGCAAAACTCACAAAATAAACGAGTTTTCTTTAGAAAATCATAACTTTTTTTTCAGCTGTTGTTAGTATTCAATTTGTTGCATGATGAATTTTGGTTGAATGATTGACAAAAATAATGATTGTGGTGGCCCTCAATTGGCGCACTTTTCACAATAAAAATATTGACGTTCAATGTTAATGATGAGTCAAACAAATGAAACCAACACAACTGGTTTCTATAAACAATAAATCACTTTCGATGAAATTTACTTGAAACTAAACACACCAAATTACACACCAGCCAATAAATCAATATCGAATTCACAACGAAAAAAAAACTAAAAATATTCTATCTACCAATTAGAATGAATGAAACCAGCTCATGTTTTTTTTATTACTTTGTGTTTTATTCCCTTTTTTTCACTCAAGACAAAAATGACAAACAACGGCGCGAACAAACTCAGCAAACCACTGGAATGCGCTCATATTCAGGCCACACCGTTGAGCTTTCACGAATCGACTGAACGCAAACATAAAAACGAGAGAATTTGAAAGTGAAAGAATGATTTGCTTATGTTGGAAATGGGAGCTCACATTTGACAGAGCTATAGTCGAAACACGAGTGTATTGAAAGCTAAGCGTTATCCTCTTATCGTGTCCATGGCTGGAGAAATGCAAAACGCACACATAGGCACAAGTGACAGATTTACCGTTGTCGGTTGGTTGGCCATCATCTTGCCGTTCAGAACATGCGTATTCTACGCACATATTTTTTTTTTTTTCATATTTGTTGGAAAACACATGAGCATGAAACAACGCATGTGTTTGATGTACTATCAGCTGTCAAAGTGATTCACTTTTCTTCCCATTTTTGCTTCGCTTTCATTCCACTCAGCCGATACAATGTAGAAATTTACCTGTTAGAGAAGCCCAAGCTTATTCGGGGGTTGTTTAAATACAAACAATTGAAATCCCTAGAATCAATAACAAAATCTCATTTAAATTTGAAAATGAATGATTTTCGGTTTTAGGCTTTGAATTTTTGTTTTATTTCGCTTATGAATTTCAATACAAATTTCCAATAATTTAATTGAGAAACAGAATGTTAAATGTTTATGCCAAGCTGATTCAGAGAGAAAATTTAGTAGACTGTCAAAAAGAACTATTTATTTTTTAATATTTGTGTTGTTGTTTTTTTTTAAATTTTAGACAGACTAAAACAATGAGTGTTCGTTTTCGAGACAATGTGCTCCTGATAAATCGTTTTTTTCTTTTGAATTTTTCTTTATTTTCAATGCATCTGTCGCGCCACAGAGTGTTTATTTTCACATAAATTCATGTGAATTTTACCTAGTTGTTGATAAATTCAAAGAACAATCGTTTTTTGTTTGGTTTGAAATTTAATATTGTCATGGTTAAATAATTTAATAATTTGAAATTGTGAAAGAATTGATCTGATGCAAAAAAAACTGTTCATGTAAATAACAATATTTATTGTTGCGATAATATGTGCTTCGGCAATTTTTTTTTTTTAAAAAGAGGATTTAATTTGCAAGTGCTCGAAATTCGAAATCTCAATTTGTTTATTCACATCCATTTTGAAATGATTGTGCGTAATCGAAAAAAAAACGATTGAATTTTTTCCATTTGCTCGACAAACAAATAAAAAACTGACAACATCAATGTGTGACGAACTTAAAACCATTGTGCTAACTTATAAATTATATTTCATTGAATTTGTTTCGATTTTATTTACAGAATGGCATTGATTTCGTTTTCTTTCACACATAAAATAATAAAAAAACACATTTTTAACTAGATTCTCTTTTTTCTCCTAATTTTAAACTAAATGTTTTTTTTTTAACTTTATGTCCAATAAAGATAATTCATCTAATGATGGAAAAAAAACAACCAAAATCGTATTCACAATTTAGTGTGGACAAACGTTTAATTATCACATTTTTTTATCAAATATCCAAAATATCAAACAAAGAAAATTGCATTTTTATAAATTGAATCCGGCAACAAAAGCTAACTTACTGATAACCAGCAGCTGATTTGCTATATCAAAATTCCTCTATGTCAATGATTGAGATGCAAGTTATAGTATGACCATTTTAATACAGTTGAATCTCAAGGAACAACTTTAATTTACATCTCACGCATTTCATACAGATTTATGCTTGTTAAACTTTTTCAATCAATTTAACTAACTAAATAGATCTGATTGACTTAACTGCATTTCTCCCTCGCTCCCCCTTTATCTAATGGGAGCCGAGCGTTCTTTTTCCATGTATTATCTAATAAAGCTACAAAATTGAAACAATGCATTTTAACTTTGTGACAATTTTAAAAAGGCAATGCAATTTGTTTGTTTGTTATTTGGTTTTGCTTGGTAATTCGAAGGGAAAAAAGAAATACAAATAAATTGTGTGAGACAATAAATCGTACAGAGTATACGATGTAATCGAAGTTAAAAGCTTAATAATCCATGTCGTCGTCTTCATCATCGCTGCGACAAAGCAATTTTCTAAATGGGGAAAAAAGTGGGTGGAAAAATTGGTTTACATAGACAATTTGAAGCCAAAATCGATGGTGTAATATGCGAGAAATTGGGTTTTATTGAATTTTATCAGAAATAATCAGGAAAATGTGTAAAAAAATTTGTTTAAGCTGGTTTTGTTGGGGGATGGTGCAGTCTAACTGCTAAGAATTATAGTTGAATCGTAAAAAAAATAGGTGGAACGAAATTAAATTGAAACTGTTTTGGTTTATCAAAATATTTGCTATAGATGTGTAAAAAAGAGTCAACTGGGTGATTTAAAAAAAAAAGAGGAGAACGAGAGACACATTGACGTACCAATCGTTTGACATGCGTTGAGGCAAAGAAACATCTATTTCTAATCAACAAAAACCAAAAGTTGAACCAGAAATAAACAGTGTGTATCATACAAAACGTCTAAACTATCAAAGGTATTTTGGTAAAATTATCTAAGGCTAAAGTCTTCACAAAAATCGGTTTAAGCTAGAAAAAAAGGGGGTTTATGGGACAAAACGAGTAGATCTTTTTTTTTGTTATTCTTCTTTAACATCACTTTCATATCACTTTTCATTTCGTTTCCACACGGAACATTAGTTCTTTGTACTTGTTGAAACAGTCACGTGTTCAATCTTTAAGCTGATATTGAGCTGCCCTGGCAACGTGCCATTGACTCGATTGAATGGAACTTGGCTGATGATGTTGATGATGCAGATGATTTGGTATTTTGCGCCGATGATCGTTGACACGCTCTTGATGTTGATGCATATAATCATTGGAGAAATTCCATGCTGAAATCGGACAACTACCGATGCGCGCACACATTGTATCGAAATTAGTTTGTTTGCATTGAGTGTGTGTGTGTTAGTTTTTGGTATCATTTTCGTAAGTGTTCATTGTGCCAATAAAGGTAAATCAATCACATTTTTTGTTTTGGTTTGGAAGAAAGAAAAACATTGTTTCGGAATTAATTGTTTTTGTGGTTAGATCAAATGTCAAAGTATTATTTCGCTAGATGAAACTGTTTCATTTGAGTGGTGGTCATCGTTTCGTATAAACGGATGCACAATGCAAAGACTTCATTACACAATATATTGATACACATTGAGCTGATGGGTTCTATGCTGTTTATCCACAATTTGATATACACATTATATAACATAAGTATGCTAAGGACATGTATTACACTTTGATAAAAATATACTTTGATCGTGGGCATTTCTCGTTTTTTACGGGGCAATAAAATTGATGGCAAATGAAAATGAACGACCGCGCACGATGATTGTAATTTCCATTTTTTTTTCTTTTGCAATCATATTTTTAAGAGATCGTATTCTCCGTTATGGACACGTTTATTCGATGCGAATGAAATTATTAACTGAAGAATGAAAGCCAATTCCAGATAAATTAATATGAGCGTTTAATGTGACACGATGATAGAATTATGAATGTTTGATGAGAAAGAGATAGATATCGACAACACCAACATTACGACGAAAAGGTTTTATATATTATTTGATAGGTGTCAGGCTGGATGATCAATTTAATTTTATTAATTTGTTTTCAATATGAATATGAATGCACATTCAGACATAAGAAAATGAAATAAAATAAGATTGAAATTAAACTGCCATTTGATGCGGCTCATTGAAAAGCACTAATGATACTTTTAAGGTGTCAGAAGGTGTGTGTGTGTGTGTGTGTGTGTTTTTATGATGAAGATGATCTAAATAAACATGCTTCACATTCACTGTTTGAATACACAAAGGAAAAACATGCAAAACACGGTTCAAACACAATATAAACTACATAAATAAAACATGCAAAGCGACATCAACACAAACAAGTGCATGAAAATGCAGATGCGAATGCAATTATTGGCTTGGATGGTCAATTGAATGAAGAATACTTACTCTTCTTTGTTTGGATATTTTTCAGTGTAGACACGAGTCGACTTGCGACATGCCTTATCACAGCACGGACAATACCAGTAACTTAATACACCGATACTTATAGCAAAAATGACATTCGGTATAATCAACGATAAGATCAAGTGTTTTAGATTATTTTCCCATGAAATCAAGCGCGTAATCACCATTTCAGGATAGGCACGACTGTAGTAACAAGGGAATGGCTCACCGATATGTGAATAGCTGTGTGCAAAGTTGAATGAACAAATGTGACCAAATGGCCATTGATCCAAAAAGTTTAGTTTATTAATTGTGTGTTTATTAGCGTTTATAGCATCATAAAAATTGGAATTTTCATCGTTAATTACCCATATTTCTTTGCAAATTCTGTACAATTTACACGTGGTGGATAACCACAACCTTCGGAATTGATAAGCAACCTTGTGTCAGCTATATCCCATTCGAATTTTTCCATACTGGGTGGATTCTTTTGCCATTCATTATATGGAATTCTGGTGTAGTTCACTAACAACTGGTGGCATCTAAATATAGAGATAATGGAAACAATCGTGACACATGAATACAAAAGATAAAATGTAGGACAACGCTTACCGAATGGCGGCTGTTGTACAACCCTCTCGACATGAGCTCCACGAGCAATTTTTCATACCGGTTGCATATCTATGATCGACTACAATACATGTCACAGGTATTTGATCATAATCCGCCACTATTGTTGATATCGCTGGATCCACAACGAATGGTATTAAGAACAAAAATGCAAATACGGACAGAATGGCTGACGTTCCTATATTGTAAATAGATAAAAAAAAATATATAAAATGATGCAATTTATGAATAGCCGCTTGAGTTGCTGATGTCACATGTTACCTAAACACAGTGATGTGTAAAATTTGGCTTTCTCTAACAAATTGTCTACAAAATGTTGTTCAGATATCGCTGATTTAATGGTCGCCTGGCTGCCATTCAATTTTGTATTACTAGAATAGCTGTTTAAACTGTTTACTAAGCTGGGTGCTCCCGACATGGAAGCACTTATGGTCGTTCGATCCGAACCAGTCATATTTGCCGTGAATTTAATGGAATTTGTGCCGTTTTATTTTGTGTTGTTTTTTCTTCAAACTGGAGCTTTTCTTCTTTTAATTTCTCTATTGAAATTTAATTCAGAAGCATTCAATTGTTTAATTTCCAAATTATAATTTTTAACAAACAAACCACCATATCAAAATGGCTTTATGCTATTATTTTTTTCGGTATTCGTTACTAAGATGACAAAACGGTTTGTGTTTAGTTTTCAATTATTGATCAATTTGTGTGTCTATTTCGTTTAATTGTGATTAAATAGTCTTCTTAATAGTATTTTTTTTGTTAGTGTTGTTGTTAAAATTGAAAATTTTTGCTTTTTATGTTGAGCGTTGATATTTGATATTTGATATTTAAACACTTAATTTAATTGGCAATCAAACCATTCGATTTAAATATGTTAGTTTTTTCCTGTGTTATTTTTGAATTTTCGTTTTCAATTTGTCTTTGGAACACGCATCCCTCGGTACTCAAAGATTGTGAATTGTATGATTTCAATTCTCCAGTTCTTGGGACAAAAATTAACCAAATAAAAGAAATGTTTCGTTTCTGTCAGACGTAGATCTCAATTTTGTTCTCGTGATCGACTTGATTTTTTGACGGGTTTGGATTTTGGGTTCGGACAATATCTAGCTGACTATGGCGAAGTTGATGTGAGACATTTGTTTTCCTTGAACCAAGTTGAATTTGATGTATTTGTGTGTGGATGTGCAGGTCATAAAGTCTTCGCGGTGTTAAGATTAATTTTTGAAATAGATCTATGCGCAATAGCGATGCAATTTTGATTTACTGTTATATTTGTGTTGTGCACATGTGTATTAACGTGGAGAAAATAAAAACGGTGTATGATTGATTGAAGTGTGAAACAAACTGGGTTAATGAACTGGGCTCTCTTCTCGTAGCAGAGGAATGCCTGAAATGAAAGTAGGGAAATCATTAAAATCAAATGTAAAATATTGTGTGTGTGTGTTGGAATTGAGATTGTAAAAAGTTGACTGAAAGTCACTGTTTAAAAAAATTGACAAAAAGGAGGTCGATGGTTGGGAACGAGCATGGATATTCTTACGTGATGGATCTCATAGTGCCATAACATCATTATTTTCACTGGCACCATATTGTCGTACCATCGCTTCTTCCATATTTTCTTGTGTTGCGGACGGTTGTAAGCCTTCATTATTACCGCTGCACCCTTTGAATCGCATTTTAGCATCATCACCAACGACAACCGTTCGTTGACACAGCACCAAACAAACGCAAGACACGAAAAACAATGTTGTCGGGACAATGGAACCGATTAAAAAATGTTTATATGTTGTGGCTAAATCAAAACGGGACACAACCACACTGGGATCGTTCAATGAGAAAAAGCATGGAAAACGAGCCCGTGCATTATGATCGGTTCCATCTTTACCATATTCCCTTAAAAATTCCTTGCATTCATCTCTCAATGTGTTGACGCACCCCTCAAGATTGATCATTAAACGTGACTCATTGTAAATGGATAAATCTAGATCTAATGGAGCGATGGCTTTGATCGGTGTCGATGTAAACACATGCAAATAACTCAAATATGTGAAATTGGTTAAATCACCCAAAACATTATTTGCCAATACCGAACCATTTACGCAATCTTCTGCTTCAACACCAACCGATGTATTTTTGATTTGATAGCAACTGGCCATCAGCACATTATTCTGAGTTTCATTCCACACTTCCACTTGAGTCTCAGCATCAAAAGCACTCTCACATTGTGATAAATACACTTTATCACCGCTTAACAAAACGATATTTTTATTGCGTGTCGGAATATCAACACAACGTCGATCACAATTGTATGGTGTGCGAATTTTGCGGCATGTTCCGCGGCTGCACGAAAATAAACCATCGATATCGATGCATGTGATTTTACCACGGCGCCCCGAACACTTCATCGGCGCATCGGTGTTATGAAAAACACATTCAAATGCGTCCGTTATGTTTAAGCACATGCCCATCGTGCAATTGAATGTTCCGGTTAAATTTTTACATTCATCGGCAATACAACGTGCTTTTTTCGCATTCTCTTGATCAATCCCATAGCATGTTTTATTCGCTGAATTTGTACAGTTTGCAAACATTAAACTGCTGCCATTATTTCGTAAATTCACATAAATTTGTATGCATGCGCCGGATGTTTTGCTTAGGCACCATTCACCGCATGAGCCCCAATCACAATTTTCCGTTGTAACGGCACGTGTCGTAGTGCACATAACGGGCACTTCACTAATTCCACTTTTGAATGCACGCGTTGACGGCATATAAATGGCGACAGTTAAATAAACGATGGCAACCGAGCTCAACACCAATGTCATTTGGCATATGCATATTGTACCACAGATGCGTGTATTTTGTGGTGGTACAACCAAATCTTCCACCGCAATCTTCTTTTTCTTAGGCATTATCGAATATCGTTTGAATCGCTTTCACAAAAATGTTATACGAAACCGAAATTTAATTAACACTTGAATAGAGCAGCATGTAGTCTCTTGGGGCCGGAGTTAGGACGCAATCGGATAATTTCAATTATCGAGAAAAAAGGGGCAAGGTTTTTCAGTATTATCCTCAGCAAAAAAAATCCAAAGACAGTTTTCACACTGGGTGGTTTTATTGATCGGCTCAGATTTTACCAATGCGCCTTGCGTGTGTGTCGTTTTCGTCGAATGTTCATACACCAATTCGCATTACATAGTTGTTTTTTTTTTACTTTTAGTTTACAAATGTTTTTTTTTTGTGTTATTTATTCGTTATTCACACAGGCTTAATATACATGCACTGTGGAGAGTCAATGTGTGTTACGTTTTCCGTGTGTTGTAGTAGGTTAGTGAGCCAAACACACACAGTCAAATTAAAATAGCACAATTTTCACTTGATACTCAAAAATGTCCGAACCATCGTTTTTTTTGTTGTTGTTATTTGTTGTTTTTTTTTGGTGTGACGCTTGAAGCTTGCTCATGCAAAATGTCAACATTAATTATTATATTGATTCATTCGATGTCCGCGGAATGGATAAATGAACAACAAAATTAAAAATTCAAACATAAATGGTATATGTATATGTGAAACTATGGAACCGTTGTGTCTATTCTATTCGGAGAGTCTTATGCTGTACAAGGCACAATCAACCAACAAGCAGCACAAACGGTGGCAACAACAACAATCACCCACTAATGCTGTCGCTGCGATAACAAAACAACATTTTCCTCTTAAATTTTCGCCTATTACATAACTGACCTACTCTACTCTCTTGATTTATGCCAAACAGCTTTTTCCGCGTCAAATCCGTATTGCGACACACTTAGAACTGTTTCATTTTGTTTTTACACAATTTGGCTCAATTTGATTTCTTCTTTGGGAGAGTGAAAAACGAAAAATCAAAAAAATTACAAATAACTTTCAACTGTTTAATTGAATTGTATGTTGAAACAAATGCGAATTAATTGAAATTCATTTGATTCGTATTGGTTTTTTTTTTTGTAGTTATTTTAAACGATGAAGACACCAAATGGATATTGTCTTTTTTAAAGCACTAACACAATGTACACCATCGCAAACACTTTTAAAATGAAAAATATGAAATGTTTTTGATTTATTTAAAAATCACTAGAATGAAATGAAAATTTGTCCATCGAAAAATTGCAATTCGATGAGAAGAAATTTGGTTATTTTTATGATTTTTTTTAAGTTTATAAAACTGTTTAAAACAGATGAGTTTTAGAGTAAATAGAGCGAGTTGCGAAGGAAGTAGTGACCGAATCTGATTTCACTGTAGTTTGAAGCGATCGGTATGACTACGGAGAAATGCGGAAATTCAGGCAAAACGTCACATTTGGCGAGCTTTAATAGCGGTGTGGTGGTAATTTTATAAATTCGTGTTTGTACAATGTGAACTGTTTTCACATTTTCTGTTTTTTTTGAAATCAAGGGGAAGCAGTCGACACACAACTATATAGTTAGGCACATAAGCATACACATCTATCTATCGGTAGCATTACATATACAGATTGACTCATACATTCAACGTTTGTCAATACGGCATATATTTATGCGAACAACCCGTTGGAAAAACGGACTATTTGCGAGTAAAGAATTTGCGCGCGCAATCAATCGATATGATTTTCTGTGATGTTGTGACTTTTCGTCTATTTTCCCATTTAAACACTCATTTTCAATGCGGCAGTTTCATTTTTTTTTACTTTCTTTTGCACGAAATTTGATATAAAAATTATACATGCATTAAAAATCAATTCATTCATAATATTACAATTTATTATGTGGTGGCACATTTTTCATAAGCAAAATAAATCTAAATCATATAAATATATATATTTAAGTTGGAAAATGGTTTTATCAATTTTTCATACAGGCAAATTGTTTGATAATTTCATAGAAATGTTTGAATAATTCATTTGTCTATTGGTTGTAACTGTTGCCGAACGGGATTCGACTCGCCGACGCCACATTTATGAGGCACATTTCAAATGTTCCAGAAATAGTTTGTCGATATTTGTATTCTACATTTACGGAGCAACGTATCCAATCAGCAAAATTTAATAAATTAGAAAACGCCAGTTGCGTTCACAATATGATTTGGATTGGTGGTATTTTTTGAATACAAATACTGGAAATAATAATTTATGTTTAAGTCATATCGATTGAAACAGTTTCGATCGGTTTTCAAGAAAACTTGAAATAGACATTCAAATGTTCTTTTATTCATGTCAAAATAAAGCAAATACCTAAAATTATGAATGACAGAGTGATTACGTCTGACGTCTCTTGGGAGACATTAAAAATTCATAAGCCCGTGTCATATAGATTTTGACGCTAATAACTCTCCTTCATCTGACGTATTCTTTTGATATCCCAATCACACATTTCAATTTATACTTTTTAAAAACAGAAAAAAAACGAAATGACAACAACAAAAATTGATCCTGGCTCATGACAGATGCCATTCAACGAATGTCATTTCTCTTTTTTTTCACCTGGATGCGAATTGTTATTTTAGGCTGAATCTCTACCCAAAATGTACCATTAATAAATGGTTCCGATGGATTATTAATGGATTAATGGAATAACAGTCTCCAGTAAATAAATATCGGACGATGACAAGTGATGTGAATGAATAATGAGGTGAGAATGAATTTGTATGCGGCCATTTAGCAATTGGTATGGGGACATGTGTATATTTTTGGCTGTCTGCCAATCATACAGGCACTTGAATCAAATGCTGCGCATTTTATGAATTATTCCGTTGGCACTATGGGGCTTACAATCAATTAATGTAAATGATTGAAATTCGTTTGTGATGTTCGGTGATTTGTGAATCCATTTGCCTTCGATGCGATTTAATTCTCCTTTGTTCAGCGATCATCGCGGAATAATGCCAAATTTTTGCATTGAAGAAACAAAAAAGAAATTCCACTTTGACGCAACGCGTCTGAATTTCCATGCAACGTTCCCATTAAATTCAAATTGCCGAGCATATTTTGCGGCGTCACTGCATTTTCATGCGCCATGATTCAATGTATTGCATCAACAAAACCATGTAATTTATTCATTTAACACGAAAACAACAGCAAAAAATATATAACACATAATTTGTAATAATGTGATTGTTTACCTGGTTAGTTGGTCTAAAACAAAAGCTATCGTGACTAAAAGTCAACTCGCTTCACTTGCACCGTTGCATTTAACACTTGTGTTTCTAGCTTCGAATTAGTTCGCATGAGCTTCAATTCAAATCCGTGTTTCGGATTTGTATTTATTTATTTATTTAATTTTTTCACTAAAATTTAAATTCGATTTAGATTAAGATTAAGCACAACTAAACAATGAAAACTCATTTGTGGTTTTGAAGTGAGAAAGAAAATGCGGCGGCTCACGACATTTCACGCAACATCACTCGCACAATCTACACTTTGATACCAATGATTTCGAATTTTTCAAATAGAAATGTGGCTTAATTTTCTAAAGATTTAAGTTGTGTCTTTTGGCTGTTTCATTTCAAGTAAACCGTAGGTTTCAATGGCTCTTGTATGTCAATCACGTGATAGCTAGCGTTGCCACAAAATGTTCGGTCGAGTTATTTTGGTTTTTTTTTCTTCATGCGACAATCAACGTCAAACTCCTGCTGATCGAAGTCAACTTATTCACCATCAGCCAACAATAACATTGAACCAGAGTGAGACAGGCGAATAGCCACAACAAAATGAATGAACGAAATAAGCACACACAACAATACTTTTCGAAATCACGGAAAGTAATGTCGAATAATTATAATTGTTTCATGGAATTTTAACTTGAGGTTCAGTTCTTTGGAGCCGTTGTAATTTGTTTTTTTTTTGAATTTATGTCGCTGTTCACTTTAGCATTGTTATTTTTTTTGCCACAAAATAATGAGGTGTTTCGTGTTTCAACGGTAATAATACAATTTGTTTTGCTTTCGTTGAAATTGCAGTCAAAACTTAAATAAAAAAAAGCGGTCACACAGTTGTTAGTTTTCCTTGTTGTGGTACACAATTAACTGTTTAGTTTGGCCGTTTGCTAAATTTTTCTACATTTCGTGATCACTTCAATTCTAGTATTTTTATCAATAATTTCAAACTTTGTCTACTTGTGACTTTTATTGACCATTTTATTTCTGTTAACTTGGCATTGGGGACTGATGTAGCTTGCTGCGGCAACTGTTTCTTGTTGGTCTTCTTCCTAGTTTTGTTTTTACCACCCAAAAAAAACAACCAATACACAGTCAAATGAAAATAAGCCACTTTCACTTGTTTGCACCAGATTTTGTGAATGTTACACAGCGACAACTCGCTCGAAATGACATTCCATACAAATCGAAATCACTAGAATGTGCAAAACAAGAGCAAAAAACACAATACCAAAAATGCAATTGGCTTTCAAAGCGAAAAAACGGGATGGTTAGCAACTCATCAAAGTTGCGAAAAAATGTATCAAATGATGAGAAAGAACGAGCAAATACGTGGTAAAAGGGAGAAAATACCAACGATTTTGACAGATAACGAGATGGTTTTCGTGAGCTTTATTTACTCTATTCGTTTTGATACGTGTGCTCGTTTCTCTCTTTCTCTCTACGTGTGTGTGTTAGTGTTTGAGTTTGTGTGTGATAGTGTAAGTGTTTATGAACTGGAAAGGGGCAACTCATTTGAACAACAGCCAAATGTCACATTGAACGCAGCAAGAAGCTTCCAAGCTTCTAAAGTGGCGAAAAAAATGAAGAAACTCACATTCGATGGCAAAAAAACATTTGACATTAAAAGCATTACGGCCAAATGTCATCCATTTGCTAGCGAGTGTGCGCACAATTTTGGTTGCTCTATACCTTACTAACGAGATAGGTCATACATTTTATAGAGCTTATTACTAAGCAATAATATAGCAACAGCAAAAGGAACTGCGCTTATTTACACATGCGCCAAAGTTATTGGACGGTTTTCCAATGTTCGTCGTTACTTCGATTAAATCATTCAAATTATATCTTTTGACACACGAAATATTTGACAGAAGCTTATGTAAATAAATGTTTTGTCGAAAATTTAAATCGATTTTCAATCGAAAATAGATTATTTCTCCTATAGCTGAAGCGTTAGATTGGTGGCGATGAGCTTTTTATTCCAAAATCTGTAGAAATTTCCCCTTTTTCAGTTTCCAGTTATGCGATTCCAAAGAAAACGGGATTGTTGTTTAAGCATGTGAACTGTTTTATCGTTGAATTTGTGTTTTTCTTTTCTCTTTTTGAATCGCAATCAGCCTTCCTTTTTATGGTCGAACCATGGTAATGCGTATTTGTGTGTCGGAAGCACATTAACACACGTACAATAGCAACATACACCCTAGCACACAAACACACAACGCCACGGTACAAGATAACGGTGACGATGACTGGAAAGTCGGTAGTGGTTTCACCAGTTTTCTACATTTCTCGCACACAGACAGTGTGGCTCGGTGTGTTGTTGTTTTCTTGTATGTTAGTCATCGAGTTGTTTGCCTTGGTTCGGTTAAACTGTGCATATTTTTTTCGTAAAGCGAAAGAAGAGAGAACATTGAAACGGGCCAAAGGTTTGACGAAAGCACAGCACACACGCTCAGTCTTACTCGGTAGCCCTTCTGTCTGGTCGATTAAAACACTTGATTTAATTGAACGCACATACATAATTTCATATCGAGACAAGTACACTCAACTAAATAGCAACATTGAATTACAAAAAAAAAACAGAGAAAAATAAAACCGTGAAACTTTTTAATGAAGACAAGAGGAAATATCAATTTTTAATTTTTATCAATCCGATTCACAATAAATAAGAACAAAAAAAAAATACAATCAAATGTTTTAACCACACAATAATACAGCATAGAAACATTTGTCCGTTTGTCAAAAAAGGAAAACTATTCGGATAGTGAAGTAGTGAAAATGGTGTATGAACAAAGTCAAGTGAATTTGTTTGGTAATCATTTTCGGTGGCACAAATGGAAGGAATCAAACCTAAAATGGGTTCAATGAAAAAAGACTGCTGCTCCCATTTCCCAATTGTTCTTGCATACAATTTTTGTATTTATTGTCTCGATAAAATTCAGTCGCAAAATTTAAAAAAAAGAAAAGAAAACAAGAAGAAAACAAGTGTAAAGATAGAAAGAGAGAGAGAGAGAAAATAAGCGAATAATAATGAACATTACTTTGTCCTCTTTCATCGTACTGTTGTTGCCTTGTCTCTAATAAATTACAATTTCACGGTACGGATAATATTTCGCAACGATTTGTGTGTTTCGTTCGTCTTTTTTGTTATGAAAAAGAAAGAGCGAAATTCATTTGTGTATTCAGACGCTCAAGTGCTGTATATGTGTTCTATCGCTATTGTTGTTTTGTGAAACAAAAAAAAAATCACTTCTTTGCCGAGTTTTTAATCCATCGATGTAAAAGTGCTTCGAAAAATTGGTGATGTGCTTCATACATTTTTAAAAGTAAAAGGATAACTTTGTTTTCGTGTTCGCATAAAGTTAAAAAGTATTATAATAATAACCGTATACTTATGCACATAAAAAGAGAATCATAAACCCTATAAATCCGAAAAAGTGGATTTCATTTCTATTTTGAAAATCACTTCACGTAGTTTTGTTTTTATTTTATATCTAAGTTCGTCCTCAGTTTTTACCCAGTTTGGCTCCCCGTATAATCCATATTAATAAATAAATTAGCATTTGTGAATGCGTTGATGTTCCAGTTCGGCGACAATAGCTATCCCACAAAATGAACAAGTAAAAAACCGACCTTTGGTACAAATTTTCGATCGTTAGAAAAAACGTGTATATCCAAAGATTAGCTCCAAGGCTCAACGTATTTGTTTGGGGGTTTAAGAATTTCAAGTGTACCATTTCTCAATGGCTCTTTCAATACTATAACAACAACAACAACAACAATAACAACAACAAAAAATAATAATAACGTATGAAATAACAATGGACCAAATGAAAAATGACTATAGAACTGAAAATGGGCTTTCACGTGCTTTTACTCGGTGTATTAAACTGTGAAACGCACTAGACACAAACATCGTTTTAACACAACCCGTGCGTGCAAAGTGTTTTTCTCTCCACGCACACACACACACATACACTCGTGAAAATATAACAAAAAACCACACAATCAAAAAAATACACACATTAATAAGAAGAGAGTGAGACAACAACAGAGAGAAAATATAGTAAACGTAATATTTCAAGTGGTCTTCAATTTGCACACGTCTATCGTTTCAAGAACAAGCTACTCATCATTCATTTCTTCACTTCAAAAATCATGCAGCCGACCGACGTACAATTTATGCAATAAATACAGGCCCATTTGAATTGGTTTGTTAAGAGCCAGTATACAACTGAAAGTCAAATACACACACAACACCTCAACAAAAATAGATACAAAATACCCTCACACACCGCGCAAATGGTGAATCGTATTGAGGGTAACTGACGCAATGTAATAAACATTTCGAATAAGGTAAATAAATGACAACGCAACAACAACAGCAACAACAATTACAAAGAATACCAGAGATAAAACGAGGTACGCGCGAGCACAAGAAAAAAGGGAACAAAAATCCCCCAAACGAATCCGACCAAAAAATTATTCGGTAGCATTAAAATTGTATAACCAAATGATAAATTATGTGAGACGCGCACATTCATAAACATTGTTATGGTTGGTGTATCCATTTTCTCATTTTCAGCCAGAAAAATAATGGACGTGCGAGTGCTTTTCGAGGCAAAAGCAAAACCATCAACAGATTTTTTTATGTGAATATATGTGTATGCGTATTTTTAGTTTTGTTTGTATTGTGCTACGAACCCATCGGTCTCCCTGTGTATATTTGTGTGGAGAGCGTGCGATTAGTTAGTGCCAGTTAAATTGTCATGGGCAATCATCCAAAAACTTGATGTGAAAAACTAAAAACAGACAAAAGAGAGAAAAAACAAACAGAGATGAAGCTATAGACAATAGAAAAACTAAAGCAAATCTAAGAAAATAGATATAGAGACAAGAATAAATCGAGGCACATCGAATAATAATGGCCAACGAAGGGAAGAAAAAACTACCAACAACAACAACAACATCCATACACAAGTATTCATTCTAAATGCGACCGATTTTGTTTTTTGTTTTTCATGCGGTTTTGAATAAGATTTGTTCATGGTGGAACAAAATAACAACGACGCATACAATATAACATCCCCCTTGTTTGGCAAATTGACATTCAGTCGCATTTAAGCGTCTCTCAATCGCATAATATAAACCAGACTATATGCATAAATTTCTGTTATGTGCGCGCGTGCGATTCCCTTTTATGCTGCTGTTTCTCGTTGTTGGTTTGTTGTTTTTTTTTTTTCGGGTCAAGTGAATTTTATATCTCAATTTACGGCCAAGATTGAAATGCTGAAACAAACATCGAAATCGATGTAATTTGTTGAGTGTATTGCTCTTTCACTCAGTTTGATTGGTGATTTTGACCCATTTCTATTCAACCGTGAGTGTAATATCAAACTACTCGAAGGAAAACAAATGAGGGTATGAGAAAGAAAGAAAAAAAGAAAAAAAAAGAAATCAAACAATCGACTCGCTTACTAACGACGGTAACGCATTGTAATTCAAATGCCGTACATTGCTAAAGACATTCGAATTTCTAAAAAGGTTACAATTTATCGCATATTAAAATACATGTGTGTGCCCGTAAGCGGTGCACTTCCGAATGCACATTTACGCTTTCCGCTATGAACCAGAAGAGGTAGAGAGCAAAAAAATTAACTATGTCATAGTGATTAAATTGTGCATATATAATTGAATAAACAATCCGAATAAGTGAACAGTGAATAGTGAAAAAGAGCGACCAAACGAATAGAGTGAGAACAGAAAGAGCGAAAGAGAAAAAGTAACTGAAGTACATTAAGGGTCTAAATATATACACATATGGTATATGATTTGTATGGTGTAACACCAGCAGGCGGCTTATAGCACACCGTACACACGGTATCGATTTCGTCTCAGCTCATCCTTGTATCAAAACGAGTCGTCTCTAACATATGTACAAACATGGTAATGAAAGCTTCAATAAATATCATTAATTGTATCACATCCGATAGAGGAGAGCTTAATCGATAGCTTATACAACCTTACAAGCCACGCAACCCAAACCGCTGAATTGTTGGGTTTGAAAATAAAACCAAGCGAGAAAAAAAAAGAACGAAATTACAAAACGAAACTGTGCTGTCAGTGGCAGTTCATCACGTACACACACAGGCTCGAGCTAAACAAATACGTTTATTTACCATGAATAATGTTGAATGTAGTAATTAGGACTATAGATTTCAAACCAAAATGATATCGATTATGATTCCTGGCAAACCGAATGCGTGTTTATTCCTTTCTTCTTTCCCATCACCATCTAAAAATATATATCGAAAAACTAATGAATAAAACTTTCGATCTCGAAACCGATGACATCGGAATAAATGGATTTTGTTAATATTACATAATCCATTCAGTGACAAGAGCGCTTTACTTGATTTGATTTCGAATGTCATGATACGAACATGGAATATGATGACAAGTGAAAATCGAAAATAAACAAACAACGACCAGAATGACTACAAATTAACTCTATTGACTTTTTGTGGTTGTTCATCCAAGCATTCAATTCGGTATTACTTCATTTCATGACATCGATATTTCTATTGAACATTTATTCAGATATTATACGATTGATGATTTTTTATTTTATTCGTCTCGATTCTCTAATATTGGTGTTTACTAGGGTGTATCAATTTCGATTTTCGTTTGAAATCAAAAATGGAGGGGTGGCACTAGTTAGCACTAGTCAAAACAAGATTTTTTTGTTTGTGGACCATATGCAAAATTTTATTTCCTACAGGTCGGAAGGTCGTTTGAAAAAAATGTGTCAAAATAGCTGTTTTTCCACAACAAATGTAAGAAAAGTCATTCAAAATATAATTATTGATATTTACAATTAATAATAATACTTTATTCTTAATTTTCGGATCACAATTAATGATTTTTATGTTACTCAAGACATTTTCCTGGTTTGGTTTGAAATTTTTATTATGGAACAAATGAAGAATGGCCGAAAAAAGTGACCTTCTTCCCAAATTGTGCCAACAAATATGTCCGATTTATCATTTTATATATGCCATAATGAAGTAAATCGACCCAATTGCTCTCGTAGATAAAATATACAGAAAGATCAATGGTGAAAATCACCCCTAACTCGACTCTTGTGGGAAAATCCACGAGAAAAAAGCCAAAATATCGCTTTTTTCACATATTCTCCAACAAACATGTCGCTAAAAGTTTATCAAATTTGGTGGAAATGGTCTTAATCGACGCGGTTTAATGTGTAGAAGGAGCGAAATGTCAATGTATAATGGAAAAATAGTTCAAAGTTGCTTGACAGGGCCATAGAACCAACATGTGAACAAAATTAAAAAAAAAAACTTTTTTCCTGGGCATCCTAGAGGTGTGACTCTCAGTATAAAAATGTAGCCAGGGAAAAATCAGTGCGATTCCATATAAAACACATCAAAATTGGTTGGAAAATAAGAGAGATATTGCATTTTGAAGTTGACCCATTTTGGCGATTTTTTCACCATTTTTTTTTTAAATTTTTGATGAAAAAAATTTCGACGAATACCATTTCCACCAAATTTGATAAACTTTTAGCGACATGTTTGTTGGAGAATATGTGAAAAAAGCGATATTTTGGCTTTTTTCTCGTGGATTTTCCCACAAGAGTCGAGTTAGGGGTGATTTTCACCATTGATCTTTCTGTATATTTTATCTACGAGAGCAATTGGGTCGATTTACTTCATTATGGCATATATAAAATGATAAATCGGACATATTTGTTGGCACAATTTGGGAAAAAGGTCACTTTTTTCGGCCATTCTTCACTTGTTCCATAATAAAAATTTCAAACCAAACCAGGAAAATGTCTTGAGTAACATAAAAATCATTAATTGTGATCCGAAAATTAAGAATAAAGTATTATTATTAATTGTAAATATCAATAATTATATTTTGAATGACTTTTCTTACATTTGTTGTGGAAAAACAGCTATTTTGACACATTTTTTTCAAACGACCTTCCGACCTGTAGGAAATAAAATTTTGCATATGGTCCACAAACAAAAAAATCTTGTTTTGACTAGTACTAACTAGTGCCACCCCTCCATTTTTGATTTCAAACGAAAATCGAAATTGATACACCCTAGTGTTTACAACCAATATTGGAAATTTGATAACTATTTCGATACTAAGCCTGATTGAATTGTATATGTCAATGTGAAGGCTCGATGTGTGGTGTGATTCGGTATGAAATGTAGTGTTGCTGTCATGAATATAATGCTAATGTAAAAATAGATACACACTTAATTGATTTGAATTGTGTGTCCTATGTCCTATGTCCTGTATGCTTGACATGGTGACTGCTGTTGTGCTACTGCACAAGGTGATTTCCACTTACTTGAATTACTTTCGCATTGCGACTATATATATATATATATATATATATATATGTGCTTGAGTATGAGTTTGCCAAAAAATTTATGCTATAATTGTGTATAGCAGCTTTATTTGCCCCCGTTGAAAAGTTAGTATAGATATTCTCATCGTAAAACACTCCAACCAATGGTATGGCAAATGATAACATTGACTGTCACCACCAAAAATCGTATCGATTATGAGCATGTCATTTTTTTGTTGTTGTCATGTTTTATTTTTAGGACAAAAATATGATTTAATATTCATTAAACTTTGTGACACGAGTCATATTTTCAGTGCTTTTTTTTATTAAATATTAAAACCATCTGACATTGAAGGTAAGGCGATTCTGGTATATTCATTCTGATGCTTCGGAAGTGGAAGGAATAGAATGTTCGATAAACAGTTGCATTGTCTCACCGTTCCACGTATTCATTCAAATAGAATGAAATGCCAGTTTAATGGAAACTTCGATCGAAAGTCAATTAAATTGTCCCATTCGCTTCATAAATTGATAATAGTTAAATTTAAAGACTCAATTTTCATAGAAAAGTGATTCATTGCATAGGCTTATGGGTGTACTGTAAAATGGTTGCATTTTATATTATATTACACAAGCGTTTCCACATTATTTAACGAGTGGCAATAAAAAGTGGTGCCCTTAAATCAAATTGACAAAATTACTTGATGTTGTGTTGAATTTTGAACGTATTATGCGGTATCAACACATGTAATAAAAAGCGATTGAAACACCGTTTCATGCCAAAATCAAACCACATTCGCATCCACACAATGTCAATTGAGAATGATTGCCGCTCTTTATTACAATCGACATTTCCACCAAATCACTTCCTAAATAATTAATTGTCTAATGCCTATTATTCAACGTCTTTGTTATCTTTTCGGTTTACTTGGTCAACTTGTAATACATTTCTTCTTGCGGTCGCTCATCTACACACACACACACACACACACACACACACACAACGGCAACAACAGCTGTAATTGTTAATGCAAAGAATTCAGACGAAAATGCTATCGAATCAAGCGAAAAACCTAAAACCCCGTACACAATCCAAATGGTCTGAGCTGAAAACCAAGCACAATCGAAATCGCAACGGCACACCATTGAATAAGCTTATGTGAATGTGGTTTTTGTGTATGTGAAAGCGGAAAGGCGAAAGAGAGGAAAAACAAGAAATGGGAATGGCAAAAATAGCAACAACAAAAAAAGCAAAATAGAAATAAAGTAAAATCAGTCCATTTAAACCGAACGCCTATTGTGTTGTTATTAGACACATACAGAGAGAGTGTGCGGTGTTGTGCTTGCTTGCTACATTCATTTTAAGGTTTTTGGTTGCTTTCGGTTGGCTGTCGGCTTTAGCAAAAGCAAATACATTTCGTGATGAGGGTTTCCATGCACAATCGTCTCTCGTGTGTGTAATTCATTATGTCGCCGTATTGTCTACGCGTCAAATTTCATTTTCGATTTGCCATTCAGTGGTTCCGCAGGCACATTCGTACATACATTTGTTACAATAGCACTAATGCTAGACCCAATAGAATCGCTTAATGTGCCTTTTTTCTCAGTGTCATATTTTTTATTTTATTCTCATCATCTCTTCTCATCGATTTCGTCATTTTTTGGGTGTGTGTGTGTGCATGTGATTCCATCAATACGAATCATATTCGATTTTTATTCACAAAAACTTATTCCATCTCCTTCGTATGTTATCTATTCCATTTGACACCTTCATTGTATATATCTTTTCAATCATTATTCAGACAACGTAATTCAATTTCCTTTGGAATTTCATAAACTGATTACACTGTAGAAAAAAATACTCGACCATAACAAACTTTCGGTGGGGGTGCGAAAAATTTCGTTTCATTTTTTTTTATTAAATAAAAATTCGAAATGACAACGGCAATGCAAAAGTTGGCTAAACAAGCAAACGAGTACGACAACGATTGGTTTCATTTTGATTTGATTAAATTTAGTAGAATCGAGTAAAAAGCTTTTGATGAAGGATTTATCGTTTTTTTTTGTGTGTGTTGACTACGTCAATGCAATCGCATTGCTCATCGTCAACATTTGACACATTTCATTTCTATCGCAGATCACCCGGTTCATTGAAAATTTCTTTCTATCAAGTGCTTAACAACATTCCATTCCATAACATTTCGTTTCAATGTGAATGATGTATGCTAGAGATCAAATCCCCGGGCATTTTTTTCATTCTTACATATATTGAAGATGGAAAATATACATGTTCATTTACTTGCTCATATATTTTGCGCTTTCCATCTTTTTTTTCTTGCTCGATGCGTTTTTTTTAGTTCAAACAATTTTCGGTGAACACGAATGAAACGCTTGAAAATCAAAAACGATCCGAAAACAGAGTACATCAATTGAAAGTTTTATTCTTGTTTTGAAAATTTAATGAATTTCCCATCGAAAAGCGGCCTGGCAAATCAACAAAAGTTTTACTTCTACTCAAAATTGCCACTCGAAAGGCACGAAATAGCGTCGAAGTGCAGCTTTCATTCAATTACCAAAACCCGAATAGAAAAGTACATAGATTTATGGAATCCAATGTATGGATGAGGCATGTGACGATGGTGTGCCAATGTTTCAACTCGAAAAATGAGCTGATGAAATCTTACAATAGAAATGAAACAGAAGCAACGAAGCGACAAACAAAAAAACATGAAAGATTGTTAATATTTAATCAGAAATCGATTTTGTGCTGACGGTGTTTTGTGCTTTGGCATATGTACTGTTGCATATGGTAAGGTGTCAGTTGCTTTGCTTCATATTTGCTATACTCCATATTAAGCACGTATTGAATGTCGTACCGTACCCGAGTTGCTATACGTATGGCACTGGCTTTAAAAATAAAAACCGTTTTCCCCCCCTGATAGTATCTGTGTGTACGCCGCATGAACGATACATAAAAATCCACCACGACACTAAAATGAAAGGTTTATTACCTTGCACGAATTTTTTATTCGAGAAAGAGACAAAAATAGAGAGTAAACAAGCGACAAACATGAGAACAAGCCTGAAAATGTATCGAATGTAATTTCATGTATCGTATCTAGTCTGGTGCTGTAAAATGCTTAATCATTAAAATTTTACGGTAAAAGTCCAAGTAGGTGTGGCAAATACTACACGGTCTATTGAACGTAAATAAGCCTTTTTGTCAAATCATTTTCAATAATTCACTCTTGACTTCGAAATTCGAATAAATGCTATATATCAATGTGTGTTTGTGTTTGTTTCTTCCTCTTTTTTTTCAATTTCATCTCGTTTCAGACATCGACATGTACCACAAAATGAAGGTGATACCATAAAACGTATCCACTTTATGATGTAAACGCAATTATTTTTAGTGACAATAATGGAAAATTGCTAAAAATAAAGCGAAGAATATTTTCCTGTTGGAAACAAAAACGTGCACAGAAAGTGTAATCAGTGGCATAAGGCGCTTCATATTTTTTGTTTTGTGTGTTGGTCGCTCAACATCATTTTCCAAAATGTGAAGCATTTTATTAATGCACAAGCAAACATTGTCGTCGAATTGATGCCTGAAACGAATGTAAAATAAGTGCAGTAAACGTAGACACGTGACGATACGAAATAAGACGATCGACACCCCCAGAAACAACCGATCCAGAAGAAAATTCACGTGAAATCGCAAAAAAATGGGTGACGAGCCAATTATCCTACAACAAACATTTAAAGAGAAACTGTTATTTTATATAACAGCATTCTTTGTACTATTAGCCACATTTAGTTTGTTCGCATTTCTCTTCCTTGTGCCGTTCGTGATTGAACCAGCCTTCACCACAATATTCATGGAATTTGACGAAACTCCAGCCGAATGTGTGACTGCCGAAGTGGAACATTTTAAAGGTGCATCGAATTGCTCATGGACATCGTGCCGTGAAGGTTGCACCAAAGAAGTGTACGAATGCACACAAATTCGTGTCAATTACAAAGTATTCGAGATTGATTATGATAATGACACGCTAAGTGACGATGAAATTGCTGTAATTGAATTGGATGATGCCACATCAAAATCAACGTCCAGTGGCAGTGTACAAACAAAGCATCAGCATCGCATCGAACGGGGGATTCGTGAATATGATTATGTCGATAGTTATGATCATTTACATCGTGAATCATATAAAAGCGCCGATTTAGAATTTATGGAATATCCCGAAATGCAAGAGACACATGGCGCCATGGAAAATATGTCCGAATGGTTTTTTACCGGTGCTAAACTATTTCCAAATGTCAAAGGGTGTGGTAAGTATTCTAGACAATGTAATTTTATTATATGAATGGGCTCGGAATAAAAGTGACATAAAAATTATATATTTGAATAAAATAAAAAAGAAAAACACGCCAATTACATAAAACCTCATTTTTGTTCGTAGCCATTTAGATCGTTTACCATAAATTATCAATTAGTTTGCTGAGGAATTGTATGAATGATAAATGAACGATAATGTAAAAATAATTGTCAAACCGATCCAACGAAGAATAGAAAACTTGATTCCAAAGAGTAAACTGTATCGTGTCTACTTGCTTATCGATTTTGTTGTTTTCTATTTTCTTTTTCTCTAGGATATCCTCCGATGTTAAACTGCAGTATATGGACAAAAAAATATGTGGCGATCGGCACGAATTTTTCGTGCTATTATTCGCGTGTCGATCCAGGACTTGTAATTAGTGATTTAGATCTGAGACAAAATACGCTCAATTTAATTTATGCCATGGCCATTCCAATCCCGTCATTTATCGTATCGGTTATTTATTTGACATTTGCTTATTTCAAAATTTATAACGAAGATGACGAGGCGGCGCCGCTTGATCAAAATGCTGAAGAGATAGCGGGCGAAGATGAGATGGCGGCCACCGAACACGTTGATGTTATCGTGCCAAACGGAACGGCCACGATATCAGTTGCATCAGTTCCAGTCACACCAACATCGAACGATATGGCATCGTTTGGACATCAGCTCAAAGTTAAAATGGCCGATGAAATGAGTCGCGAAAGCTTGGACGGAGGTTTCATTTCGAATTCAGGTTCAATACAAGGGTAAATCTTAATAAATCCCATATTAATTATTTATATTTGAAAAATGGAACATTTCTCATCGTCGTCATTTGGTGCTTCTGTTGGTTGAATTGACTCCACAATTTACCGTTTCAATCTGAACCGAACGAATGAACTTAATTATGTGTACTTATAAATTCACAAAGGAATTTACAATTTTCTTATTCTACGTGCTTAGTAACGTATTCAGTGAATTTATACATTGAGCACTGTTGACTGTTGACTGTACAGTGTCTTGAGTCTTAATCAAATAAATGGTTTCAAATGGAAGTGTTTACCCGGGAAAAAACGCCAACGAATCAAATTGTTTAAATCTAAAAACTTATCTCATCAAGGATAAACTTGGATAAATAAATAAATTTTTGCATTTCACATTTAGCAATTTTGGTACACTTGATTCGTTGCTTGATTTCTCCCGAGAATCATTTCATTCGTCCTTTTAACCGACAATTTTCTGTTTACTTTCTGTTCCATTCAATTCCACTTGCTTATGTATGCTTGTTCAAACTACCAAGAATTTCAATGCAATGGTAAAATACCAGATTTGATTTGAACTTAGAACATATTATCCATGACCAACATGCTGTCAGCGAAAATGGTCATGACTCTATCGGGGGTTGTTTTTGTTGAATAGAAAATTCTGTCATTAGCACAACATAATTACATGAATTCACTGTGCAGTTTTTTTCCCCCTAAGCTTGATGTGCGAATCAGTTTACTGCCTCATCTTTAGTGCAAAAACATCCATTTGTAGCATCATCGCATCATTCGTGAAAGATGTTGAGCACAGTGCCTTATAATATTTTTCTTATTAAGAGTAGTCGTTTGATAGAAATTTTATACTTTTTATGATGGAATTAGATCGTACATCAAACGTCCGACGTCATCTTTTTCTACCATCTCCCGAAATCTGTCAACCAGTCATATTTAATGGTTGTTTAGGAGGAAAATAATTTTTGACATGACACAAAACAACGTTGATATGTAAGAGTGTGTGTGTGTATGATTGTGCTATGAATAACATAAAACATAAATTCTTTACCAAATGCTTTCATTACTGGTAATAAAGTATCGTCCTATTTTTTCTATGTGGTACTTTGTAATTTAATTGCTTCGTCTTGCTTTTATGTTTTCATTGAATTTCATCTTGTGCCATAAATTAATTTCACATTCCAATTAACACACACTTGCATAAAAGCATTTTGGGTTAGATAGCAGAAAAACACCAACATACCAATCTATCGTATGCATAGCATGTGTACATTTTCACTATGAATTCTAGACTAGAATAATAAAAGAAGCAAAAAACAACAAATGTGAATAGAAGCGATGTAATTAAACATCCAATTTGATCATTTTCATTTCAATTCATTCTCTTTCTCTTTCTCTCTCTCTCTCTCTCTTCGAACATTTCATTTGCAGAAATTTAAGTAAAACGATGACAACTAGCATTTCAACACCACCCGGACCAACAGCCGCTGTCTAATAGCTCGAATGTGATTTTAGGCAAATTTTTTTAATTTTAAATATTTTAATTGATATAGAAACGCAACTATTTATTTAGGCAAGATAAATCAAGTGAAAATCGTGTGTATTTTATGAAAGTTTGTGAAATAAATGAAATGTGAAAGCGCCTAACGTGCACGAGGCAAAAATTACCAAACGCTATCCAGCTCCAGTTTTGCGGGGGAGAAAATTGTACACCGCAAAATTACATTAAACGACCGGAATCAACTCAACCGCAGATGCAATTAAAATAAAATTTTCACTAGACTAGTAACACTCATAAAATTAATATTTATACGACCGAAATGATAACGAATAACGCTAGTTGATGTTGATTCAGAACATGAAATAACACACTCACACACAATTATCACAAAACATACACTCAAAATCCACAATTAAAAAGCAAGCAAAATATTTAAAAAAAAGCATCTACAAAATGTTCAAAATATATCACACACCAGTGCAAGCAACACACAAAACATAGACGATAGATTTTGAATGATAGAAAGACTGCAAACGTTGAATATTTTTGAAAGATAAATGGTCTTCGAATACACAAAAAAACTGTCCGCCACTTGTCGGCGGCAGCCAGTTTGATCAAAAACCATCCCGAACCAAAACCAGAACCATCAGAAATGAAATAAAAAGAGCAGCTCATTCCACGAACCGTTCCGTATGTGAGTTTATTCTTTTCTTTTGACTGATTTCAAACAGAACAGAGATGAGACGCTGATAGAATTCAAGCCAAACAAATGTTCAATTTCACCATTCTACTTGAAACGTTACCATACAATTAACATTCATTTCGCCGAAGTTCAATAGATTTTAAGATTGCATTTATAGAATGAGCCCCCCAAAAACAGATATCAAACCTCCAGAGTCTAGATATTGATTTATTAATCGACAAAATACAAACAATAACAAATCAACATGGAATTGCTAAGTGGACGAAAAAATGAAGTGAAGTGTTCCAAAACACTGTATATTGTTCGTTAAATGCTTTCATTCTTGTCAAAGCGCCTAATTACCACGAAAAATATGCTAATGCTTATCGTCATTATTCGTCAATCCACACAAATTGTTTGGCCATTTTTCTTGTTTTTAATTTTCGTTGTTATCCATTAACATCAGCCAATGCCGATGCTGATGATGATAAAATGTGTATTTGTCCTCTATTCGTTTTGAGGAGGAAAATCTTTAGTGTCATTAACACAAGAACATTTTTCATTCAGTCAAAACAATCTAATTCATTCACAGAAACAGCTTTTTAATTGAATTCTTTTTAAAAGATGAAATCTTGTATAGCCGAAAACCCAGCGAAATTAATTTATTCACTTACAACACACTTTTTACAAGCATTTGTTTTTTGTCTCTCTTTTTTACATTTTTTTGTTTTGTTAAATATACAACAAAGCTGCAGCGTGATTATTCATTGTCTAACTATTCGAACAAATGGTAATCGCCAAAGGGACTCGGACTAAATATTAATTGTCATTTGCTTCACAAGTACCTAATAATAAATGCGTGTGACGTAATCATGTTACTGCTGTTCGCTCTAGTTTTTGTAACATTGCATATGAAAAATAGTATATTATGCAGTTGAGCAATGACATTAAATGCCAATGGGTTGTGAGCATTTATATTTTTGGGTGGATACCAGGACACACAGCCCACTCGAGCACAATGTATGCTCTATAGAAATGCTTTCAATTTTTATTTTCTATCCTTCTAAATGGGCTGCTGCGTGTTCAAGCCTTCGGCTATTTGTCAAAAACAACACATTCTATTTGTACATAAAAAAATTGAGCACAAATGCAAATTTAAATTTAAAAAAAAAAAACAAAAAAAAAACAAAATAAAGAAAAAAAAACAATGTTACCGCGTCAGTATATTTGAGATCCTTTTTTCGTTCGATGAAAAATAAAATATAGATGGGTTTTTGGTAGAAACTTGTTCGATTTACAATTACAATTACGATATTGATAGGCTACCAATGATAGCAGAAGAAAAACCAAAACCAAAGTGAACAATTTACTTATTAACTTAATCTTATTGTAGCGTAAAAAAAAAACAAAAACAAATTCATATAAAAAAAACATATTTTTTGGTCCTCGCATAAAATTAATCGAATTCAAAAGATGAATATTTTTCAAATCAATTTTCACTCTATTTCTATTGTTGTGTTTTTTTCAACTATTTTAATGGATATTTTTTCAATACAAAAACAACAACAAAAATCATATATGTTTGAATGATTTCATGTAATTTTTTTTTCGGGTGAGATAAAAGTAAGAAAATAAAATTTAAAAATGGATGAAAAGGGAGAGGAGCGGTCTAAATTACATAAATAGAACACGATCCGCTCAAACCTCGAATCTAAACTAAAACAATCACTTAATCTCCAGAGAGAGAAAAAGCAAGAAAATAACAATTTAACTGAGAAGAAGAAACGTTCGTTCTAAGCATAAACGAATGGAAACAATTAAGTATGTATAGGAATGTACAATTGTGCATTTTGTTTTCTGACTCTTGGTCCCCCTCACTCCAATAGTTCCTTATCTTAATTTATAGTTTGCTGACGTGAAATTCAATCGTTCAGTGTAGGTTTTCACTTCATCAAGGTATGCATTGGATAAGGTCAGCGGAAATGCAGTCAAGTTATAGTGCTCGTTGACACACCTATAGGACACTATAGTGTCTAGTTATATTGAACAAAACAAAAAAGAAAAAAAAAATGAAAATAATAAGGACTATTGCCTGTGATTTAGACTGTCCTAAGAGCAAGAGAAATTGAATTGTAATCATACAGTGCAAAGTTGATGCTCGTCAAAATTGGTTGCAATCGAATGAAGAAAAATAAATCTCAAGAAGTTTGAAAAAACTTCGTTGACTTTGATTATTATTTTCGTTTTTTGTTTTTTTTTTTTATTTCAAGAGACTATCTACGGAAATCATATAAGCAATAATCCATGACATATTTCACTGCATTGGATAAATGTAACTTATCGATATCGATCGTAATCAATTAGAATTTGACTTGATTTATTTTGCATATCATTCATTCGCAAATCTGGGAATTTGAATCGACACAGTAATGTCCCAGTAAACGATTAGTTATTCCCGTTTGGTTTTAATTTAATGTGCAATAAATAGTTAAATCGTTCACAGCTCACTGAAAGTAAGTGCAAAATTATACTTGTCTCTGGGTTGGAATTACGGTCCCAATTCATTTGGAATGGCATTTTTTCGTGTTGATATGGAGGTTTTTCGAATGAGAATCAAAATTCTTGGAAAAACCCTGGCCTGAATCAGTATGCAAACCCTCAAGAGACAAGTATTACAAGAGCTTTCCAGAGCTTTGACCAAACAAAATGCATCAAAATGTAACCTCTCCTTCACCGCGTGTGAGTGGCAATTATGAAAACCACATAAAGCAAAAACGAGAGTTAAAACATTTCAAGACAGCAACAACAAAAATGCAATTAGAATTCCAGAAAACACAAAAAACAAGCAACCAACGAAACAAATGAATATACATGATCAGCTTTTATGGGAGACTTTGCTCGCTGCTCTATTCCTTTATTAAGCTAGCTAAAATGTGACACACATATTTCGATTGATTTTATTTTTCTTGTGTTTGATTTTTATGTAAATACATTTTTTCGATTCGCATCTAGCAAAAAAGCAACAACAAAAAAATAAATACACACACACAAAACTATATATTGACAAACAAACAAGAAAAATGAAAACTCTATTGAAATTTTTAAACAAAATACCAATTTTTATATGTAAAAATGGATTAAAAACATGTTTGAAACAATTTAAATGAAGAAATTTTAGTGCTTTATTGAAAATGAGTTATAAATTAAAGGACAACCAAATACAAGAAAAACATTCAAACTATAAAAAAAAGTATAAATACTAAAAAAAACACACAAAAATACCAAGAAATTATAGATACGTACTAAACAAATAATATGGAAACAAAGAGAAACAAATCAATACAAGAAATTATATGCTATTAGATAAATAATTTTTTGAAAACGTTTGAATTTTTAGCTGATGTTCAATTCAATTTCGTTGCAATACACATTTGCGTAGTTTAACTCTCTTCTCATGCTCTGTTCGCCTGAACAATTATTGAATTGTTCATCATTGAAATGTTCGTTGACGTATTTCAACACAGAGAGAAAAATAATTTTCAATAAATTTTCCCATTTTTTTTTGTTCCATTTTCACTTGATACGAGCATATTGGTGGATTGCTATTCATTCGAATTGCGCGCGCGCATTCTTTTTTTGGTTTCGTTTTTTTTTCGCTGCTAAAGCGTTAACATGTTCATTTTTCAATTGAATAAGCAAAACCATGGTTGCATCTCATATGCCATAGCATTTAATTAATTTGACACGCTATTGAAACTCATTTGACGGAAACATTCATCAAACCTGCTTGATTTCAAGCGGTATTTTATCGCCATCGAAATCGATTGACGTTTGCATTGAATTTTTGGGTGTGCGATGTGCAACACATTGTGCATTCGATGACAAAAAACAACAACAACAACAACAAAACACTTTGTTTTCGCACATGGACCATGTCACTTTACAAAACCATTTACGGTTGATCAGTAACACCGTTTCACACTCATCGATTACAAAGAAAAACAATTTCGAAACGAAAATTAGCTGAACATATTTTGAATTACATTCACTTCTCGATAAAAAAGCAAACAAAAATTAAAAAAAAAACAACAGCAAACATGGACAATGAAAACTCGAAAACGGAACTCCCGACTGCAAAAATAGACTACATAAATGAGTGGTTGGATCTAGGCCAGCATACATCTTTTAACACACACACAGCATGCACAAAACTTCATTCGTTCATCACGTACAAATATTACGAGAAATACACATAAATATTACATTTTATCGTTAGGAAGAAAAGTTCATTTATCTGCTTGCAATGAATATGTACAAACAAAAAACCGTGAAAGCGAAATGTGCGTGTGCGTTTTTTTTAATCAATGAAGCGTTAAATTCTGAAAATCCTTTACCCAAATCCTATTCATATTCACCACACAATCACACAAAAGTTTCTAGAGAAACAAGCAATCAAAACAAAAAACAAAACAAAACCAAAACAAACACAAATGACACATGTCTGGCTAATTAAACAAATAAAATACTTTATCGAAATAATATATTTAAAAAAAAACAATGGACGCGTGAGATTTTAAATAGCCGAATTTTAATTTTGCTAAGTGATATGGCACACTTTAACGCATAAACAAAAACACCACCAATAAATGAAATGACAAATTACATTTACCAAAGTCAGGCTAAAACCAAGCTTAAATTGAATATCAAAACAACGTGTAAATTGTGGATATTCTTGGTTTGTATTGAAAACTAAGCAAGAACACAAAACCAAAATAAAACAACAACCAACAAATGACAAACGAACAACAGATTTAATGTCAATGACATACCAACATACAAAATAGCATGCTACTTTTAACACGAATTATATTATTATCGTTTTCAATGGAACATGGGACAAAACAAACTCATACAAATCTCATCTATTAAATTTTAAAGAACGTTTAAAAACAAATGATGCAAAAATAAAGAAAAAAAAATGTTGTTGAAAAAGCTTTAAAAACCAACTTAAACTCCTAATGAAAAAGAACATGAATGTGTTTTATTTGCTCATTGTTCTGGTTGTTTGTTGCTGATATGGGATACGTTTCAGGGCCGAGGATTTACTGAGCGAATTTACCAAGTGAAATTCACACACTGATTATCACATAATTTTGTAAGTATCGACAGAGTGGCAAGAGGTAATTTTTTTAATTCACAGCCATATTTTATGTTTTTAATGCGTTCAATGCGTTCAATGTGTTGATGTACCAAATGTAACATATTTGTTGGGTAAGCCACAAACCTAGTACACGTGCCATACTTCATAATGGGTATAACCATACTCATATTAAAGAAATGCTATATATTGAAAGACCCAACAAATGTGACTTCACCATTGAATCTGATACATAACTTTACTCGAACATCCATGGCATTCTCAATACCACATATGGTATGCAACGCAGTTCGTCATGGTTAATTTATTACTCCGGCTCTGTATTTCATATTCAAAACTTAAATTGAAAATGAGGATAACCGTAAATAAGTTAACTCATCATCCTTTTTCCATGAACAGTAATCATTGTAAGCGAAGAATACCACTTTTCATTTGAAGCATCTTACAGAGCCTCAGGAATGAATGGCATATAAATATTTGAAATATAATTTGACTCTTGAATTTGTATTCATTTTATTGTTGCGTTACATTTTAATTGCATTAATTTTGTATGCATTGATATAAAATTCCATTACAAAGTAACTTCCAGTCAGAAGTTGATTGTTTGCGATATTTTTTAAACTTTATCCATTCACCGCTAGATGTCACTAATTACAAATGCCCTATGTTCGGATGCATTGTTTTGCTATTTTGACAATTGATGCATGTGTTTGACAGTGAATAGCAATTGTTTTGAAGTGGCTGTCGTACTCTGGAAGACATTACAATGAGAGAAACCAAGAGAGAGAGAAAGAGAGAGAGAGAGAACAAAAGAGAGAACCAAAGAGTGTTAAACCAATGACTATGGAAGTACAGAGACCTGTCAAAACAGATTTGAGCGTATTTCATCCGTCGTAATAAAGTATGTTTTGTTCTGTCATTGGCAGTAAGTGAGTGTACATCGACCGTGAATATCAAACACACCAACTAGCACTACACCAGAGTCCTCCCGAACAAAAATAATAAATAAATAGTGTTTAACCATTTAGTTTTGTTTATTATCTGTCGTGTACGTGCTGCTATCGCGGTTGTCGGTGGTGAATTTTCAATACATTATTTTCGTTTTTTTTTTTTGTTATTGGATTCCATGTCGAGGTGTTCGGGAATGGAATAATCGTCATCAAAATGTGACATTTGTGGAAAAAAAAGAAGAAACAATAAAAAATTTAAGTGAATTTTCGCCAGTGGAGTTGAAAACACAATCAATTCCTTGATAGTATTATTTCAAGTGGGAAAAAACAAGAGAAAATTAAGTGATCAAAAAAAGAATATTATTGAGAAATTGTGTGTGTGCGTTTTTTTCTAGTTGAATATGGAAAATCGTACCGATATTTACAACTTGTGGATTCAATATACAACAAAAGTAATTTGGAACATGAAATATTTTTTGATTGCTGTTGACCAAAAGTGCCTTCCTTGTTTACTTCGATTCAGTTGTTGTGTCGATTTGCTGACATTGTCAAACAATTGAATTGTTTTTGTTCCGCTTATTCACCAATGACCAACACACACAAAATTCGTTTGGCTAATTAATTCATGTCTGTACACCCGAACTGTAATTAAGCTGATGACGTATTTTTATGGCCATTAAATATTAGTCCGAGTGCATTGTACGAGCTCAAATTGATTACCTAATACATTGCAATTTACATTCGTCTGAACCAACACCTTAATTTGGATGGTGTGTTTTTTGTTGGTGTCTTTATTTACCTTTTCTCCTTCTGCATTGCTTTCATTTTGGCAGCTCTGTTTTGTCGTATCCAATGTAAACAATTTCAGTACTTGCACTTATTTAATAGTTATGTCAGAATCGATTACATTTTAATGTTGTTGAACATTAGTTTTTTGTGTGATTGTGATGGGTGAATGATCGCATCCATTTGATTGGTGATAAATCGCAACAACAACAACAACAACAACAACAACAAATTGAAACCAATATAAATGAGCGAGTGTCAATGGAGGACAGAGATAGCGTGTCTCGAGTGAGACAAAGTGTGTGCAATGCATTCAAGTGTACTTGCAACTTGGAAACATGTCTATTTAAATGCGATCATTGACAATGAAAAACACACAAGCTCGACCATTCACTTTTTTATGGATAATGACAGAAAACAATGAACCAAATAAAATGATATTGGAATGCTTTCACATTCGTCTATGTGTGTCTTCACAACACATAATGTCATTCTGGCTGCTATCTAGTATGCGCCAGATGTGGTTGTATTTGGTGTGAGTGTTTGAATCATGAAGTGAGTGTGATAAACGATGAATGTTATCAGATAATCGAATTGTGTGTGATTCACTGACAGTGCTGAAAGAAGTCGATATGGTGTTGTTTTTTTGGTTTGAAATTGAGTGAATCAAGTGCGAACATTTGACTTCATTGAAACTCCTACACCACTGGTTGAGGCTTCACTGGTAGAGACACCACAATTGAAATGGAAACAAATGTCGATTGAATGCTTTGGATTAAACATAGCTGCATGCCTAAAACAAAAGAATATTATTTTCAATAAATATTGTCACGTCATTGCCGCAGTACCATATTCCATGCCGAGCCTACTTCAATATTCATCAACGATAATAATAATCATGTGTTTGCGTTTTCTGAATTTAATTAAATTAAATTTTGCTCATAAAATAACGCTCACTGTTGATGTTCTTCGTTCGTTGTGTGCCTACAAAAATGTCACTTGTCGCAACCGTGCCATTTGAAAAAATGGCACTTGCTACGGATACATTATGACTGAATCGTAAACAGTTGGCATTTTTCCAGCATTTTATATTAAAATACGAAAAATTTCACAACACCGAGAATATGTTTATATGTAAATTAATAATACAACACACATTGTTTTGTTTTTGTTCTTATTCATTATTTTCCTTTTAAATCGCATTCTTCGCTTCGATGTTTCACTCTCTCTGTGTGTTTCTCATATTTGACGTCGATACTGTAAACAGAATGATAAGAGCTGTTTTCGTCAGTTTGTTGCTGGATTCGTGGAGATATGGGCTGAACAATTAAATTTAGACTTCGATCAGCCACCGCTATGGAATGAAATAAAAAATGATCTTGGGCCACATCTCAAACGATTACCCGACGAATTATTGCCAGCCATTGGAAAATTTCTCATTGTCGCCAAAGATGCATATCAAAATGAGCAACCGTTGAGTGATGATGAGCTGACTGAAACAACGTTGCTGCTTAAATGTCTAACGATGATATGCCGTCATTTTGACAATATACAAACCGTAGCCAATTATCAATACATCAGCTGTGCCGTAACAATATCGATGAATATCATTATGGTGGTAAGCAAAACGCGCATTCAAATTGAATCATTCTGAATAATTGATTTGATTGCATTCGTTTTGTTTTGTGCACGCTCTCTCTCTTACTGCTCCATTTAATTCATATATATATATATATTTTTTTTTTATTTTACAATTATTATATTTTTTCAACTTGCAGCTGTTCAAGGACAAACGAAAACCGAGTGCACAGGAAATAGAGTACATACGGTCGTTTAGCCAATTGATAGAAGTGATTTATGACCCATATTTAACATGGCGCAATTTTTTGCACGGCCAATTCGCCGATTATCGACGCATTCTTACCAATATCGTGCAATTACATGTTGAATTGGTGCCATTCATTTATGGTATATTTTCGTGAACAGACTTTTGAGAATATTTTCAATTTCTTTATCCGAATTCGATTGAATTCTGCAAATGTAACTTTAACCACCTCTATTCAAATTTCAGACTGTTTTCAATTTGAAACAATCATTCATTTACCAGAAATTGGAGTTCCCCTAGTTCATATGTTAGGTGCAATCATATCTGGCTCACAGGTACGTTTTTTTTATTATTTGTGCCAGTGTCACTTGTTTGGCTTCTCCTTTCAGTTTTATTATGTTTATTTTCGTTTGATAGCCTTCAAGTTGGTTGTAGATTTGTGTTATTAATTCTCATCTTATTTTTTTTTTGTTTACCTCAACCAAATTTATTCACGACGACAGATTAAAAAGCAAAAGTACTTGTGTTTGAAATAAGAAATCTGTACTGGGAATGGACGAACAAATGTTTGTTTTTTCCGACTTGAAAAGAACTTTTGTACGGATTCCACCTATTGTGTGGTTCGACCTAAAAACGTCTGTCGAGAATAAATTGTGCTTCATCATATTTCTTTGTGTTTTGTAGTTTTAGCCCTCTTTAGATTTCACTTTCTTTTAAATAAATGATTGACCTTGTAATTTGTTGATGGTTTTAATAAACTAAAGCTTATAGATAGTAGATTTGATCATTTGTGTTTGGTGATATGGTGATGATTTAATTCCTGATGATTTCGCACCCTTCGTAGATCCCTTTCTTCCCAAATTCATTTGTTTGTTTCAATTTGCTCAAATGTGCCCATTAAAAATTGGTGATATTTAAATCAAAAAATTTCTCTCATTTTCTTCATTATATATGTATTTTTTTTTTGTTGGTGATGGAAAATCTCAATCTGGGTCATTACACTTAATCAACAATCAAAACAAACAAATTCAATCAAAACCAAAAACTAGAGCGATTCGTGCACTAACGATTCACAATCTACATCATTGACCACAACTGTTGCTCCTAGCATCTGTTCACCAGCATCATCCATTAGCGCAAAAATTTCTACTTCTAGTAATGTTGCATCTAATCAAATTGGTGAAAGCAAACAGCAAACACTAGCCGCTGTATGTATTAAAATCGGCTTTATTCTATTTTCATTAGAACGCAAAATTTAAAAACAAAAATCTATCTCTATTTTGTTTCTGTAAAATAAACGAAAACAAACTGTTTCCAATTGAATTAAAACAACCGTAACTTTTGCATGTGTAATTTTTTCAAATTAAAATTGAAATTTTAATTGCATCGCTTTTTCAGTCGAATGGGATGCGAGCTGTGTGTCCGGCCACCGTATCAGTGCTGATAAATATTTTATCAAAATGGGAATGCAACGTAAGCCTTCGTGCTATTGTGTTAAAATGTTTTGCCAAAATGGTCATTGTATTGCATCGTTCAAGCCCAGTTGAACGGCAAATTGATTTATTGATGGTGTTTCAATTGTATTTGGATGTGATGTTAACCTTATTGAAAACGCGCCAATTCGAACGGCGACCGTTTGACGAGAAATTTGAAGTGGGCACCAACGATGATGACTATATCGATTTGGATGCATTAACTGCCGTTGTTGACAATATGGAAAACATTTTATGTGAAAAAAGTAGCCGTCTTCCGATTAGTCAAGTTATTGTCGATGCAAATTATATCCCAACATTGGTTAGCATACCAAAGCGTGTCCAAAAATGGGAATTTGATCGTCAAAAATTAGCAACAAGTGTGATTAAAGCATTGTCAATGCTGCGCCGAACATCACCACAAATTGTGGCGAAAATTTTAATCAAAGAAACTCATATCGCAACACTGTTCGATGGTCTCAAATCACTGGGGAAACCAACGAAAATGCTGATTGAACAGTGCATCGATTTGGCGTATGATGCTGATAAAAAGGAGATTATTTTTGGCGAAATAACTGCGCATTTAGTGAATTGGATTAAAGATATGCATGAGCCTGAACAACTCTATGTAGCTGAAACATTGTTTCGAATTTGCTCACAAAATATCAGCTGGTGAGCCAATTTGCATGAAATGCCAACTTTAATTGCATTTTTCAATTTTCATTTTTACATCCGGGTTTTTTTCTTTTTCATCTCATTCGCACAGCAAACGAACCGTATCAAATCGTGAATTTATTGAAACCACATGTGATGTGTTGAGACATTCCAATGTATTGAACAGCAAATGTGCCATTGATTTAATCAAATTAATTGAAGATTTAGCACGTTACAGTATCAGTCCGATTGAATTAAAAAGTTTGTTCTATTTGCTACGTGAAAAGGAAAACTTTGATTATCGCAAGCAATTACTTCAGGTTTGTGTACCAAATTCAGTGTATTGAAAATTGAATGTTGAATTAAAATGTTGATTTTGTTTCTCTCCAGGCTTTGGCCACTATTTCACTTCATAACATTCCCAGCAACCAAAACACTTGCAATGAATTTCTCGATATTCAGTCACGTGATGATGGAATTACAGTTCCCGACATTCAAAAATGGACAACATCAGGAACGTATGGATTTATCTTCCATGCATGGATTCGGCTCGATGAAGTTTCTGAATGGGAATCCGATCCAAAAATTGATAGCACCCGTTATCGTCGTGTTGTTTTTAGGTGAGCTTCAGCAAAATTGAACATTTTCCATGAAAATGTACACATTCAAGTTTTCGAATTTTATTAGCCCGATAAAAACATAAAACTTATAATTGACCATGGAATTGTTTCACATTTTCTAGTTTATTAACGTTACATGGAACTGGTTACGAAATTTTTATCGACAATAATGGGCGCCTTATTGTTGGTATTCTTACGAAAAAAGAATATTTTGCGACGTCAGTAGTGTCACCGTCGCTTATCGATAAAAAGTAAGTGTTTAACATTGTCGGTGGGGGTTTTTATGACGAGAAAGAAAACAAATAATATTATTGGAAATGCCTTAAATAATTTGCGATAAAAATAGATAGTAAAGATATTTTTATTCATTTGCAAACAGATGGCATTTGATAACGATTGGTATCATTCCACCGAAAAGACCGTTTGCATACACACAAATATTGAGTTACATTGATGGCCACCAGAAATTGGGTGCCACCATCAAATTTGGAGCATTTACCGAAACATTTTCACATTGTACAATTGGTGTGGCATATCAAAAGGCTCGTCGTTCGTCGAATAATGAAAAACAGACAAATGATAAACTTCAAACATCATCGTCCATTGACAGCGCAACTGGCACTAACAGAGGAATGTTTCCCAGTCTAATGGAACGAGCATTTTTACCCCAAATCGTTTCACAGGTTCGATTCTTTTTCTTTTTCATTATGAATCCGGAATATTGCATTTAATGAATTGAAATTTCTTTCTTCAGGTACCAAATTACTTTTCATTACGAAGTACATCATCGAACGATCCAAATGTGAAATGCTATCCGATGGGAATGCAGGATGGTATTTTTGGTCCGCAGGCTTGTTTGCGTGGTCAAATGGGCTCAATTCTATTGGCCGAACCAACAACGAGCATCAAAACGATTCTTGATGCTGGCGCCCAATTTGCATCAATCGTGTCACAAGACATCGAACCATATGATCTAAGCTCAAAATACATATTTTGCTATTCACCATCAGCATATCACAATGGTTTATGCTTAGATTTGGTGCCCGGGAATAAATTCAATGGCCATTTTACCGGGAAGCATTGCAGAACGACTAAAATTCAAGATGCTATTAATAGCATTGGTGGCATAAGTACTCTTTTGCCAATTCTTGGATCGGTTGTAAAATCAAATCAATTGAATCTTGTATTCGATGCTTCCTTGGATTCACTACCCCCAGACACACCGGGTTCAATAAACAACGATGAAATGATCGACTGGGAAGTGTTATCGTCGAACACATACACCGAATACAAAATGATTCAAAATCCAATCGGCTGTTTTCTTTGCTTGGTGCGATATTTTATAAGCAATCACGATTTGAATCAAGAGCAATTTGTTAAGTTCGATTGTATGGGCATCATCACGTCATTACTCATGAAATGCAACCCTGATATGATCGATGTTAACGTTTTAATGGCATCACATTTGCTGGTTGAATCGGTTCAAAATCAACAACCAACACAAAATAAGGAATTACTCGAAATTATTTACAATGAATTCATATTTGAATTTCGAATTTGGTCAAGAGCTCCGTTTCAAGTTACCATTGGTCACATTCAATACATCAATACAATGATTAAAGATGATCGAAAATATTTCAAGTAAGTCAAAACTGACATTTATTGTGAATTGAATTTTATTATTTTCACATTCAATATTGATTGAATATTATTTTTCACAGGAAAAAATTTGGCATTCAATTCTTCTTGGATGTAATTCGTCAACATTATGTGGTAGCTGATCGACTGACTGAAGAGGATGCACAGGCTGTTCGGGTTGCATTGCTCGAAATTATTAAATATTACATTCATAAGGATTTAAACATAAAAGAAGTATGCATCATCATCTCATACATTGCATCAGTGAATCATGAGTATTTGATTGTGGAGCTAATGGAGCTGATTTGGACACAAATGACTAGCAAAAATTGCTTAGATCAATTGTTTCTTCTGTTGCATGAACCGCAAACGGCCGAACTGTGCTATGCTTTGTTGACTGATCGCAAGTACAGTACTCGGCTACACTTGACTGTTTTGAAAGTGAGTATTGACCAAAGGCTAATTGTTCTCTTGGATGTTGATTACACTACATTTGAATTCTTTTTTGTGTATTTCAGTTCTTGAATTGTTTGCTGAGCACCAAGCGAGTATCGAAGAAGCATAAGTGGGCTGTGAGACTACACGATCCCACAATCACATGCCAAACTTTGTACCCGGGCTTAATATCGCACATGTTACCGCTCGATTTTCATCAGGACATCATTTTAATGCTGCTTGACATGGCTTTGGCCGATGATTCTGGTTTCGGGTACTGTGGTGCATTGCACCTGATTTATCATTTGAGTGAAGCTGATATCGATCTCAAATTGGAAGTGGCCAAAAAAATTGTAACCGTTGCATTCAATAAGCTCAATTCATCGATTTATATAGCAAAACAGTGCGGATGGCAAGATAGTATCGCACGGTTGCTGGTTCGAAAGCATATCACATCGAATTTCACCGTTGAAGGTAGCTATGTCATTGGAAAAGATGTTCAGGATCATACATTTGATGAAACTGGCGTTGAATTTGCCATGGATATGTTAACATTCGATGAAAAAACCATGGAGCTAGGCAGTCAAGGCTCAATGAACAACTCAAACCTATTGTTAAATGAAATTCATGCAAATTTCACCGAAGCAGCTAATGTTATTGAGCATGAAATCAAAGGTAATATAAAATGAAATAAAATAACAAACCAGTTTATTTGTATTCGGTGAATATTTAATTGAATGTAAAATTGTGTGGCTTTAGAAATGGCGGAAACAGTCAGTGGCAAAGTGGCTGGCAATATATCATCAATGTATTCAATGATACGTCAAAAGACATCAGATATTCAAGAAACATTTGAATCATTAACATCTGGATCTAGTTTAAATGACAAACCAAAAAGTCTTGGAACAATGTCAACGGTCTCATCGAATTCAACATCGGACGAGAATTTGTCAATGCGATCAGCTAAAACAACGTCATTTGAGAGTAAATCAATGACACGCGTCGATTCAACGGAATCCGATTCACTAACTGGCGATAATTTATCGGCTCAAATGAAAAACGAGAAAAATCCACCCGAAAGTCTCATCAATGATGAAACCATCGACAAAGAAGAGCAATTAATCTATTTGGTGACGAATATTTTGTACACAGTTTTGTGGCATGGCATCGAAAATAATGGCGGTGATTCATGGAAAGAACGTGGTCAAGTGATTGCTTGTATTAATTTGCTTGGTCTTAACAACGAACTGTATTGTTCTCATTTAACGTTGAGATTACGCATTTTGGAATTGGGCGTTCAAGCTTCGCTTATGGATTTGTCAGAACAAAATGCACAAAATCACATACATCAAGAGAATGCGGCTCAATTGCTTCGAATGATTTATGATTTGGTTGTGCTTGATCCCAATGAAGATGAGCTTAAAAAATGCTCACCGAAGCTACTCGATGGCGTTTTGGCTCTAATGGGTAACGATATATAAATTCGAAAGAGGAATCAAGCTTAAATAGAAATACAAACTCATTTTCAGACACCTTGATGATTTTTCAACAACCTGCTGGCGATGAATGGGTTGAAATGTCTCGCATTTGCTTAGGTCTATTGATGAAATGTTCATGTCATCCAAATACAGAAATTGTCGCTATGGCAACAGCCAAATTGCATACAGTTTTACAGCTTCGACCCACTGAAGACTTACATGAACTGGGTTACCTTATGTTTAGCATTAACAAAACATTGAATGCATCCTTTGAAGGTATGCCACATTTAAATTTTACCTCATTTTTTTTGTTTGCAATTCATACATAGACATTTTCCGGTACATTTTCCCAGTAGGAGATTCCGAGGGCTATTCATTTTTGATGCCAGTTTTAAAGGCGCTGCTGGAAAAATCACGTTCCATTTTAAATTTAACCGTTCAAGTACCTGATTTACCAGACACCAAATCAGGGCCAGTATTTTTCAATGATTTTCAAACGTACAGCACCAGCGAAGAATGGATTTCATTCATCGAAAAAAAGGTATGAAATGTCGGTTTTTTCGTTTTGTTTTGTTTTTATTTTGAAATTTAAAAATAAATTAATATAGTCTAAAAATTACACATAATGTCAAATGAGTTTTGCCTATCCATTAAACTTAAAATCGTACACAAAAAATGATGCAGTTAATTTACACGCTCACGCAAATGGAACCAAATTGGATTGTGTAACAATTCAATTAAATTCATGTTGAAATTTCTGTTTTATATTTTCACAAATTTTGGGGGCGGTGTTGCTTAGGCCAATTTATGATTTTTTGGCAGTTCACCACCATCCCAAACGATGATTGATGTCGGTCGTACGGTTGATGTCACCGAACGCAACGTACTTGATATTCGATTGCCAATTGTGTATTTGCTTTCAACCGTCGATGCCATATCACGTACATATGTTGGTCGCACATTTGATGCGCTTGCAATGTAATAATTCGTTTGATCGTTTCGAATTGGCCGAAAACCATTATTGTATTCGTGAACTTGATAGTTACTACCAACGGCAAAATTATCATTTCTCGCTCGAATGCCATATTGTTTGTAAATACTTGATGCTTTTTCCCAATATGGTGAATCCTGTGTGCTGTCACCATTGGATTCGGTGTCTGTTGACGATTTGGCATCTTCTTTGCTGTTTACATTTGACAATCGATCGGTATCATAATCATCATCTCCGGTATCATCATCGTAATTATCATAATCGGTAGTTGTTTGTTGATTCGACGGCCGAGACTTGGATTTTTTCTTTGGATAATATGCCGAATTGGTGTCATATGCATCACGTAGATCCTCCGTATCTAAAACATGTGATGTGGTTTGTTTGTTTTTCTTTTTGGGTCGTTTAGTTGTTTGAACCACTTTCACCAAATCATCTAGATAATCTTCATCTGGGATGCGAAGTGTTACTTCAATTGGTTGTTTCGGTTTTTTTGTTGTTCGTTCTTTTTCCTCTCGTTCGTAGTAGTAATTTGACGATTGTTTTGGTTGTTTTCGCTTATTTTTGACCGTGTGAAATTCTTCTTGATCGTATGTATTGGGCAATGATGGTTGTGGCATTGTTTTATAAAATGAATATGATTCACCGTAATAATCATTATTCTGTTCATTGCGTTCATCTTCAGCCAATTCTTCGTCGGTGTTCAATTGTGGCCGTTTTGTTGAAACACGTTTTGAATTCACTTTCGTTTGAGCGGCCGGTTTTCGTTTGGTTGGCCGTGTATTCTTCGGTGTTGCATCATAAGATGATTGTACGCTATTATAACTTACATCAATATTTGCTAATGATTGTTGGTTTATTGGTGGAGGTTCGGCAAACAGCCCAGGGGCGCGTGGAGCATTATTTGTTATTGAAATTGATGATGGATTCACATAGCTTCCACTGTTTTGGGCTATTGATGGTGGATATCCAGCGAATTGATTTTGATATGCATTGTTATACGTGTATGCATTTAGTGGTGGTGCAATTGGAACGCCATAGCTTGTAGCGGGTGGCTGGAGTGGAATTGGTTGAATTGGTTTATAACTTGGTCCGGATGGATTATAGTTCAATGATGGTGGACTGTATACAGAGCCGGGAGATAAATTCAAATTAAATGTAGCTGAACCGAGCGGTTTTGTCAACACATCGATTGATGTATCGCTTATTTTAATTGGAGGAGCATGAGTTGTTGTTTTGCTTGGCCTGGGCTTGGGTTTGGGTTTAGATTTTGGCTTTGATTGTGACGATGTTTGATAGATTGTGTGGTGTGGCATATAGATATTGTTGTATCTTGCCACCGTATTCGCATCGGTCGTGACTTCTTCAATTTCTGGACTGTTTGTAGCATAGCCACTTGTATCGCTCGAATATCTGTAGTCATCATCATAGTTATACTTATTTCGTGTTTTTGTTTGCTTGAGTGGGGCACGTGATGGTAAACTCTTGTAGTTTGTTTTCGGTTTGGGCGTTGAGAATTTGTATTCATCAGTATCGCCATAATCGGAATAGGCAACTCCTACCCCACCGCCAAGACCTTTTCCACCTCCTGTTCCGAAACTTGCACTAAGTCCTGTACCAAGTCCCGTGCCGATCCCTGCACTGCCCGATCCAGTGCCATAATAACTCGATTGACTGTCATAATTTTTAAGTGGCGGTACATTATATGTGGCTGATTGCGAATCATAAAATGCTCCAATATCAGTATCAATAATGCCATAGTCTTTGCTCGTATCGATGGCTGGTGGTTTCGGTTTTGATTTGGGCACATATGGATTTTGTTCTAGAAAATCCGTTTCGAAACGATAATCTTCATGGGGATAGTTAAAATTATAGCCCGGAGGTGGATAGTATGGTTTTGGATTTGGCCGACGACGATATCTCGAACTTTGTTGCAGCAAACTATTGCCTGGGTAATAATATGGACGTCGATAATAACGACGCCAATCACCGCGCAATGCTTCAGCTACGGGAGCATCTTTTGTATCCAATTGTGTATTATCACTGGCTCGTGCTGGTGCCTGCACAGGTGACGATAACGGTTTCACAGGTGCACGAGACGCTTTTTGTGATACTGACGGTGCCTGGTGCTTGGTTAACGATACCCTTGATTTCAATGTAGCTGAAATTGTAGTTAACGGACGAATGGTCGTTGTCGTTGTTGTGATAGCCGTTATCTTTTTTGCAGTCGGGTTTAATGCGACATTTGGATTGAATATCGGTCTAAATGATTCAGCGTTGATTATTTGCAGCAATCCGGTTAATGCGATCTAAAAAAAAAAAAAAAAAAAAACAAATAAAAAGACATCGAACCAGAAAAAGTGGAATAAATTAGAAAATAAAGGCAACGGCACAGAATCAAATGTGAGTGTGGAAAATATGTGTATTTTAAAGCGAAATGCACAAGTGCACTGTCAATTACAACGTATGTATCAAGTTAGATACACCGAGTGCACAGAAAATGTGTAATTCACTTTGCGATCGTTAATGCTATCGCATATTCTTTTTTTTTTCTTTAAATCATCAGTTCAAACGCTGTGGCTGCAAACCGGTTCGCCAATTCATTTTGCTTAAGTGATTTTTCCTATCGCATGTGTGTGCGCACGGGAAGTATTTGGAAAACTTGATTTTTTGAATGCACACGATATTTCGCTCAATTTCATTTCATTCGGACATAAAAAGGTCGATTCTTTTAAATTCGAGATCCGCATGCAGAGAGTCGCATTTCATCTATTAAAACAGAAAGTTCGTGTGGCTAATCCGTTGAAGCACTTGGTTATTATTCAGTTGTATAGTAGAATTTCAAATCAAATGTACTATGCACATGATGGTTGCGAGTTTTTTAAAGCACGACAATAGCCGATGAACATTTTATTCCATGGAAATCCACAGAACCGGTAATCGCAACGCTTGCCATGTGCATAATTATTGTCGTAGCACCATATTAACTGAAGATTTATATAAAATAAATAATAATCCAACGCAATCAGTTGGAAACAAGTAGAAAGTGGACAGAGTATTAGAAATGCAATCGGATCGAAATGGATTTTAAACCGAAGAGTTTTCTTCGAATATCTCTATGTGCAACAATACTCGCAGCAAGGGATCATTGCGTACAGATACTCGTTGAGGAACAATATGCTCTCGACGTTATGTTATCATGACATGTTCAATAGCATGGCTTTTGTTGCTTCATTCATGCAGAAGATGGTTTTTAAACGAACATTTTAATTGACCAAAAGTGATCATATTTCTCATTTTCACCTGAGCGCGAACAATGTAAAGTACCATCAAAAACTGCGCTTTTTCAACAATAAAATGTTCATTAATGTACTTAACGTCTTTATAAATCACTGCGAATTGGTCATTGACTCAACAAAGGGTCAATAAAGACGAATATTATATTTCATAGCAGTAGTCATTTCACATGCAGCCACTTTCATTCAAATTTCCATGCAGTCTTATTTTATATTGAAACCTTGATTTCTCGTGAATTTTATTAACTTAAGCCGTTTTTTTTGCTGCTTTTTTTGGGCGACTTACAATAAGCAAACAACTGACGCTACATCGTACGCTTAACAAAAACATATTTTTGCTCTTTTTTCGTATGAGTTGATTTTGTTGAACTTTTACTTTTCATTTATTTAGATATTTAAACAAAAGAAAAAACGGTTGCACTAATTGTTTTGTAGTTTTGTTCCAAGTTCACTTTATCATTTCACTGAAAATGTTGCTTCTTTTCATTTAGTTGCTTCTTTTTAAAAGCAATTCTAACGCAATTTCACATCGTTTGATTCCTTCTATCTGTTGTGTGTTTGTGTATTTTCTTTGCACTTTTCAATGTTAAATCCCAGCTTTATTCTTCTTCGTTTTTTGTAGCCATAAAATGAACAAATGCGAAACCGTTTTTTGTTTTATAATTTTGTTTCTTGTAATTCCACTTTGAGAGTAAATTTATGTACAAATTCTGTACAAATTGCGAATTAACCGAATACGAACCGACCACAATGCACGATGTCAACGTGATAAAACATAGCGAATAACTGAACTATTTCCATAATGTGGCTCTTCTTTTATCAACTTTGGAGAAAATTGCTGACTAAACAACATAAACCAACACAAGCGCACACATGAGCGATGAACTGGTGGCTGATCTCTTTGTTTGATCTCGGCAACATGCGACTCGCTTCGCTTCCACTGATTTTTATGATCCATCCATAGTCATCAAGTTACCATACCACATTTTCGTGCTTCGGCGCGTGTATGGGTGCGCACGTCCATTCAGTTTTAAAATGAATAATACAACAACAACAAAAAAAAAAGACTTTTACTTGATAAAAGATGAAGCGAAAATAGCGAAAACTGATGAAATGAAATCCACCATGTAAATCGTGCTTCAGTTCGTACACAAACTTCACAAACACATCCGAAATGTTTTGCAGCGCAACGAATAAAATAACTATCATTTAAAATCAAACATTCAATACAGTAGCAAATGGAAGAGATAGAGCGCCAAAATTATACAAATTTTAAAATTCAAATAGAAAAAAAAATTATGAATATGAATATGCATGAATCGTCTCATGACACTCTAAATTATAGCGGATACAGCTCAACAATTGCACATTCATATTATTTTTTTTGTTCCTTCTTTCACTTAACAAAACCAGAATTCCACGAAACATAAGTACTTAGAAACATAGACAGGAAAACTCTCATTCACATTTGTTTTTGCAATGGTCGATTTCGAATTGCAGAAGCGGCCAACGATGTAAAAATGTAAAGCAGACAATTGTCAGAAAATTTGAAAAATGACACCGATACGGATATAGTGTGGTACGCACTCAAGTGTTTCGCGATATTTCTGCGTAGAATGTGTGTGCAATTTTCAGAGAATTTGACTCTCGACGAAACTGAAAACTCAAACTTATCTAACTTTTACTTTTATGAAAAATTAGGTCGATGGTGTTGATTGTGTTTGCGAAACAAAATAAGAACCGCACAAAAATAATGTGAAACAGATAGCCAATGGAGTCACACACTATTCCGGTTCGTTTACAACTTGCGACAGATTCTTGGACAACCAACTATGGACAAACAATGTGTTAAAATATTTTCACAGCTTGTTAATTGCAACTGTTTATAGATTTCCTGATTAATTTATCGACTATTTAATGAAAACACAATTTGTGCCGATTGCCATAACATTTTTCGTGGCTTACATTTTTGAACGGTGCAACGTTATTTTGTGTGTTTTGATCACCATACCAAGAAGAATAACTCTTTGGTGGCATGTCTTTATTTGGATATTTGGCTGAAATACCAGCGAGTTTGTTTTTAGAAAAACTAAATATACAGTCAGCAATTAATCGTAGATTGTGCATGCAGTAGCACACTAATTAAGACTCATTGCCATTGATCAAGATGTTAACTCATTAAAAGCAACTTTTTACACATATGAAATTGGAGAAAAAAATTAACTTTGTATTTCGATTATATTATAATATATATAATTGGACACACCGTTTCTACGCAATCATTTGTTTTTCTAACGAGAAAATTGAAAAAAAAACAGATCTATTTTAATGTTAGCGATATTATGATATCGTTATTATGCGAACACTTTCTCCATCATCCGATCTCGAACAATCATTTTAGTTTCTTTTCAAGCCTAATTTAATAATTTATTGCCAGTATCGGCAAACAAAGCTCATTTAAATTGGCCGACAATGGTTGAGGTATTCGATGCAAGATTAAACAAATAAAATCAACCAAAAGCGATCCGTCCCAATGAATTGACGAGGCAGTAAGAGCAATTCTCCTTTGTTTGTATTTCAATAATGGCAGTTTTTTTGCATGTTCATAAAAAATAAACTCAACAAAACAATAACAGTTATTGTAATAATTTTCAATAACAACTGAATGTGATATAAGATCAAAAGTACATTCAAAATCGATTTTATAACCGATACGGAAGAAATGGATTGAATTAGAAAATTGTTTGATAAGTCTCTTTTACTCCTGGGTTCTTAATCCGTTGAATTAGAAATGGATGGATGAAAGTGAATGGTGGCGGAGGTGAAGGGTTTTACGAAAAATCGAAAAATATATACACATTTGTGCTTGCTCTGAGCAAATGTCCTCTTCGTGGCGCTGTTTTTTTTGATGTAATGCATTTCGCTCCGATCGGAATAGATTGTTTGAATTTAATAGCTATCTATGTTTGGATTTGACAATCAACTAATCGTTTTCACTTTTCATATCAATCAACTGTAATGTCCTTTGTCAATTAAAACGCCATCTTCACACAAATATATTTATAAATTGTTCAACTGACAATACGATAAATCAATATATAATTTGTTGTTGCGTGCTACAAAATATAGATTCCGTATGCATTTATGCTACAATGAATTCTTTATTTAAGTTTGCCTTGAGCCATTTGCATCGTTGCAAACGATCGGTATCGCTAGATTGTGGAAGCCAAATGCAAAACTCAATGTATCACAAACTGGCTGCGCGCACATTAAATGATCGATGCTATTAAAAATGTATTAAATATGTGTTGGTAGTGAAATAAGTCTGTCAATGTTTCTTGATAAATGATCACGTCCGCAATATGAAAATGCACTGTTCGACAACTGTTAAATCGGAAAGCCAGTTGTTTTTTTTGTGTGTGTGTTATTCTATACGATTGCAATCGGATGCAATCAACCATCGTTCACAGCTCAAATCAATATTTATTCATTACATGGCTTTTGTTACTATGCACTCACAACACGATACGTGTTTTCTTCCTCTTGGGTATGGCGGCTTTATACTATTGAAAATGATATTGAACTTGAAATGAAGTAAAGAAGAAGAAGAAAAAAATATAAATGCCATTCGACGATCGAACGAATGACCGACATTTTGTGTTAATTGCGCGCATCTGCGCATCCATACTTGTTTTGCGTTTTGCGATCAATCGCTTGACAGCGACATACTCAGATACTCACATGCAACACCTTAGCCATTCAATCGAAATCACACATGCACGCACACACACACCGACAGAGCATTTATTGTGACTCGTTTGTTTTTTTCTTTGCAATTCTAACCATGCGATTTATACATAAATAGTAACTTGAAAAACTTTCTAATCACATGCTAGAGCTTAAAATAATGTCAGTAGCCGATATCAGAAACGAGTGCAATAAATTTGTTTACCTCTCTCTTTGTTACTCCATTGGTTGAATTCTCAATTTTCATTTTAATAGATAACACCATTGAATGATGCCTACTTAAAAGAAGTTTCGTCGATGATATGGGAGCAATTGAATCGATTCTGGGCCGAATCGTATGAAGCATGCAAATCATCATCACAAAAACGAACGAAAAATTTAATGGAAAGTCGACGAAAATTCCAGGTTTGTTATGTACCAAAATTTCCGAAATGTTGTAAATTTATATTAACGGAAGTGAATGAAAATTTATTGGGATTGATTGGACACGCAAAATGTGTGTTCCATTTTTCATTGATTTATTTTAGCAAAAAATTCTGGCGCAATGGCGAATGCGACAAAATGATGAAGCCAATCGACTAAATGGCATTCAATCGGCCAGAAAGATACGCGAAAAACAAATCGAACGAAGATGGCGCAGTGCCAAACGTTTCTTACACAGCAAGAAAGGAGCCTTTTCCAACGAGTAAGTACACCAATTTTACCTTCTTCACTTAAACGTGAATCGCTTAATTTTCATGCCACTGCAGGTGATTATAAATCAATATTTTATTGCCTGTAGAAAGACTCGATGTCTTTCGATTCTGGTGCAGATGCAATTCAATTTTGATTGCATTGCACTATTGTTACAAGCTCATTTCGGCTTGGTCTTTTTTGTTCTACCTTTTATGTGAAACTATTTCACAAGAAGGTCTTGTAAAAGTGCATTGAATTGTTTTGAGTGAAAGCAATTTGATGCAATGGACAAGAAATTGTGGCGCCAGATACGTTTCACATTTCAGATGCAATTTTGATATGAGTTCATAGGCCTTTTTATGGAAATTATACCACTAAAGCCCATGCATGCTGCTGCACTGTGATCTCATTTGAAAATTCAATTTGCAACCATTTTTCACTTCACTTCTAGTTACTAATAAAATCAATTGGCAACGGTTTCAGAAATGCATTTAAATATGTATTTTGAAATAGACAAAAATGACGATCAAATGCACTGAACTCCAGAAACCGGTTTGATGTTTATATTGTGAACATACGCACTGTGCGTTTCTGTACGAACTGTTTCTTAGGTAAAGATCAAGCTATAAATTTATTGACTTTAGTGCACACCAAAAACCACGAAACCTACACTTTATTAATCGAAATGTAAATGAGTATTTTTTTTTTGCACAAATATTCAAATGTAATCGAATGACTGGTAAAAATACGGATTATGTGTTTCAATGAAATTCCACGACAATGTTCTTGTTGAAAAAAAAAAAAAAAACGTTGCAAGAAAAAGCATTGCATTTTGCTAGACTTTTCGTTTCAATACATTTAATTGCATTTTATTGATTAATAATGTATAAAAGAAATTCCATGGTTTTTCTTTCAGTATTTAAACAAAAAAAACATTTCTCATGGTCTACAGTCTTAACAAATAAAACATATTGAAGCTCACACGATGATCAACTAACCGTTAGTTTAAAAAAATAAAGTGAACGTATTCATATTCAAATAGACAAAAAAACAGCATATTTATCAGCTGATTCAGAGCGATGATAAAAGAAAATGTGTCATCGTTTGAATGATGATGATTGGTGAGAATGGTGAAATAAGAAAACCAATTGTTTATATTGTTTTTTTTATGGGTGTTTGTAAACACATTTCCTTTTTCTGGTCTTTTTATTGTGATCAAATGAATTCCAAGGATTATTTATTTTACAATTCAAAGATAGTTTCACAATAATTCATGGTTTTCGATCGATATTCGTAGTGTGTGTGTGTGTGTGTGTGCGTGTGGCTCTCGTTGATCGTCTAACGCAGGCACAACACACACACGCACACGCACACACGCTGTTGGTGCTAAGATGGCATTTTTTTCGCGTTGCTTGATGACGATAATGAAATAATTACATAGTTACATAATACACGTAAAAAAAAATTAAAAAGAGAATTTAAATTACGACCAAGCAAAAGTCGTGCTTTTAAGGAAGAAATTGGAGATTGATATTTTATGATTTGTTTTAAAAAGCGATAGAGGTGACGTGTGGTAGATGACATTTCGATATCATATTTACATTTTTTGTTTTTGTTTATATCATAATTTCATTATGGATGCTGTGCGTTAATCAGTAGATCGATTTAGTGGTATGCGAGGCCTGGAACACCGTATGGTGAGGCCAAACGTGGTGCCAATGGGGCGTGGTAGCCTGGATAAAGGGCTGGGGCAATACCTATACATGTTGTTAAAAGGCGAAATTGAAAAGAAACGCATTAATCACACATCATCAATTCATACAATTGTCATGAAATAAACAGCTCAATTGATAATCGGGTAAAACTTAAACTTCGCCTCTATGAAATGATGCAATTTAAGTTTCTTACCAACTTTAGCACCAAGAAGTGGAGCTGCTACACCTAAATTAAGCGAGACAACTTATTAATATTTGCATTTCATTCCGTAGCGTTTTGTATTGTATACCGATTTCAAAAATAAACCATTTCATTGACAAAATTCATGTGGAAAATACTTTAATCACGTTTATACTGACCAACTTTGGCGATTGCTGGAGCGGCAACTACGGCTTTGGCAACTAGTGGTTCCTTGTGGACAACAGCGTTGAATCCTGTGACAAATTAAATTCATCGTAATTAATCAAAGTGTTAATGAAATGAATTGAGTGCAATGACTCACCTTGAACTGGATCGGCAGTGTATTCAACAATACGACGGGTACCGTCTGGTTCAACCAATGAGTATGATCCTTGGACAACGTCTCCTGAACGTGATTCTTGTTGGCTTTTTGAGTCACCAGTCAAAGCATCCTATCTCGCAATTATAAACGAATTATTTTAGAATTTCCTAATAAGTTTGATAATAAATCGTGTTTCGTTGAAATGAAACTCACGTTGATGTCATAGCTGTAGCTGTATTGTGGGTTTGGATCATAGTCATCAACTGGAGCAATGGCTTTGGCAACTGCAAGTGGAGCTGCAACCTATAGAATATTGAACATGTATCCATTTAATATCGTTTTTAGCGCTCTTCAATATTTTTTAAATGGTTCTATTTTGATTTCACTTTCACGTGTTTTCATTTATGGAACAAGATTCATTGAAATCGGTTAGAATTTCGAACAAAAAAAAAAACCCGAAGAGAAAAAAGTTCTGAGTTGTTAAATGTCAACTGCACAGACCTTAGCAACACCTGGGTAGCCCAATCCTGGATAGCCCAATCCGTGGTAGCCTGGAGCAGCGACAATGCCAGCACCTGGGATAACTACTGCCTGGCTGACAGCAATGATAGCAGCTAACAAGACCAACTAAACACAAAAATAACACAAAAGATGAAAAAAACAAACACTTTGAATTTGAGATCGGCATTTCGTTCACTATAATACACAACAGAAATAGATAGATCGAAATTAGAGAATGGAACACATAAAATCCGCAAAAATATCTCATTTGAAGAATCTCAACGAATTATTTGAATGTTGCACACGAAACACTTTTTATTTGTTCTATCCAATGAATAGTCGATATTCTTTTTCTTCTTTGCTTCGTTGAACGGTTGAGAATTTTTCTAAGTTCACGATTTTTCTTTTCTTTGGCAACTAGCAGATTTGTGTGTATATTTGAAAATTCCAACTATTTCAAATGGATTTTCCAATAAAAATGCTTGATATTTTTCACTCACTTTGAATGCCATGTCTGAATTGTTTGAACTAAAACCTTAGATTGATTTTGGTTGATGCAAAAGCACCTATTTATACCGAAAAATTGCAATGGTTCAAATACGAAAAAACTGCATGATGCTTGTTGAGATCATATGGGAGTGCTCGACATCTGCATATGTGTACTACGCTTAAAAAGTACAATCGCTTAGCCACACTTATGGCTTTAAATGTTAATCGAATACTCAACAAGAGAGACAAAAAAAAGCACACGCCACGCCGCAACAGCAGAGTTCATTGCGTATTCAATATCAACAACCCGCACCGATTAACACTTACACACAAAAATATTGTGCCTTTTTTTTTGTGTGCACGAATCAAGTACATGCGAATGGGGTTTTCACTGGTTGTGTTGTGTGTGACTGGTTGGCTAGCACTTTTTTTCTCTGTAAGCATCCATAGCGTTCATATTGGGATCAGTTTAGCGAGATTATTAACCATTTTCCTTTATTCAATGCTTTTCAATGAGACCATTTATCGGCACATTAGGTGCAGCAACATGTATTGAAAATGGTTTGATTTTTTTTCGCCGCGAACAATATTGTATAATGGCTGACGAATTTGATTTGACTTTAAGTAGAAAATTAACAGTTCATTGAAGAAATAGAAGTAGAGAGCAACAGAAGAAAAAAACCAGCGTGTGTGTGTGTGTGTGTGTGTGTGTGCATAATGCCAAAGACAAGATAGTCAACGAGATTAAGGTATCATGCAGTTTGTGCATGGTGCTTTTTAGTGACATGTGCTAGTTTTTATTTCGTTCACATAAATTCGTTAAATGTTCTGTTCACCTCACCAGTCTCGCGACCAGAGGCCTATCAAACAGGTCACCAAATTGCCACTTACAGTATAACACAATTTGCACATTTTTACCGTCATTCCATTGGAAATTCAGTGGACTATTAGCTTGGGTGTTTTGTTGTTGTTGTTATTGTTGTCTTCCTTTATCCTTGTCTTTGTTGATAGCTGCGAGCAACCAATTGCTTTATCTAATTGAAATTGATAAATTCATTTTCATTTGAGCGGCTCAATTTGCAGTTCACGCATAATTGCTTATCATATATGCCATTAACGTTGGACAGTTTTGCATGTGGGCAAAATGCAACAACTACACCGCCGCCCGATTCTGCTGTTTTTGTGTATGACTTGGATATGCAAGCGAATCAAAAAAAAAAAAAAATAAGAGAAACATGATGCAGATATAAATCTTTCATTACGATTGACATTTCGGCCGCATTTGGCAGTCGTGTATTAGTGCGTAGCGGAGCCGTTTTTTCTCTCTCTTTCTCGTCTGGCATTCCTTTTGCGCATTTTTGAGTGGCTGTCGTTTTTCTGTAGATTTTGAAACTTTTCTTGTTTCTAATTGATATTTTAAAAAGTAAAACCGAAATTAATATTTTATACCTTTAATAAATACGTCAATTAAATTGAACTGGTATCGGAGTTTCTGGTATTTATTATAAAAATCCAATCCAATCGGCTCGAATTCGTTAGCTTTTTTGTGGATATCGAACCAAAAATCATATCGAGAGGTTTTTTTCCGATTCGCCCATTTATTTACTTATACAGATATTATTATCTTTTTGAAAGTGCTCTTATTTTTTTTCCCCCTCAAACGTCAGGTTCCTTATGAAATTGGCAATGATGTAATCGATGTTGAGAGTTCTATCAGTCAATTTGCTGTGTTTTCATGTACAAAATGGGTGTAAAATACGAGAAAATGGATGGCAAGCGCCAAATCAACGAATAATTATTGCCAAATTTGGCGGATACTGTTCTCCATCCACGCAAATTCATACAATTCGCATAGATTTTTGTCTCATGGAAACAATTGGATTAGTTCAAAGGTGTTAACTAGTCAAAATGTGTCACCTGCGTCGCATTCAAATCTTATAATAAATTACAATCATTGTGATCGATGATAGATACTTGACATTAATCTAAATGCTTCATAAATGTGCATTTATCACCACGATGAAATGCCATTGATCCGACCGTATAATCGTCAATCAACCTGCGTTCCAATTCGTTTTAATTATTAAAATTTTCGAATGCCAAATATATCACACTTGCAGATCCAGATTAACGTTACACAAATAATATTCAAATGGCCATTAGATCAAACGCACAAAGCATAATTTCAGCTCAAATCTGGGTTATTGATTGGCTTATTGAAAAATTAAACTTTACGTTCGCATTAAATGTACGCGAATTAGGTTTTTTTACCTGCGTTCGGCGATTTTTTTTTTGCTTTATTTTTGTTTGTGGTTCGATATCCATGTTACTGACGCATTTGTTGGTGGCACTTAAATTAAATCATTTCAATTTGTGCTGTTGGTGCTGGAGCTGTTGGCAGCCGCAACAGCGAGATTCCATTTTTATTTGGTGGTGCTTTAATGCAAAATGTACAAAACGAAAACTGGAGCACGTTTGAACATGCATTTTTATTTTTATTAAGCGTCAATAGCTAGTTTTTAATTTGGTTCAAAATCTGGTGTGTTTATGGTTGTTGTTTTTTTTGTCTAATCCGCTCTCGTTGAACTGCGTACGTTGTCTCCAAGTGACTGCTTCTAATTTCAACCACATCTATTACAAGTAACTTGTGCGAATGTCCATTCTTGCCATACTGAACCGAACAAGTCGGTTTCGATTTCATCGAAAGATAACGCCAAAAAAACTGCAAACGATAGTTTTGGCTACATTTTACCTATTTTTCTCTAAAATCGTCAGATTAGTTTTAACGATAGCCACAAACAGAATGTGCCACGTTTCGATGTCATTTTCGTTTGTTTGTCCACTTTTCAATGTAAAAATCTGAAGATTGCCAAAAGGAACAAATTTTCACACCAAACTGATGTTTATTTTTGAAAAAAAAAAAAAAAAAATGCAAACGTTTGATTGGAATGAAGTATTAACTTGGTAAATCTACTTTGCAGACGCATTGAATAGCTCTAGGAATAGCTCAACCGATTATCATTGGTAGCTCGAATAAATCGTTAAAAAATGTTATGGTCATATAATAATGAAAATGGCAAACGCCATTTATCATGTCATGATATACTAATCATATGTTCTTTTCTTTAGAATGGTTGGCGGCGTGCGCCGAATACTTTTATTTATTTTTTTTCATTTCAATAAAATACGTGGTAGAAATTGCGTAAAATTGGAATAAAATCGTCAGAGTGAAACGAAAATTCAACCTCGCAACAAATGATTAAAAGTTTTCTGCATTCACAATTTGTACGCTTCAAGAGAAAAAAAAAGTTATAGCCATAACCGTAAACGTAAAAGAATCAAATATCGTGCACCACGCCCGACAACCACATTTCATGAAATACCGACGCAAAACCAACAAAGGTCCTAGACTTTATCGATATTGAATTTATGGAATATATTGTAACCGACAGCAACTAAAAAAAAATTATGTTCGTTCGAATCTTGACCAAAGCGTATAAAAAAACAAGAATCGAATAAATAAAAAGCACCCAGTCCGATATGTTCGATAGAAGGTGTAATGGCAATTGTCAACTTCATCGCCGCAATAATTTATTGAGTTGTGTGAATCGTTATTCATTTTAAATCACAACATACGCACAAACACACCAGAGACAACAACAACAACAACCGAATCGGCAATAATGGTTAAGCCAATTTAAAGTAATAAGTCCAACAACAGCAATGTTTAAATGTACACATAAAACGCGCATGCTGACAAACTATTTTTGAGCTGACGGTTGTCCGAGGCGAACCTTTAAAGTCGTAAACTTTGCCATACAGAACAAATTCATTGCTGCCCGAAGAACATGTGTGCAATTATGACATAATAACGCGGCCCAAGTGCTCGCTATGATAGTGAAATGTGCAAAGAAGAACACGAGCCTAGAGTCCCCGGCACACAGAGAGGTAGATGGCAGTAAAAAAAAATCCGTATAAAATTTGTTACTGCTACACACAGTGATTTGTATCAGCTGCCGTCAAGACCACAAGCCCATAAATGTGTTGTTCGATTTACGCAATTTTTCTTCGTACATTAAACACGCTTACGGGGACCGACCATTTTTCGATTTTTATTTTCAATTTTTTGTTTTTTTTTTTCATTCGGTTTGTGTAGTAAACTCGCGCGTTGCCTTTTTGTCTCAATCAGTTTTTGCGTTTGGGTTGTTCTGTGGCTTTCGTGTGAACCTCACGAACTTATTCGTATATTAACGGTTCTTAACTCTATTTCATTCGTCTGTGCTGACATTTTTCAGAGAATTACTTGATTTTTTTTTTCATTTTGTTGAAATTTCTATTAGGTCAGCGCATATATTTTTGTTCGGTTTGTCGTAAATGTTCCACATTTTTTGCTGCTTTTATGCGTCTAGTGCATTAAAAATTAAAAAAAAAACGGTCCAGCCAGTTATAATGCGTTTGGAATGGCTTGTATTTTACACGGTATGCAACCACGATCAGCCCAACAAATATGTGACTGGGTGAATGTGAATGGGAGTCTCGTTAAAGGTTGAATGAATTAAAACCAAATATATATATATGTACAATGACAGTACACGGCAAATGTGCGAAACTCAAACGGAATTTCAACGGCTGCAATGGCACGCTATGTGTTTTATCAAATTGTTTTCGCTTTCATTTAAATAATTCGTGCAATTTACAATTACTCTAGTTGAAGTGTAATTTTTAAATGCTTTGACTTAATTTGCAGCGCCAAATGAAACACTATTTTTACCACTTGATGGTTTCAAGTGTTTTCAATGGCCAAACGACCTTGAATCTTCTATTACAGCCAATTTCAAGCATTCTTATTCTTTACCATTGTTGTCTAATATACCCAAATATGAATGTATAAATACAATCAGTTTTCTGTGCAATTGAAAAGCAACGGTGAAAATTACTCCAAGCAATTTGCTGTTAATCATGAACTGAACTGAACAGAATGGATATTGTACTGTTTAGATGACAAATTGAAATAAACATTTAAAATGTGTTCATTGTGTTTGAATTATGTTGACAATTCAAAGACTTGAGCGATAAACAGCCAATGATAAAATGCATCCATCACATGGAAGTTGTTTTGCAGTCTTAAGCTTTGTAATCATGATCTGGTTTCAAGACGATATTTACGATTTGTTTGATTACATAAAATCGCAATGAACTGCTACTGTTTAGTAGGCTCTCCGTCCAATTCCGTGTTCATTTTCATCAGTTTTGATTTTTGTGTGTGCATTTTCTGCGTGATCAAATCATGCACAAATCACATGCAAATGCTTATTTATCTTTGATTTTTTTTTTTTAAATAAATTTCGGACCATTTTTCAAGCATTTGTAAAATGATTTTTTGAATACGACACCATGTTGGTTCATGCTCTTTTTCACAACTGGATACTCATAAATTCGTGCATAATTGGAGCAATTAATTATTACATTCATTCTTTTTTTGTGTGTTTGGCGCATTTTTTTTCATTAACTCTCTCGTGTAACTTTGACAATTTTAATTGTAATTGGTTACGCTTTTTTAAATATTTTATGCACATTATGAGCCACACGATAGAAAGATTCAAAACAGATATCGCTTATGGCATGGATAATTTTGGTAGAGCCTATATAATTTTTCGCATTTTTTCAGTTTGAAACCAATTTTTTTTTTCTTTTCGATTTAAGTTTCTTGCCAATTGTTCGTTAATATACGCTTGCCATTGTGGTTAACCTCGTAATAGAAACAGATGTTTGTGTGCACTTATTAATTTACATAAATAATTGTCGCTTGGATATTTAGCGAAAGCGTTTTTGAAACAAAACAAAAACACAAAAAAATGTGCGTTTAGATTTTTATAGCAAACAAAAAAAAAGTAGGCAGATTGACTGATTTCATTGTTCTGCTGCCCAAACGCTAAATATGTAATTTTGACGTTTTGTCACGTGCCTTGAAAATGTGTCTAGTATTTTGTAATCCAACAATTAAAACAATCAAAACAATTCAGTTTGCATAATATTCGCTTTTTCTTCTTTTATTTTCTATTCACATGATTTATGTGTGTGTGAATTATTGTAGTTTAAAAATTAAAGTCACATTTCTTTGATCCATTTTAAGCATCATGTAGAAATTGCGTTGAGCTTCATGCATAAATTCAGTGATTAAGATGTTAAGCTGCAACAGCGCTTGATTGAGAACTTGTATCAGATTGAAATGTCGATGTTGCTTGTGTTGTTGATGTATATGCGGCTGCTTTCATTTTAATCTCTTGAATTTTTAACTTTAACTGACCGAGCTCTTGGAATTTACAGATTTTGTAGCGCCACACATTCCAACCCATCAGAAATTGTTCACAATTGGCTAAACCAAATTCAAAATCCAATAATGCTTGCTGCATCTCGGCCTGAATTTTCGATGGAAATTATTTTAGAATTTAAAAAAAAATGGAAGCATTAATAAAGGTTTGAATAAGTCATACCTGAAGCTCTGGTGGTAGATCGTTCACATCGACTTTGGATATTACACTATTTATGGCAATATCAGCGGCATTTTTTGAAGCCTCTTGTCCCACCATCCAACCTGATGCGGCCGCTGGCGGTCCAAATAGACCAGCAAAACCGGCCGGACCACCAAACTCACCGTTTATATCGGATACAAATGCCATCAATGCAAAAGCACCAAACAATGTTAAATTCATTTTCAATTGGAGTCGAAACTTTGTTTCTATCAAATAAATTAAAAGTGCTGAATTTCAGCTCTTGATCTCTCGATGTTCCAGTTAAATAATTCACCACGCAATTTTTATTGAATTAAACTACTTGATTAGAAACAATTAACTGATGGTCTGAGGCATAGTTTCCACTGCTTATATTTGACTCATCAAGATAATCACAATGTGATTGATAATGAATTGAATCATTGGCTTATCACGATCTGGCGAGAGAAAAAATTGCATTGTGGATGTTGTCTTAGGTGTTGTCTCAGAAAAAGTGCCATAAATGTTTGAGTTAGATAGAGTTAAACAATAATATCAAAACGATAATGGAAACGAGAGCAATAAATTGGATTGTGTCATTCAGCTTAAGGGATTTAGCGTAAAAATTGTAATTATGATTCACTCACGGATCTCACGAATTGCGTCAAATTCTTGATCTCTTAGCCGTTTATTTGTGTTTTTTTTTTCTATTCATATGCAATTGAACTGGCAACTGAATTTTTGAGTGTGTATTTTACTCGTGATGTCATTTATTGCTTGTTCCTGTTGGGCGATGTAAAATATTCCGGCCGCTTTAATGCAATATGCAATATATTTATGTAATTGAATTTACGAATGTCTAATATTTATTGAAGTAAAACAGTTTATATAATGTCGAACAATCATGGGTCGCCATTCATTCGATTTGACTAAACCAATATTTGCTTCATTTGCATCGAAAACAATAAACCATTTTCATATGAAAAAAAACAACAACCAGAATATGGTGCAAAATATTTCATTTTCATAAGCAATTATAAATGAACGGTGCGATAAATATGCGAATAACGCCTATGCATCATCGCGCCAGCCAAAAAACCGAACGATTAATGTGCCAGGGCATTAAAATCAAATTTGTTTTAACCTACGGACATGCGTGTGCATAATAAACAAATAAATTTTGATCGCACGGTGAGAAATGATTGCAATTGACTCAATTAAAATGCCACAATGAGCCGACAATCTGAATTCTTTTTTTTGTTTGGTTGATACGCGCCTTGGGCTTAATAAACTCTATCGAATAAAATGTCACTGTATATGAAAATGAAAATCTATTCAAATCTCCTAATCGCTGAAATAATTCTAGATGATTTTTTTTCTCATTTCACTTTCGTGATGAAAAAAAAAATAAGCACCAAACATTTTGGCTACGTAATACATAATTAGGTGTTTTTTTTTTGTTCCATGTCAGCATGGAATAGAGATTGTCAACGAGACGATTCCCAGCCATCACAAGACGTTGAAAAAAAAGAAATTTCCCGTATGATTTAACTAAGAAGCAATTAAATACAGTTTTATTATTTGGGCGCATTCATTTGTGGATATTTACAAGCATTAAAACGACATAATATTTCTCCGTCTAGTCTGAATGACACAAGATTGTGATGGTGAATTGGATTTTTTTCGCTTATTTTTTTTGCTTTTTCAAACATAAATTCCGTTATGATTTCATTCACAAACGAACTGAACAAAAATTTCGTCTTTTGTTGCTCCGGCTATTAAAAGCGCACTCAACAGATAAACATGGAATACTAATTTCATTTGGAGTGCTACGCCGTCATGTTTCTAGCACCATGAATTTCATCAGTAAGCACACGTACCAACGAATAAATTGTTGTTTTGTGATTAAATTTCACTTTTCATGGAAATTTATGTGTTGCCCATTCGGTTCCGTTCAAATGAAAGCGATCGATATGTTTCGGTGGAAGTTATTCACAAAAATTGGCATTGATTGGCATGCACCTGTGCAATTGAACTAATTTTTTTTTCGCAATGCAATTTATTACAAATTTCACACGCGTCTTCATTTTATAACCATTGAAAATGTCAGGAAGCACCCGTGCAAATTGATTTTGGTTTTCGTTTCATCATCACATTTCTTCGTACATTTGAGGCAATTTGTATGCAATGAATAACACTTTTTTGGCGGTAGGGATATCCACCTACAATTGTCTGTTTAATTGACCATTTGATATAATCAAATTTTTGAAAAAAATTTCGTTATAAATTGTCCATCAATCGACCGAAGTATCATCAATTCAATTTGTGCATTCATCTGTGCCATTTCATTTCAATTTCCTCCAGTCAACTAGTTAGTTGGTTTATTTGCTGAGCAAAAATAATATTAAACAAAGTGCGAAAAAATGGCTTTTATTAAGGTTCGTTTCCAGTGTTTGTGTTTGTGATATTGTTTTTTTGTTTTTGTTTTCAGTTTTCAAACAGTCAAGTTTTAAAAAGCACATTCATTCAAATGTTGAGTGCATAAATACAGGCTAATTTTCATATTGAAACGTTCACTTTGAACGTTTCAATTTCTAACGCTCTCGCTCGTCTGTGTCTTTATTTTTTGGTTTGTCTTTTAACGTTCACTTTTATTATTCACTCAGACTTCAGTTGTGTTGGTTGCATTATCAAACTTGTTTGGTGTGTGCTTGTGTGGAGTTTTGGTGCCGGGTTTTGCTCCACGTGTACTTGCTGGGCCAGCCATTGCGGCCGTACATCCAGAACCATATGATCCGGCACCACAATATGCATTCGCATATAATATTCAAGATTCACTAACCGGTGATCATAAAAGTCAACAAGAAACTCGTGATGGTGATATTGTCAAAGGTAGATAGCTCGTCAATTGAATACGATAAAATGAATTGAATTTATGAATTGATTTGCAAAATTATGTATGTTGTGAAATTAGGATCATATTCGCTCATTGAGCCTGATGGTAGTGTCCGTACTGTAATTTACACCGCTGACCCTGTAAATGGTTTCAATGCAATTGTTGAGAAAACGCCTCTCGTTCACAAATCAGTCGTTCCAGTGGGTCCAGTTCCACATGCATTTCCAGCTCCAGTGTTTCCAGCTGCACCCGCTTTGCCACCAGTACCACTAGCAGCTCCAGCTGTGCCAGCTCCAGCATTTCCTGTGCCGTTAGCTTCACGTGTTGTCGCTCCAGTAACACGTGTTTTCTAAAACTAAACAACAACAACAACAACAACAACAACAAAAATACCCCAAATGCTTAACACCGCTCCAAATGATTCATATCAACAAACCGCTTATAATGTGCGCTTTTTCAATTACGTTGTTATTGCTGTCGGCAAGTTGTGCGCGGACATATCACATGATTAAGTGTGCTCGTCTACGAGTTACTCCTTCGAAAGACTTCAATTTTTTTTTCGGTTTATATTATGTTATCGAGAATGTAGCTGTTGTTATGTAATTCATTTTTATTATTATCGTTAGTTTGTTATGTTTTCAGATCTATTGGTCGGAACATGGCAATTCATCGTTTGAATGTTAAGTCGAAATAACGACACACACAAAAAACAACACATTATTTATGTAATGAGAATTATTAAAGAGATCAAACACATATCATTTTAATTTGATGTTGCTTTTTTTTCGTCCACTTTTTGTTGTATATAAGCTAAATTTCCTAAATCTGGGCCAGTGATAAGACACTTTTTTCTAAAGTTGAACAAGATTTGCTTTTTTTCTGTCTGTGTGTTGTTAAACCAAATTGACCAACTTATTCGCATAAATCATAGTGTTTAACATTTCCATGTTCATATTTCCACCATTTACTTACTCACCTAAGACAAAATGAAGAAAAAAAAAACGAAACAAGATTGTTCTTTTTGCTGAAACAGATATTTACGATTTCCTTAGCGGCTAATAAAATATTGTGTGTTCTTTTTTATCAGCAGTTCGGGTATTGGGTGTGCATGCGGCGCAATTTTTGCGTTTACATTTTCCGTTTGAATTTATTGTGCCAATTGTGTGTCTTATGTTATACATGTTCTGTTTATACTTTTGCTCTCACTCTTGCCAGTGCACGATGTATACTAACAGCTGCGATTGTAATTTAATGCGGCCGGGGCATTTTGCTTATGAAAAAAAGGCGGAATTCTCATATCGGTCGAAATAAAGAAATAAAGCGACGTATAAAAAAAAATCCACAAAACGTCCACATTTTACATTGATAAAGGTGCGATAAAATAGACTATTTTTGTTAAGCACATGGGCTCTTTTGCTCACTCTTTCATTTTGTCTCGGTTATATCTTTTTGCAGCTCATGTTAAAATGTCAAGCAATTTATTGTCAGACTATTTGATACATTTTGTGTTATCCTCTGTATGTTGTTACGTGCGCATGCCACCTATTATTCTGTCTGCAAGAAAAAAAAAATGTCTTTTTTCTCTCTCTTCGCTCACAATCCACTCGATTCTTTTCGTTCCAATAAATTAATTTATGCAACTGCGACGACAAAAGAAAACTAAAGTAAAAGCGAAAACTCAACAAAACGTCAAACAAAACGCAACACCGAGACACACCGACCAAGCACAAATGATTATAAAATTGTTCACACGAGATGCCGGCTAATCGAATGAAATCATTTTAGTTTGTGTTCCTTCTTTTTGGCGTCATTTTTTTTTCCTTGTTGCTGTTTGCCGTTGTCTTATTGTTGTCTCATATGTTTTGGCGTGTTGCTGTTTCTTTTCTTCTTCTTCTTCTCTATTTCGACGCGCATTTTATTTCCACATGTATGCACCATGCGAAACGGGATTGAGATCGGCTGTCCAACGTTCAATATAGGCTCATTTATTCTATTTTCGATTCATTTGAAATGAAATCGTTTGTTTGACATGCAATTGACAATGTCATTTCAAACTGAGCATGCAAGAGAATGAGACTTGACGACGTCGCTGCTGCATTTTCCGTAATCATCCGAGTCAATTGTAAAAAATCATGTCATAATAATTTTGCGTTCGTAGGCGATCGAAGAGTTTGTGCACAGACACAAACACACACACATAGAGAGAGAGAGGAGAGAGAGAGAGGAGAGAGAGAGAGGAGAGAGAGAGAGGAGAGAGAGAGAGAGAGCACAATCCAAAAATGAATGATCAAGTCATTTTATGGAGAGATCAAGAATTGTGGTGGCCCGAAAATTGTATTCAATCTGCTTTATTTTATATAAATTTTATGATTGCACTTTACATGCTCAGCTGCGCACGATGTTTAAAACTAACGAAAGAAGGAAGAAACAGAAGAAACAAAAAGTAAATAAAACGAATGAAAATACCGAATAATCAATATGACATTTGCAAGCGGGCGAACAGATTCGCGCAAATAAAGTTAATGACAAATGTCGCATTAAATGCATTTTAGGGCTCTCTGAAATGACCACAGCCAAACATTCGATTATTTGGCACGCAACCAAAAAAACCGGATGAGATCAGCAATTTTCTGGTATAATTTAAGCTAACAATGGTCAAATCTTTAAATATGTTCCTTTTGCATTGTCGATTGCATTAAATGACTTTGAATCCATTTGACTTTGAGAAAATGCAACGCCGGACAGCCGACCATTTTGTCTTTTAAATTCTCTCCTTTGTGTCTCACTATTGCTCGTTCAGTGCAAATCGTTCCGCAGTCAAATGGTTTGGACATTCAATGTCTTTTGGCTGAACAACCAACCGAAGGTATCGGTCTGGTTTCATTTAAGCAGTAAAAAAAGCTTTTTTTCCAGCTTGTCACATGCAGTCGATCGTTAATTATGATTTTCAATGGCTATGTTTAAGTTTATTCTCATGTTTACAAAATTTACCGACTCTTTTTTCTTCAGGTATTCAATTCATAAATTGATTCATAAATTCTGCAGCATTTCCAATGGCTCTTTTGATGTTATACATTCCAAAGTGCGACATAAAAAGAATCGATGTGTTTTTTTTCTTTTAAACTTAACTATTATGTTGATGCTGATTCGAAATCGAAATGTATTGGACATTAATTTGCTGTTTGTTTCTTTGTTCGTTACGCAAATTACATTATGGACAAATCTGAAGCATTTCGATTGCCGATGAATTCGAAGTGAATGGGAGGGTTTTAGCGTGCATGCGAGAGCATGGGCAAAAAATTGCAAATCAATTTATTAATAAATAAATTGTAGCAGATTTTTGTTGTTGTTGTTGTTGTTGTTGTTGTCGCGCGCGCGGTTAACGTTGTGTCATTGGTTTGTCATTCATTTAGTCATGTGGTTTTTGGCTTGACTCTGGGTTTTCACAAGAGCCGGACGATGCAAAAATGGCATGTAATTATACACACTTCTGAACTGTGATGGCGTCAGATTCAGAAACACATTCTCTCTCTCTCTCTCTCTCTGTGTTTTATCATTTGATTGATCAATCCAAATACCAAATATGGCCATTTAGATCGCTTGAAAATGCAATGAAATTCGCACAAAAGAGTGAAGCAATATGGCGAAAACAAAAATAAAGATCAGTTATGAATTATGGAAGTCAAATTGGTTTACAGACAAACAAGACAAAATACAGAGCATTTTGGATGTGCAATCGGCTTAATTGAATTCACCTGTTTTGTCATGCTGGGCATCAGTAATAAAAAAACGAATCTAATCCGATTGTTGAAGTGGTTTGGATTTGTGCGCTTCGAGGCAGTATTTTATTTTATTTTAATACGATTGAAATTCCAATGGCTCAAGGATTTTTCAATGTATTTTGGTTGCATGTGTGATGGTTATAAGTTTCTAGTTTGCACTGAGCAGCGATTAAAGACAGTATAGATTTGGCCCAAAATCAATCGCGTGTACAAAATATTGCGGTTGCCAGCATGTAAAACAATCGGACAATACGTTATACGATGTGTTTGGAGTTTGGTGTCCCCGTGAGCTAAAACGGCTAATGGGGGTTCAATGGGTATTGGAGTCATTCAGTCATGCTGCAGCCGCTTTACTGTTGCCATTGCTAAAGCAATGACACGATTTCGATATGAGCATTGAGCATTCCATTCAGTTGCTACTCCGTTGCGAATACTTCTCTTGCAATTATGTAATCACACAAAAAAGCGCTATAATTTACGATGTTAGAATTAAATTCAAGTGAGACTTCAATCAACTTGGTTTTTCGTTCGTCGTTTCGCCATTTGCCTTATTCTTCCTTCTTCGTTTCGACAACTGAACGTTTTGAGCATTCTTTTTTGTTTCAAATGGTGCTTATACTTTTGCTTCCATTTAAATGCGTTGAATTTCTCACTTAAGCAAATACAATCATCAAATTCCAGTTTACTATTGTTTTCATTTCTGTTTCGAATTTGTTTGAATTAAAGTGTTTTATTATTATAAACATTGATTATATCAAATTTGTACATCCGAAATGGTCTTATGTTTTCTTTTTCGCATGTCCATCATTAATAAAAACTCTTCAAAATTCAAAGAAAGTGACCTTCATCAAATAATTGGCTTGATTCTATAAATATGTAAAAAGCTCGTCTCCATCCATCAGTTTTATACTGATGATTGGCACATTTACAAAAAACGATTCACGCTGATTAAAATCAATGTTTGAATATGAAATATGAAACTCGACTTGGAAGTATCCGAGAGAAGGAGGAAACATGAAAAAAGCACAATTCTCATCACAGCAAATATGATTACGTGATGAAGGGATCTTTTGATTGGTTCGCGTCCATGGTATTTTAATTGAATGGCATCTTTCGGTGCCGTAGTATCCTAAAAATCCAATTTAACCACTTAATGTTTTGTTTGTTCTTTTATTAATCTCAATTTGAACATAGTCCTTTTTTGCGGCTATTTTGCAGTCTAATCGCAAATAAAACACTCAATTGATTTCAATTTTTTTTAATACTGACATTCCTTTATTCAGCTAAATGCATTTAAATTAAGAAAGATGTATATGTTGTTGTTGTGGTTTTTGCTCATTGGCATTTATGACCAAAAAAAAGATTGTATACAAAGTAGCAAAATTAGAAAAACGTGGAATGAGTGAAGGTGTTTTGGTTTTTAGTTATTATTTTCTGAGTACATAAAATTAACACACATGAAATGATGGAATGATTCATAGTTTTTCTAAATGATTGTTTTTTTTTCAAATCTTTTTGCCAATTGTTTGCTGTGAGTTGATTTACATATTCCTCGTAAGATGGATGAAGATTTAAAAAAATTATACAGAAATAGTACGAATGTAGAGTATAGATGATGGTTTTTGTTTTTGCACGTTCGGCCTATTCCGGCTAACGGCTAAAAAAAAATTTTGTCACATTGCTTAACAAAGAAGAGAAATAAATTAAAGTCCTAGCACAATGAGAATGAAGATATTGGAAAGAATATTAAGCAGTTTAAACATTTCTTATCCCGAAGTAAATTTGTTTGTTGTTGTAAATTCAGCCACAATTATGTGTTTGGCTTAGTGATATAAACCAAGACCATGATAGGCTGGAGCTAGAACGGGTGCCGCATGCGCAACCAGTGGAGCATGTGCAACAACCGGTGAAATCACCTTTGCCACTGGTGCAACATGGTGGGCTATGCCTTGTTTTTCAACGACTGCATTGAAACCGTTGATTTTGTCTGCGGTGTAAGTCACTTTTCGGATTGTACCATCGGGTTCAGTTAACGAGTAACTGCCGTGGACAACACCATTTGTCAAAGTCTCTTCAGCATGCTTGTTGTCACCGGTGTGTGGATCACTCACTCCATAGCTGAAGCTGGAATTCAAAATATTAAATGAGATTGTTAAAGATTTTAGCCAAAAATCGATTGTATGCTTTAAATGAGCTCAGCGAACACTGAAACTAATTTTACGGATTTGTGCCAAATAAGTTGTTTGTAATAGCATGATTTGGTGGATTCTTATCCGAATTACCTGTAGTGTGGATTTGGATCGACTGGTTCGTGATAGATACTTTTGGCAAGAAGTGGAGCATGGGCGACAACTGGTGCATGCACAACAGGAGCAGCATGAACTAGGGGTGCAGCATAACCGTATGGTGCTGGATAAATTGGTGCAATCGGTGATGCGGTCACCAAAGTGACAAAGCACATAAAAAGTACGACCTAATAAACCAAGGATTCAAAGGGAAGGAAAACGTTAAACAAATTCAATTTTACAGCCGAATGAAATGTTATATTTTCAACGTGTTCTTCTGGCGCATTTAATTCTTTTAATCTTATTTCATTCGAAATTTATAAATCACTTGTTCACAAGTCACGAACGGTTTTTATTTTTCTCCAAAAAAAAAATGAATCGGAAAATTCCAATAATTGTTTCTCGATGATAAAAAAAATTTCACAAAAATTCCTTTGAAAAATTTACTGCTTCCATTTTCAATCACATTGTATAACAAAAATTGGTGACGATTGATCATCGAATTCGATTTGTGAAAAATTCAAACACTTCAAAAAAAAAAAAAAATCACTTGACTGACTTGATGTAAAAACCAAAAACACAAAAATTGACAATTTGGTTACCTTTGTGTTCATGATGACTATATTGTTTTAATCACAGCTTTGGTTTGAGTCAATTGCACATTGGAGTACTGAATTTATATGTTCTGGCGTGGTACATTTGACGGATGCATGTATGAGTGTGTGTGCATCTGTATGTGTGTTTGTCTGGGTATTGCTTATTTTTCTCTCTTTCAGCATTTTCCGCCAAAATGCGGCATTTCGATAAAAAGCATTTAGAAGGGAATCGATGCACATTTATGCTGCCGATACAAAAAAATAAAAACATACGAACAACAACAGCAACAACAACAGCAACAACAACAACCAGCGACACACCACCAATTGTGCACCGTGTGTAGCTCGGTGTGTTTGAGGAAAGATCGAAGCATATAAAACACATAATAATCCCACCAAATGGCAAAAACATGTGGCACACACGACAAAAAAACTGATTATTATTGTTTTCAAATGTAATACATAGTCACTAGTCAGTTTTCAGTAAGTACAATAATGGTTCGAAAAGATGCAAAGCCGTATGCGAACCGATGCGAATGTAAGAGAGAGCATTAGAGCACTGTATCATAGCCAAATGCAATAGAAAAATGATCACGAGATGAAAGATGAATAAGGAAAGACATAAAAGCATCGCATTTCATCGTATTTAATAACAAACGCGCATTCATTAAAAAAAATCAACAACACCAGCAACATTAAGTAAATACAAAATGTGCAGCAACCGATCAACTTGCACTTACCGCTCGCGCGTACAAGAATCACATAATGTAGTCTCGTGAGTGTTGTATATACATTGCCGCTATTGGTTAAACAACAACAACAACAAATCGTGTATGAAATCGTATAGGTAGAAAAGCGTTTCATTGACGATGAATATGACGAGACGCGTGAGCGCGCAAGCGCACATAGCTCAATGTAATCGGTGGCAGGCTGATTTGGTTTAGTTGGCAGGTTGGACAGAGACGGAACAGACTCAACATTTTTTGCCAGTTTGTAGCTGCGGAGAATTTTTCACAAATCACCTTTAATGTGTGAGAACAAATGATCCACATATGAATGATCGAGTTTGTACGATCGCATGGTGCCCGCACTGTGGACGACTGCAACAGACGGGTGCGCACACACAATCAATCCAAATCCATGGTTCATACATTTCAGTTGCACTGCACACCAAATGACACTTACTTTTCTCACTCACGCGCACTCCGTTGGTTGCTCGTAAATTGAAATTCAAATGCATTACATGCACCACATATTATAATATGCAATTATTTACCTTTAATTAGATCTTTAAATGTTATGGCATGCGAGTGACATAAGAAATTCGGTGTGCTGAAATTGTGGCACACACACACACCGCCACAACTAAGCGAACTTCTATTGAAATGAGCGTGATGGCAACGCGACGAAAGCGAGAGATTAAACATCGTTATTAACAATAAATACCAATAATTTTTAGTGGGCATATTACAATTATTATTTATTCAATTTGATCGTTTTCTCTGACTTCGTCGATCCATTTTTACTACGTGTTTCGCTTCATTTTGTATTGATTTTGTTTCTTCTTCTTCTGTTATTTGTGGCTGCTGTTATTAATGCTGTTGCTGTTATTGTTGTGTGTGTTCAGCCCAAAATGTGCACTACATTTGAATACATGAGCCGGTGAGCCTTGTACGAAACGGTTTGCATGTGTGATCTTCGCTAAAAAACTGTGCACAATTTTGTAAGATGTTTGTAATAATTAAAATTGCAAAGCCAGGCAAATCTTGAAGCAATGAGCTGATTTCTATATTTATTTTTGTTTGCACCATGCTATAATTTTCCAGTATGTCGATACGTATTTATCGATCACAATCATATTCACAGATCACAATTTTCCTATTTCGTTTTGAAAAAGAAATCCAATTACGTGGCATTATATCAATCGAATTGCGATTGAATCACTTATTTAGAGGTACAACCTGAACTGATGCAGTTGGAGAGAATAAAAAAATAGGTGAGAAAATCGGTTCATTGACGATTATTATCGCTAAAATGTCTGTGTTTGAATTGCGGTGTGCTAGCGCCTCACATATGCTCACTCGCTCTCACAAAAAAAATGCAGCCAAACAAGATTACGTCGTTATACTTATGGTCGATCGATAACAGAACAATGCTCAATTGAATATATCAGTGTGATGCATTTCACATGCGATATTTTCAATTGGCTGTTTTGTATGAAGTGTCAACCGTATGCTAAACGTGTCAACGCTATTCGATTTGCGTTTTATGACTTGTTTGTTTGTTTTCGTGTTTTTTTTTCTTTCGTGTCTGCTTCTTTTTTCTTCATTTCAATTTCCATTGCTTTTGGTACATTTGCTCAGCCTTGCGTTGCATATTTTATGCGTTTATTGAATATATTTTTGCATAAAATGTTGCACTCAAGCTGTTTGAAGTCCGTGGAACGGGTCGCATGTCAGTATTTATTTCCAATTTTCTAATTACAATTAACTGAAACACGCATTTATCATAAAGTGTCTACATTACATTGGTTTATGTCAGCGTTTTTTTTTCTTGCGTTCATCAGGCTTCAGTGAAAATTCACATGGACCTGAGCACATGTTTAACCATTTGCAAGACAAATTTAGTAAGGGAGATATTTTATGTTGACCAGTTTTGTTTTTTGTCATTCTCGTAAACTCTTTTCATGATTTCCGACGTTTTTTTCGTCAAATGTCTAGCCTATCTAATATCATTTGAGTGACGCGATACGAACAGATGTTTCAGCTAAAAAAAAGATCAATGCAAACGCAGAGAAAAAAAATCGATTATTTAATCACATCATTCGAGTTCATTTTATGCTTTGATGGACGTTGGCAACAGAACATTTGCACAGCAAAATAGACGCATCCGATTTATTTGACGAGAAAAAAAATGAGGATTCTCGTTACTGCTCAATAGTTTTTCGGTGTTGTTGCTTCGTGTGCCAAATCACTAGACATTTTGTCTGTCGAAAAATTGTCGCTGCGAAAATTTACCGAATGAAAGTGTTTAAGCGCGCAAACAACAACAACACACACACAAACAAAATCTCATTTTGGCAGGTCATTCATTTTTATGATGCGGTAAATTCTAATTTTATTACCACTGCTATCGTTATTCCGATCCTACGACGTACAACAAATCCATCGCTAAAGCATTAAAGACGTGTGTTCTGATCCAAGTGAAGATGCTTTTTTTTTACTCTGTTTGTGACAACAAGACAAAGTGACGACTAAAGAAAAACGATGCAACAACAAACAAAATGAATGAACACACCAAAGGGAAATCTCAAATGAAATGCAAAAGAGAGAGAAAAAAAACAACCACGAGCCAAAATGAAAAAGAAGCGATGCGGATTACATTTGCTTTTCATGTCAAGTGATGTGTGCGTGCGCGCATTCGTTTGTTCATCAAGACTTCAAAGCCCGCGAAAATAGATATTAAGCGATCTGTTCTCTGCACCAGCCACTTAAAGTTGTTTGAATTTGACCGAATGGTGTGGTGTCCTGTAATTTGGCGATAAGCCAAAATTAACTCATTGCCAAGTGTTATTAAAGTCATTTTAATGTGATGGTGTTCACACAGTATCGATAACACAACGTAAAATATCAGCATGATTAATGAAGTTTCGTCAGTTGTAAAATAAAACTACGATTCGCAAAATGTGTTGGTATAAAATTCAAAATGTAAAGCGATGACGAGCTTGCGATGCAGAACCAAAGAGAATAGGCAAAATTACACGCCAATAATTATGGGAAAATTATATGATTTGTTTGTTATGTGCTTTGTGTTTCATTTATTGGACGATTGGCATAGATCAACATCAGCGGTAACGGCACCACCACCAATAACAATGCGGTGCAGCTGCATGTTCTACATGCTTCATCTTGATATATTATTCGATTTGCAATTAATGTTTATCGCTGTTACGTGATCAGGATTTAGCTAATTCATGTGATTCAGCCCATTTGTGAACTACTGAACTAGCAAAAATGCACAGTATTCCGCACCAACCACGAAACAACCTTGAGCGCATGCAATGACTGTCCACTTTTGCCAACAGCCCCAGTAATTTTATCTCGTCCGAAGTGTTTTTTTGCACGTTCTTTTGTTGATTCATAATTGTGTGCTTCGATTGTTGTTGTTGTTTGAGTTCATTCACAAATATTTGTATGCACTGTTGATTGACAGATATGGAATAGCTCGTGCACCGAAGCAACAAATGTAACAAAACAAGATAACAAATTTCATGCTTAACTTTTTATGTTGATTTTAGAAAAAAAAAATCCAGTTTTACATGAAATGTTGAACAAAGAAAAAAAATTGGTTCAAACCCAAAAAAACTGTGATCCGAAAATAAAACGGTTTGTTCTCTGTAGGTGATAACAATTTCGGTCTATGCTAGTACTTGCATAAAAAAAGAGTCACATTAGTTGAATAAAAAATAAGTCACATGCTGATACGTTTTTTACATTCGCTTTGCTAATTAAATCGACGTTTTTATACTCATTTCAATCGGCGGTGAACGTACGTACGAAAAAAAGTGTATCTCATTGCAATGACGAATTCAGATTTCGATTCAAATTCATAGCAATGCTCCAGTTTCAAATGTAGTGATTGTCTCCTATTGACTGAAAATTTGCAATTCATTAATACGAATTTTAAACGGAATCTCAACGAATTGTGACAAAAAAAAACCAAAAACCACTGCAAATTTTTCATTTAAACGAAATATGTGGTTGCTGCTGCATTTGTGTATCGTGTTGAGTGCCGATTCAAGTTAGGTCCGTTTTGAGAATTCAACAATAATTGACAGAACAACAACAACAACAACAAAAGCCAGCGCCGGAATATTTGCAACGTTTTCAAATGCCAACGAATATTAGCACTGCATTGAAAAAAAAGCGTAAACCGCTAGCCAATTCCAAATTTTAGCTTTGTTCTTGAAAATCTGATTAAATTTATGAATATTTGGTGCGAACGCCAAACAAAAGAGCAGGCAGCTTACAAACGAGCACACCTAAGCAAAATTTTGAGCTAATTACGATGCAAGAGCAAATTTTCGAGCATAATACGCAATAATCACAATTCAATTGTTTTGTACACCATTCTCTTAATTAATCATAATAAAAATACATACTAGAAATTACGTGTGACGAAATCCAAACGCAATATATTCTTGAGCACTCGATTCGATACACCGATGATAAAGACATTTCATGTATGGAAATTTATTCGATGAACTGCCTAGGCGAATTGGCAAATTTAAAAACGCATTTTATGTGTGCTTCGGCTTTCGCAAGTCTCAGTCTCAGTTCTTTCTTCTTTTTTTCTTTTTTCTCTTGCTGCTCCCTTTCTCTCTCTCTCTCTCTCTCTCTCTCTCTCTCTCTCTCTCTCTCTTCTCTTTACGAATTCCAAATGCGGCATCAACTGTATAATGTTCGCACATAATTGATATTACAATGAGCGTACTTAATTGAGACGTTTTCATTTTTAGCATAAATAAATAATTTACTTCGTTTGCTTCGCTGTGTCTGTTGTGCTTTTAATCTTATAATTTATTTTCCAATGCAATGGAGCTCAAGTCAATATTTTTTAAAATTGAAATTGACATTTTCATCGATTTCGATATCGCTTACAATTCGGTTCGGAGCTGCAAGTTTTTTTTCGGTTCGTTCCGAATTTATTCATAATTCAATGGCGAAAAATGTAAAGCATGTGATAAACATTTTTCGATTTAATCACTGGAAATATTGTCACAGCAGCACACACACACACACACACACACAAATGGTGCTGTTATTGATTTAATTCCAAGAATGAAGTTGAATACACTCAAAAGGTTCAACCCACGTTTTTTTTTTCTTCATCAGAATTGTTTATCACGAAAACAACTTTTCATTTGATTGAGCGTTGATTGAAATACGGAGCAACATTTGTGCGAAGAACCTTAAACGACGCATTTTTCGTCTAATCATTAAATTGTCCAAACGCAACCGATTCGAAATATGCTCAACAAAGTTTTAAATGAGTCAGACAAAAAAAAAACGTAAAAAAACACTGAGATCGCTCTCGAATCGACTTAATATTTGATATGTCTTACATCACAACCCATAACATCAGTAGATAGAACTCTGAACTCATCACCGAGATGCGACGTATTTAATGATTAAATGAAATGGAAAAATCATCATTTGATTTATTTCAAATTAATTAACTGAAATAAATCATTTGCGAACGATTGCAAAATTGCCAGTCTGCCTATTTTTATGCGCTTCAATTTTTGCGATTCGGTCGCGCACATGTGAAATTCGAAATTAAAATGGGAAATTCAGCTTTTCTGAATAGTTTGGGGTCAGGTCATACATTGAACCAGAGCAAGGCTGGATTCTTGTTGTTGTTATTGTTATTGTTTCTGTTTCTATTTGAGATCAACAAAAAGTGTTGGTTGGCGTTAAATCTCATGAAATCCAAACACGTACAACATTTTGGGACATATGTGTGTGCGGTTGTTGTTGTTTTTGTTCGGTGGCGGTAGTGACAAAATGCGTATGAGTCAACCAAATGTGCGACAGTGAACACGATTTATGGTCGTCAAGTGTTACAAAACTGGCCATTTGATGATTGCAAGGACGAACGGTGTATTTTCGATGCAAAGACATACAACATCAACCAATTAGCCAATAGCCCATTGATGTTTGTTGCTCAGAAAGTGGCTACTGCTGCTGCTACTGCTGCTGCTACTGCTGTGTTGCAACCGAACGAGCTAACCGAACAAAACAGAGTTCATTACCTAAAACTGTAAGCACACATTGAGCTTGGGCAAACTTAATCGAATAATGGCACGCGCAAAACCAATGCTGTTTGTACCCATTGGTTTGTTGGTTCTCTGTGTGATTTGTGTATTTTTTCCCCAGTACTGAAAATAAAAACTATAGCAAAGCGCGCTAGACCCACATAATCGTAAACGCCTTGCGATTGCGAATCGGCTTGCTTCGATACATGTGCATTACATTTTTGCAAATAAGGCAATGCAAAATCGATGGCTTTTGATGAAAACGGTACTGCTGCTGTTGCTGCTGCTGCTGCTGCATTAATAAAAAATGACAGCGAGCCAAAGATATTTGCTCGACTTCAGTAGACTCAACCAATAAATGCAGATATTTCATCAAAACGTCTCGTTACTCTCCTTATTATTATCATTTCTTGCAGAGTGTGTGTGTAAGTGTGTTGCAAATGGTTCAATTGAGTTATGTAATTGCCAAAGCACAAAAGCCAAATTGCCGGTTGAAATAAATAAATGCCCGGCAAATTGATGATCAAACAGTCGAAGTATGCATTTTATTCAAATTTTCATTAAAACATTGCAATTCTATCCATGACATTGCACTACATTCTTTTTTATGCGAATTAAAACCATCGAAAATCTAAAAGCATTTCACTGTTATCATTTGGCTTGATGCCTGGCGTTCCAAAAGGAATGCACATTTTGAAAACAACAAAAAATTGCATGCAATTACCGTTTGTCGTTACGTTATCATTTATTTATTCAACGTTTCGAAATGCAAAAACTTGTTATAGTGTTACCGCACATATTTTTACAGTGTTTTTGAATTGGATTTACAAATAGTGCTTGGGCACGAGAAGAAATTGAATTGAGAAAAGTGTAGAAGAACTGTTGTAGTTGCAAAATGATATTGGTGCACGTAAAACCGAAATTTATATTAATTATCGAGTTAGCATATTTTTACTGTTTACAAAATCCTTTTTGTCGTTGCTCGTGTGCGCCCATTTAAGCTATCATTTAAATTGCCTGAAACCATCTAAATTGTCTAGAGCATACGAATATCATCCACGCTTTCGATTCGTTTCATCGTTGCATTCAATTTGATTCAATTATAAAACTGGCTTCTGCTTTCGTTTGCCTTTATCTGGTGAGCTATATAGCACATACGTACGCGTTTGCGTTTGTGTGCCAAATACCGACAATTGTTGGTGTGTATACTTTCGACGGTGAAAACATGAAAATGAAAGCAAAACTACAAACAACGAAAAAAAAAAACATCCAAACCAGATTTGTAGTCGGTGTGTGTTATAGAAAATGGTGCAGTGTGTCGTTTTATATGCAGACTAATGTCGGAATGTAGCCAAGCCATTTGATCGTTCCAATTGGAAACTGATTGGAATTTCTATAGCCATTGTCCCAAAAAAACGAATATGATTTCAATGAGTCGACCAATTTTCATGTAGACCACTGATCCAGCTAATAAATGAAACCAAATGCCAGCCTGACTCATTGACTCGGCGGCTCGCGATAGATTACTGTGTACACCACAATCATTCATTAAAAACACTTTAATATGCGGATACGACATATCCCCCGTCGCATTCGTTTATTAATTACTATATTTCTGCTAACCGTATGCACTTTTATCCAATGCCCAGACCAAATGGTACAACACAAAACGAACAAAACAAAAAAGTGCAGCACCGCCAAGAATCAAACTATGCCATTTCAGCGTCTCTGTCGAAACTGTTTCCAACGGTTTTTTTTTTCATTCGATGTTTCACCAACTCTCTTTTCTATCTTTCCTCGTGCAATTCTGTCGCACAGTTATGGCTGTTGCTATACAGTCAATATTTTGACTCGTGTGCACACAATTAATTTAGAGAGAAAGAGAGAACGAACTGAACAAAAAACCGGCGTATTTAACGAGACACGGCAATTGTTGCCACTAACTTATATTTAGAATTTAATTGCATTACAGTTAGATTGCAGCGCACTGCAGCCGACCATTGTTTCTTCGTCGACAATCGTCAACATGAATCTGAAAAGCGATGGAAAATTGCATGGAAAATAGCGCGACCAAAGAGTTACTGTGCTGTCAATGCCCCACCGAATAATTTTGCCCGAATTTTGTGGTAAATTCTAGCTTTGCTAAGCTGCACGACATGCCGTTACGTCACGCACACAATACGAGTACCCGTTTATATGAAACACATGAATATAAAACAACAACAACCGCTGAATTTACGTAAGAAGGAATAGCGAGAACAAATGCTTCTTGCTACGATTGGCCATGGGTTTGAATTGCGCACTTTGAGTTATTTCAGAAGGCTGTGGACATTCTTTCGTTCGATTTTCGTCATCATTGTTTTTTTTTTCTGTCTAGCTCCAAACATTTGCTTTTTAATAGAATCAAATGGCTAATGGTGCTAATAACAACTCCAACACGAACAACTCTTTCCATGGGACTTTATTCAAATTTTGGCATTCTTCTACTTCGCTTACACGACTTGTTTAAGGGAATCATTCTGAAAAGAATGCAAACATCTAAAAACAAACAAACAAACAAAATTTTGTGAATGAGAGCTACCGCTTAAGCGGATGGTGATTTCGAAAGGAACGAACACGCAACTTTGTGTGACCAATTCAATGGGCAATTATACATAGTGAATTTTAAATTCCGAAAAACCAAACACGGTGGATGGTGAGAAATACTAAAAATAAGCGCTTGAAAAACATGGCATTGTTTTCGATTGTATTGCTTAGAACGTGGAAGCAATACAATCGAAATAACAAATGCACTGAGTGTCTTAAGTTCCGAACCACATATGATACACATGAACGGAATCAAACCACGCAACACCACACAACACGATGCAACAGAATAACCGAATCGGTAACAGAAACGGTGTAATTAATAATTTGCAATAAAGGCGGTTAGCAGAAGTTGCAAGGTCGTCAAGATGCATATTCCAAGTACGTTGTGTATCGAATAGAGACACCGAGGTGCAACCGGGTGAACTGATGCTGTGTCAGCAACTAAATGTATTTCGCTTGTTCACTGTCACGAATAAATCGAATTAAATGCTTTTTTCAAAAGCCGTCTCTGTTTTTTTCTATACTTCTTACTTCTTCATCTATTTTGTGTGCAATGGTTTTTGTGTAATGGCAATAGGTTGTGCTCACGCGCGCGCACGCACACACACACGAATCACTTGGCGATTATATGTAAATACATTTTTAAGGCGAAGGCTACGATTCATTTAGAATGACTGGTTTTTTTTCGCTTCTCGTCGTGATCGACTTCAATTCATGATCGAATTTGATGGACCGTAAGAACCAAATGGTAATTCATATAAATGACTTGGTGAACATTAATACGACACTTATTGGCCACCGAGTCTTAAATTTACGATTCGATAGCTCAGTGCCCATGAGATTTAACTTGCATTTTTTTTACAAGAGATACAGAAAAATTGACCATTTTTCTTTGCCAAACCAAGCATAATAAAATGAATATTTGAAAAGAATTTGTCCAATCCTACAGTAAGAGCGAACGAATAGAGAACATGAAGAAAGATAAAGACACAAAAATGGTTATTCAATCAATTTGATCATTGAAATGTATCATTGAGCTGGAGATCAGGTGAAAAAAAAAACAAAATAATTTCACCGTTGCACGTTAGCAATGAATGAGTTAGAAAAGACTTCAAGTCGATGTAATTTTACAAAATCTTACTCACATTTGACGACACACTGCACAACTCACACACACACACATCCCATATGATGTTTTACGTAATACTGATAATAACAATAATAATAAATAGCGTAATTGCACTATGAGCACTATGTTGCTCGCGAGCACCAGAACTGATTAAAAAAGTGTAAACTCACAGAGTACCGTTTACAAGAAGAGAGCGAAGAGACACACACACACACAAAATGGCAGCGCGTATGGTGCGCCAAGTGATTTTGTGTCTTTAGTTCATTTTGCCACTTGATCGGCTCACGTATCGGATTATTCAAAGTAGTCATTTGCGTCTCTATCGTTGGTATGTTATTTGGCTTACGTTTAGGCGTGCAGATCCAACGTCTTTTCCTTGATTTAAGAAAGAAAATCGAGCACGATTAGCCTAGTGAGGCACACAACGTTTGGACGAATCACAACAGCTATTCTCTGTATAAATCTAAATGCGCCGAACTAAAAAAAAAAACGCTAGAAAATCGAAAATGGATGTATAATAAATAAGTATGCAGTAGTTACTGTCAATAAATTGTAAGAGAAATGAACATATGCGAAAACACTTTGTGGTCAGAGACAATCGAAATTGAAATAACCACAGTCAACGCTTCAGCTCAAGATCTTTGTTTTTCTTGTCTCTTTACTCCAGCTTATCATTGCACATTGACTACTGTTGCTGCTCAATTTTAAATAAACCTTCATTAATGTGCGCATTTTCAATTTGAATATCTTCATAAATAGAAGAAAATCGTATAAAAAGTATATAAGGAGCAAGATGTGAATCGAAAATACAAATATATCGTGATTGAAATACATTAAATTGGTCGGCAACAAAAACAAAAACACGTAGTGATACGTTTTACGATTTACAAATGGCTTTCTGTCTCATTCGCAATCGCACATACTCAACTTTTCGAAATGGTTAATCGATTCGATTTGAAAACTGAGCACACAAAAAAATGTAGATCGCCATCAAATATTTCATGCGAACGCTTTAGCAAAACGCTTACAATGTATTATGCATATAACAATTGCTGTTATTCCTTTCTCATGTCAAATGCAACAACGAATGCTGCTAATGTAATTAATGGACACGTGTTTGTGTGGTGATTCCAAGAATCGAATACATAAAATTGTACACATTCGCTTCGAGCTACTTTATAATGTTATATTTTTGTTTTCATTCAACTCGTTAAAAAAAAACTACACACATCCTATTAGTTATAATTGCTTTGGAGACACATTTTCATGAAACGTGACATTTGTTAGTCTAACACCTGTTTCGGCTTCCAGATATTTGGGTGATCTTTTTTATGTGTGTCAATTCCGTTTAATCAAATCACTTGTTCATTTGCTGAACGGGATTTTCTGTTTCAATAAATCAATGAATCAACGTAAAATAAGCTTACGTTACGCCGTTCTGACCCATTTAACACAAATCATGCAATTTCTCATTGATTCAATGAAATTGAATCTATTTTAAATGCAAACTATTCAAATAATTTGATTAACATTGCTAAGGATTGAATAAACTTCCGACTATCTCTTCACTATCTACTATATTTACTACGATCATATATTGAAATTGCTTGTTTCTACTTATTTCGTAATTGATATGAGAACTTTCCTGTCAAAAATGTACACACACAAACACAAACACTGTCCAGTTTTATCACTAATCATGCGATCGTTTGCTGTTCATTAGAAATGAGGAAGTGTAAAATTCAACGACAGTTAAAGCGACTTGTATTGCAACGTTTGCGCGGTTATTTATCGAAGATGTGTCTTCAGTGCCAGTCGTTAATCTTTAAATACAAATGTGTGTGTGTGTGTGTGTGTGTGTGGATCAATGTGGTTTGTTAGCATTCAACTTTGTTCCGTTGTTTATGACCAAGGAAATCACTTTTTATAAGCTAGAATGATCTACATGTGAAATGAGGCGTATTGTACTATTTGATGCTGATTTAGTGGGCATTCAGCAATAGATGTTTCTTTTAAACCATTTTTCTGTTATCTGGTTTGAATTTAACATTGGAATATTTGTCGTATATTCAAATGTAAAATATAAGAAAAGCGAACTAGTTTGCTTAGTCTCGGGCAAACACCTTCAGAAATTCAGTGTATTTGAAGATCTTGGAACATATTCATGATCACATCTTCAAAAGGTATTCTATGAAACAATACAGTTTGGTTACCTTCGCCGTTTTTTTTCTGTCTAGGCCTGTTCATTATGGCCCATAAATTTGCATTTCAACATCAAATCAAATGAAAAAAAGAAATATGTCAGATATACACATTTTGTTTCTTTTTGGGTAGATTTAGCATGTACACCAAGTGAATATGTCAAAACATGCTTTGGCTCATTATACATTCTGAGTACGTGTGAACACAATTGATTGCTATTGAAAAGTGATTTGGTAACAAAAAGATTTGCCATTCAATGATCTTTCACAATCACTTTTCATTATCAATATTCAACCGTTGATCGAATCATTCAATTTGGCAATTGATAATGAATTTTATGAAAATGTTTGTTGGATGATGTGTCATCGATTTTATGACTCTAGTTTTGGAACTAGCTTAAGACTGCAAATGTATCGGAAGAATGAGTCAGAAAATGTGTAAATAACATAAATATTGACCCTGGTATCAGTTGATGTAATATACCAATGGATTTTCATCAGTTGCATCGACAACTGATTGACAAATAAAATTGGAATTGCATTTCCAAAACAAACAAAAAACGTATTTTTTTCCTAAATATTGAATTGTTGATGGTTTCACTTGCATCGCTTAAAATACACTCATCGAAGCGCAATTGCTCAATTTGAAGCAACGGCATTCTTTCGAGTTTACCATTTTGTCACGGACTCTTCAACATTCTTGATCAATTAGATTTGACACATATATAATTGAATGGCAAAATGGTATCATCAAATGAACGTATAAACAGCGTTTAACAACTGTTGACGGTTTGCTCATGAGTAGTGCGCATGCATACTAGAGCTTGACGTATAAACAATTTTATGAGATATTTTTACTTAATTAAAACTCGAAACATATCGACCATACTGCAATGAAAATGCACACACAAGTGGAATAGAGGGAGAAAAAAATTGTGTCCAAACCACACACGATCGAAGACATTGCGTTGCCGTTGAATGAATTAAAAGACGTTTCATTGGAATTGCTATGGGCCGACCAACCGAGCAAAAATCGATTGCGAATGTCTATCATCTGTGGAATATAATTTTGATTGAGTTTTATTTGTATGGCTCGTACTCATCCAGCATTTGGCCACGTGATCTATGCCAATTCCGTTTCAATGGAATCGTGTCTTTTAGTGTTTTCAACACTTCGGCATCGTTGTTTACATTGACTCATTCGTACATACGTGCGTGTGCACATTTCGAATTCGACGTGATCAGATTCCTTGATTTTGCTTTGGCCATATTATTTCGTACATGTGTATGCATTTTTTAAAAAAATATTTAACTGTGAACGCAATAGAGATGGGCATTTCAAATGCAACTGGAATATTTCAATTGAAATTTTGTGTGTGATATATAAATGCGTACATGTGTAAGTGAGCAAATGTCTATTGGGTTGATGGAAAAAGATGAAACTGAAATTTATGCACATACAAATGGCCAATGGCCATACCAATAATATTAGCAACAACAATATCACTGAATGGTCAATACATGCACATTAACAATGCCATATCGCACCTCATGGTTGAATCCCAGCCAGCTCAATGTTGGTTATGTTATACAAATACGCAAAAACACACAAAATTGGTGGCATTTTTTAGTATAAAAAGACGACGCTTCAAACGATTGGCATATCAGTTCATCTTCCTCATTCAAACAGTGAGAACTAAGTATCAATTTTAAGTGCAAAATGAATACCCTTTGTGTAAGTAAACACTTTGTTCAAGTTTTGCTGTTTTCTTTTAAACGATCCATCAAAAAAAAAAAAAAAAAATTGAAAAACCAAAACACAAAAATGGTTTGAGTGAAGTGAATTTTCATGCGATAGAGTGTTCCAACTGATTTGATGGATCGAAACAAGTTCACAGTGTTCAATTGATTTTTATTAATTAATTTGAAAACACAAATTGTACTGCATTTTAGATTGCAACCGTATTGTCAGTGATCGCTCTTTGCCATGCTGGGCATTTGGCTACACCATTCGCTCCATTGGCATACAGTGCACCTTTGGCTTACAGTGCTCCATTTGCAGCCGCTCCTTTGGCTTACAACGGTGGACTCGCTTACTCATCACAATATATTAATCAACCGGTTGCAACGGCTTTCGCAGCACCATTTGGTGCCAGATCTTTGGCATACTCATCGCCAGTTGTAGCAAGTGCTCCACTCACTGCTGCAGCATACTCACTACCAGCCGTTAGCGCTCCAATTGTAAGTTTTGAAATGTTTACGACAAAAAAAAAACAATCAAATCAAGTGATTCTAACGGTAATTTTGTGCAAACAGGTGAAAGCAGCTCCATTCGTTTCGGCTCCAGTTCTTCGATCAGCTCCAGTTGTTGCTGCTGCTCCAGCTGTTGCAGCCGCACCAGTTGTTGCTGCCGCCCCATTGGTAAAAGCTGCCCCAATCGCTGTTGCTGCTAAAATCGAAGAAGCCGATGCCTATCCACAATACCAATACGCCTACAATGTGCAAGACGCTTTGACTGGTGACTCAAAAACACAAGAAGAAACCCGTGATGGTGATGTTGTGAAAGGATCCTATTCATTGATTGAACCAGATGGTTCACGAAGAACCGTTAACTACTACTCAGACCCAATTAATGGTTTCAATGCTGTTGTTCAAAAGGATGTTCCAGTCGCAACACCAGTTGCCACCCCAGTCATTGCCGCCAAACAAGTCGTTGCCCCAGTCGCACCAATTGCTGCCAAAGCTGTCGTTGTCTAAACCATTTTCAATACTTGAAATCCCGTCTATCCCGAAAATTCCTCACCTCCCGTTAGCATTTAAAGGTTTATACAGGACACAGTTTGGTCGCTCAATGTGTGACTGATCGAAATAAACAAAAAATGTCAATTTACATTGCATATATTGATTATATGTAAAATCAAACATGAGACGCTTAACTAAAACCATTTTAAAAAGACATTTCGATCGCACGACCGACTAGCACATGAGCGATTCGACTGCAACACTAAGGGCTTATTCATTCAATATTTGATCATTTCCATTGTTGAATACTTTTTGTAAATAAAAATATTTTTTTAAAAAATAAACATGAAATTGAAACTGAAATAACTTGTCTCTTTTTACTATTTTTTTTCCCCAAAATTATAACAGTATTTAAAGAATAACAAATAGAAAGGTAATGCCAAAATAATAATATTCAACAAATTACTCAAGGGCAACTTCTTTTTTTCTTTCTTTCCTGTCTGTAGCATTAAGAAAGATGAGTTTTATCATTTATCACATCATGAGAATCCAGCTCGAATGCGCCTAAAATTGGAACCTTCACTCTATCATGATCCTCATACGGCTGCATCAAATTTAAGAGATAACACAATCAGTCAAAATAGCGATGATCGTCGTTTATCACATGAATTCGGTCCGTCAATCACACCAGCCGCCGTAAACGACATTCTAACGGAAGATGAAGTGGTTTTACTTGAAGAAGAGATGAGAACAAGCGTTGAACCTCAACAGTAATTATTTTTAATTTAAATGAATTTCACTTTTTCTCAACACTAATTCATCACAATCATTGCGTTTCTCTTCCGAAGGCATGAAATTCCCGTAGAAAAAGTTGTCATTTCACAAGAATGTGATCTGGTAACATTGATGACACGAGTCAAAGGTCGTTTGGAAGTGACATCACGAATGTTTTCCTTCATCGATTTGGATCAGGCCAACGAGGAAGGTGAACATTACGATTTTAAGTAAGTGAAAATAGTTTTTTTTTTTCATTTTTCTACGAAAACCTACAACTAGTCATAATGCGGAAGCAATTATAGTCGCTACTATATGAATAAGTTCAAGTTTGAATCAAAACATTCTGAACAATAACAAAAATCGTATGTTTTAAACACAAACGTTGACATCACATAATTTACAGATTTCCGTTGAGTCAAATCAAAGAGGTACATTTGCGTAAGTACAACCTACGGCGAAGTGCGTTGGAGATATTTTTGGTGGATCAAACGAGTTACTTTTTAAATTTTACAACAAAAACACGGAACAAAATCTTTTCAAAGATTTTGAGTCTGCAACCACAAAATCTCTTGTATGGATCGGGACGTTCACCGTCTGAATTACTCAAAACATCTGGTCTAACACAAAAGTGGGTCAATCGTGAGATATCAAATTTTGAATATTTGATGCAATTGAATACGATTGCTGGCCGTTCATACAACGATCTGAGTCAGTATCCAGTGTTTCCGTGGATTTTGGCCGATTACAGTAGCCCCGTTTTAGATTTGAATGATGAAAAATCATTTCGCGATCTAAGCCGACCGATCGGTGTGGTTAATCCGAAAAATGAGGAGGAGGTTCGGACCAAGTATGATGGCTTCGAAGATCCAACGGGTGTTATACCGAAATTCCATTATGGCACACATTATTCCAATTCAGCTGGCGTTTTACACTATTTGATTCGGGTGGAACCATTCACATCACTGCACATTGAGCTTCAGAGTGGCCGCTTTGATGTGGCCGATCGACAATTCCATTCAATACCACAAACATTTAAACTTCTTATGGACAATCCAAACGATGTAAAAGAGCTTATACCTGAATTTTTCTATTTCCCAGAATTTTTGAGGAATTTAAACAAGTAAGTAGATTTTATCGAATCATATCGACCATTTTGGATAGATTAACATTTGAATCGAACACTGAAACCTTCACTTAGGTTTGATTTGGGAACTTTACAAAATACAAAAGAACGTGTTGATGATGTTATATTGCCGCCATGGGCCAAAACACCGGAAGACTTCATTTCCATACACAGGCGAGCACTTGAATCGGAATATGTGTCAATGAATTTACACAATTGGATTGATCTAATTTTTGGGTATGTCGCATGATTTCATCATTTCAATTGTATGAACTTCCATCAAAATCTACATGGAAATGTTCAATTTCATTCGATTTTCAGTTACAAACAAAAAGGACCGCGAGCTGTTGAAGCTCTAAATGTGTTCTACTATTGCTCATACGAGGGAGCTGTGGATTTGGATAAATTGAGCAATCAAATGGAACGCGAAGCAGTTGAAGGAATGATTAATAATTTCGGTCAAACTCCATCTCAATTGTTACGTGAGCCACACCCACGACGTCTCAACCAAGACGAAGTTCTATCGAAATTACTTCGTTTTGAATTAAAGAAACCAGATATAACTGCATTCCTTGATCGCATTGCTCATGTGAATTGTGATTTTTCACATGAAAAAGATCCGATTGTGTTTTTGAGCACACCGCGCAGCCCACCGCGATCATTCCTGCAAGCAAGTCCAGATTTCTTGATATCCATTTCAAAGAGTGCAATTTTGGGTTGCAATTCATGGATATCACAGGAAAAAGACAAAGGATTTCTTTTGGAAGTTGATGCGACCACCACGAATTTAAAGTGAGTTAAAATTACATTGGCTTGAAGCCAACTGAAGAGAAATCTGTTTTTGTTGCTTTTCAAAAAATATAAAAAAAAAACAGTGATACTCAAAAATAAATGTCATTTTTCCAGGAATCGAAAACGCATTAGCGGCCCATTTCATCCATCGATCAGTTTACACTCTCAAATGTTTGCGGTGAGTTTAGACGGTCGATACATTTATGCAGGCGGTTGCTGGGATAACTCATTGAAAGTATTTAGCGTGAGCCGTGGCAAACCAGTTGCATCGATATCAAAGCATTTAGACATCATAACGTGTATTGCACTTGATAGTTGCGGTTCATATGTCGTGACTGGATCAAAAGATTGTACATGTATTATTTGGTCAATAAGTAATAGCAGCATGAACATTTCATCATCATTAAATCCACCAACAACACCAACTCACATGAGTCAAGCGATTGGCAACAGTCAAACGAATACACAAAACAGCTTAACACCTCGTCCAGTCAGTACACTGTATGGCCATAGCAAGCCCATTTCATGCGTTGCAATTTTTACTGAATTGGATATGGTCGTGTCCGGAAGCGAGGTTTGTACTAACATTTTTAAAATTGGACTGAAATTTGATTTGAAAATAATTTTTGATGAAGAAAATGACAATTTTATTATTATTTACTAAAATGAATCAAATTGAAATGAAATTGTAGGACGGAACTGTCAACGTGCACACAATCAAAGATGGTCAATTTTTGCGAACGTTGATGCCAATCGATTGCACTGGACCTTCAATAAATATCACATTCATCGCACTATCTTATCAAGGTAATTGACGATCTTGAGTCTAAATTGAATCAAATGCATAATGCTTTCATGTTGTTGTTCTAAAATTTTATTGGTTTCGTTTCTGGACGACATGGCGTGTATAGGTCATATCGCATTCTCAGCTGTCGATGATACATCGCATTCGGTGCATGTGTACAGCATCAATGGATCACATTTGGGCTCGAAATATGTTTCGGGGCGTGTGACCGGTTTGACAACAGCTAACGATTATCTCGTTGTAGCTGATGATGCCGGTGATATAACAATGTCTCGTTTATATGGGTAAAAAATTCGTTCTTCCAACGGCCAATTTATATTTTAATTTATTAAATACACACACACACACACAACATTCGCCCAATTCAATTCGTCTTTTATCAAAATTAATTGCAATTCCGGCAATTGCAAAAATCATCGTTGTTTAATGTCCAATATTTAATTTGTGCGTTTTGTTTTTTCTTGTTTTCGTTTTTTTTTTCTCTTCCTCTCGTCATTTCTTCACTCTATGTTGTGGCTCAATTGGCACATCAAATAGGCTGAAACCAGTTTTTGATATACCATTGCACATACCGATCCAGACCATTGTAGTAACTCCCGGACATTCACATCTGCTTGCACCATTACGTGATGGAAAATTGGCAGTTGTTGGTGTGTCAACTCCAAAAACGGCAAAAAATAAACATTCCGTACTAAGCGTGTAAAAACACACGCACACACACACACACACACACACACACCGAATTTGTCAACAACTTAGATTAATATGTACGATATGGCGATGTCATGCAGTGAGCATACGTACTGGAGAGAAAAACCAAAAAGTAAACAACTCGTTTATTCATTTGATGCATCTTTTCGATAACGAAGCAAAAGAAAAACACACGAATGAAAACAAATCAAGTAAGCAACGGAATAAAAGCGTTAAAAATAAATATATACAAATTGTTATGCAATCATTTCCAATGAAATGCCATTTCATATACGAAAACAAATATGTTAAAGCCCAAATACAAATGAAATGAAAAACCAATTAAATGAATTTAATGGCACCTGTTAGGATGGCATGCTTACATACTGAAGATTGATTTGGAATTGGCCATCGAATACAACCGGAAGAATGAAGATGTCAAGTGAATGAGCTCATGCGATGCTCAAAAATTGTATGCGTTTTACACATGTCTAGAATACCCCAGATTGAGATTTAATAATAAGGATTTTATTTTATATGTGCTTCATTCAGTGAACTTTCCGCTGGCATTATGCCAATTTGCTCTAAGAAATGATGAACGACGAAAACGAAAATTGTAAAATTCAGAACATTTCGGTCATACAATTTCACAAACAATTTGATCGATTTTAGCATTTTACAGAATTTATTTTTAAACAGAAAAAGTTAATTGTAACAAAAAATGTGCACTTTTTAAATTTACACAAATTCGATTTTTTGCAAAACAGTTTTTCACGCCAAAAATACATAAAATTTCATGCAAAATGTTTTATACACAAATTTCAACCATAAGTGAAATTTTTTAATAAATGTCCCGTTTTTTTTGTACAAAAAACAGACATGCAATGAGATACAATATATTTTTTCATATGCCAAATGTAAAATGTTGAAAATTTGTTATGCAATGATAAAATGCCTAAAATACGCTCGAACAAATGACTTGGACACTTTTTCGCCGCAATATTTCAAAATACACAAAATCACATCTTTTGCCATCCTCTTTTCAATCTAATATTTCAAATGTCAACACAAAAGCACATTCTATTAAGCAACAAAAAAAAAACCAATTTCATCCACGTTATCACGCATCATTTAGCACTCAGTACTTTTGACATGTCAAATACAATTCCCTCCTGAGTCAGAAATCCTGACCAAATATTCTTGCATTGTGAAAACACAAAAAAAAACAACCAACTGAGATTCGAAATGTAATCGAAAGCAATAAGTAACTGTCAACACTAATATTTTAAACAAAGAACATCTAAGCAAACATTCTATGTAGCAAATATCCAATAATATATATCAGAATACATGTATGGGAAATACCTCGTAGCAAATTATACTCTGATAGAGAATCACATTTTAGCGTTGTTAAAATTTCTAGTGTAGTAATTAAATGGTAACAAAACAAATACAATAACAACAAAAAAACCAATTGATTGATGTAATTTTTCTGTGTTATTTTTGGAATATAAAGAGATTAATTGAAACATTTATTAAAACAACAATCGAAATCTGGCAAACATTCAACTGAATTTATTCAGACCGAATTTAATAAAAAAATCGTCGATTTAAAACAAAATTTGATACAATAAAGAGGATACGTCACAAATATTCGACTTTAACAAGATGATTTTAATTATCATGCATAGAAATTTGTAGATTCGGTTGTAATAGACACGACAGCATGTAAAACCTGATCTATCCTTACCGTCACAAAAGTTGTGGTTTTCTTCAGATTGACAAATGTGCAATGCAATTTTAATAAACGAAATCCAAATCCAAAAAAAGTGAAATCAATGACCACGATTATGTATTTAAGTTCAATTCAATAATAGAATGTTTAAGTAAGAACTGTTTTGATTCATTCAATTACTATATCATGTAGCAAATGTTTAATTTACCTGTCAGTTGTAGAGAGAAATTTACGTTTAAAAAATAAATGGCCAAAATGATAAATAAATTGCCTCAAAATCCAAAAATCATCGGAATTTTTATTTGAAAGAATAAAAACATAACTTTATTAGTTCAATCCATGTTTCCTGGGCGGTCAAACGTCATACATAAACGTATCACTTCTTGATAGTTTCAGCAAGTCGAAACGAGAAATTTTAGCTTTTCAAAACATTCAAAGCTTGTCGAGACGTGGGTCCGCAAATCGAAATTGTTCGTGCTACTTTTGACCTTTTCAACACATCCTATTCGATAACTCAGAAACCTGACTGCCCATAGTGTTGGTACACTGGGGGCATATATGTTGCCTCCGAGGTCTGAATCATCATCTTTTTGGCTTTGAATTTTGGTTTTCACTCAATCATGAGGAGAAGAATTCACAAATGGGTCAAAATCCAATCAAAAGGTCCGATCTGTAAGAGCTCTTTCGTTCGACTCTATTGGGATATCCTAGGGAGAAATGACTATTTGTCCATTTGCGTATATGCGACGTATTTGTGCTCATTTGCACCGTATTCGCAAGTGTATTTACATAGTATCATTACTAACAAACAGTTCACACAAGATGTCAGTGTGCGCGTGCAGCTACAAATGATTGCATAGTAAATGCTTGCAAATATATAGTTGTCATTTGCTTCATTTGTAGCGCATTTGTAGTATTTGCGGCAGTCATTTCCCCTTAGGGGATATCCATCGATTGGACATTTTATATCCTGTTCTGAATCAAAATAAATAAAATACAAACAAAATGCTATTTAGTTTTGTTTTTATTTGAAAATTGTCCATTTATTTTTGTTCACGTTCGTTTTAATTTCATCATTTAATTTATTTTTTTTTCTCATTCTGTAAATTATTGTAGGTAAATCAACATCATGGCAATAATTTTTAAAGTAAAATTTATTCCCATGTGTTTTCATTCCATCAAATTTGTGTGTGTGTGTGTGTGTGTGTGTGTTTCCATCATTTGTTGTGAATACAATTATTACATTAATAAAACTTAAAACATATTTACATAGACCAAATAAAATAAAAATAAGTAAAATAATAAATGTAAAAAAAATGGGTTGGGTGTTTTTCTTGCTGTCTTTAAAATAGTAATACTAATGCACTTTTCTATGTGGTGTTCGTTTAGATTTCTTTTGTCTGCTATTGGTTTCGTCAAAAATTCGATATGAAATTTTGTAAAATTGAAAAATTGTTTAAAATTTTTTGTTGTTGCAACAACATGTTGTTGTTGCATCCATCGTTTGGAAACATAGACAATTAAGGCAAAATACATAAAATTATTGTAAGCTTTTCTTTTCTATAAATTAATAGGAATCATTTGAAATGGTAATGGTTTTGTTGTTGTTGTTTGTGTTATGGTTTGATGGCTTAAAAATTATATGACACAATGTAAGTTTACATTTCGTTCAACGCCAGATTTGTGTTTCTTTCGTATTTTTGGTAACACTTGTCATCGTTTTTTATCTCACGTTTGAGAAAAAAAAATCAAATCGCATTAGTGCAACCACAATTCAAACATTTCTAATCTCCGATGGTTTTCTATTGGAGCTTTTCGATTAAAAAAAGAAAATGTTTGACGATTTCTTGTTCATTTATCCATAAGCTGACTTCTTATGAAGGGCGCAACATCTGTCCTTTACTAATTTAATTTGCACTTTGTTTTGTGTGAACGAAGTATTCCATGGGTTATTGTAATCATAATTTTAAATCATAAATAAATATTGAAATATTAATAGAATAGTGTAAGTAAGTACATAAGAACTATAATTGGCATAAGGATTGTTTTTCTCTTTCGTGATTTTTTTTTAGGTTTTGAGCTCGTTTTCGATTTCATTTCAACTTTGATTCGATGCAATGGGTGAACGATTGCCTCTCCGCTGTGGCTATTTAATCGTTCTACAAGTTTAGAGGGGGGAAAAAAGATAAGAAAAAAATCGATAAATTAGTATAAATGAATGCAATGCAACAAAGATGTGATTCAGATACAAGTGAAAAATGGAGAAACAAATTAAACAATCGCTGGATCACAACTTACCGATGGATAAACGAATGTTTCAGCGGTATCTTTTGAAATGGCATTTCGTGCTATGCATGTGTATGTGCCCATATCGGACCATCGCAATGGTGAAATCAATAAATCACCGTTGGGTAAAATTTTTTGCCGTGGATTTTGTGTGCCAATCATATTTTGTTCGGTGTCTAACCAGAAAATTTCCGGATGTGGGCGTCCAGCTGCTTTGCATGGCAATACAATTGATTTACCAATCGATGCAAAAATTGTGCTATAGAATGATAAAATTCGCACTTTCTTTGGCCCATTCGATGCAGAACTAACAATTCCGGCATTCATAGCGAGCATATCGCTATTGTTACTATTCTCATTTGGATAAATGGTTGTTGATTCGACAGCCGTTTTACTGCCCGAACGTCCGATACAACTGAATGAACGCTCTGAAATTACCGAACGATCAATGATGAGACGTGAAATGGCACGTGCACGTGATGTTGGATTACTTTCGGTAATGGCATTCGATTCAAAGTCCAACTGTATGGAAAACGAAATTAAAAGAGAAATTAGGAAATGTTGAAATGTTGAAATGTCCAAATCGAAACGTTTAAATTTAAGAGAAATTTGAGTCACAGTGCACGCGGAAACCGAATGGTGAGGATACTTACGTTATCGACTGACTTGTCGCCGCGCACCCAATGTATGCTTGGTGGTGGTGATCCAATCACGTCGCACTCCAATTCAACCATATTGCCAACGTGTGGACGAATCTTGATGGGTTTTACTTTAACCCATTCGTTGATTTCAACAAAAGCCGTATCGCTAGAAATTGTGTTATCCGGTTCGTCAATTGCACGACCGTACACGCTGCATGCCAACAGGCCAAATAAGCTCAAGTAGATAATTGAATTCATTTTCTGTGAAAAAAAAAGAAAGAAATGGAAAAAAATTAAGCATTTCGAACATCAGTAAAAAAAGAAGGCATTGGGCATCACTTAGAATGAACAAATGCTGCAACAGTTATAAAGTTGCACAAACAAAATGAGCGTCAATCAAAAAACGATCGCTTGTGATTTAATCAATGGCAATAGTTTATTTTTGAGAGAGACAAAAAAAGGCATACATCATCGACTTCGAACGTCGTAAAATGACTTAACTCGGCAATCAATTGACATAAATGGAGAAACGAGGAATTAATTTATTGGCTTCTGAGCCAATCGATTCAAAGTCATTTTCTTGTCTATTCACATTTGTTTGACGATTGGTTGATTAGGCCTTAGTACTTTGCACCATTACATCTCAATTCAATCATTTTGCACACCACAATTAAACATGAATAAATCGAATAAAATCTCACGCGATCTGGGCGGCCGGGCTCATTTTCTGTGTGCCGCAAATCAATTCCACTTCATTAATGGCATGAATGATGGACAAATGTTAAACAACATACAGTGAAAATGACTCTATTAAGTGGTGTGATCGCTGCTCACTGAGCACTGTCGCAAGTAATTCAATTGATATTTATGTGGTCGATTCATTTGGGGGGCTCGTCTTCAATCGAACTCAATCCTTTCTTTCTTTCCCTCCTATAATCTTGGTCGAAGGCTGAGACGCAAATGGTGTGACCGATCGATTGTAATGATTTAAAATTAAAACAAATAACCGATACATTTTCATAATTTGTACATTTGCATTCATCAGCCGCTATTTTCTCATTGGAATTGAATGCTTTGCAAGAGTGCTCAAATGTTCATATACAGCAGACATAGAGCCGTCGGCTCAAGTGCTCCCACAGTTGAACAATCGCAAATTAAGTGTACGCGTTCGTGCGCGCGCGCACACACACGCATATCGAACGAGAAAATTAAGTGAATGACAGGAGACAAATACTTATCGATACAGTTCGATTGTTCGCAACAGAATGCCATTAAACGAAGAACAAAAACTATTGATGGCTTTTCACCCAGAATTGCGCACAAATTCCGATCGAACGATGTCAATTATTCAATCAACTCGCCCGACTCAATCGAAATTATTGCAACAAAACGTAACAGCCAGCAATGCAGTTCATTGACTCTCATTCATAAAATGCTCGACAATAAATCGCACCAATGATCATACACACTCAACACAATCTAACAAATGGCACAACGGTGAATTCAAACAACACAAATTACACAAACAACGAACAAAAAAAAATATTGTGTAAATTTTAAAATTAAATATCAATGAGATAGAGATAGGGAAACCCACTTTGATGTAAAACGCTCAACTGAACACATTTGGTGCATGAGATTGGCACTTATATGTGCATACATCAAAATGCTCTTTGCACGCGCCATAAATTTGGATGTGAAATCACTTTGATTCGATTGCAATAAGCAACTGTATGTGCGATGCAACTATAATATCGTTGTCTCTTTCTCTTTCGTTGTTTCATTTGAATGGCCTCTTTTTTCACTAATCGCTCGCGCTCATGAACAAAATGAACACTTCAGTTGCCAAAAAAGAAATGATATGGCCTGGGATACCGAGTGACGCGGCATCACAAAGCGACACAAGAAGAAAAAAAAACCATTTATTTCAAGTCAAATGGGATCTGGCGAGTTTATTCGCATGTGACAAATTATAACGGATCTTAGACAGAACATTTAACATCAAATAATCATATATCAAATTCATTAAAATGTAACTTCACACGAGCATTAGACTGCGGCTGCCAAGAGAACAAAACTGCATTTACGGTCTATATATCCGATTTATTTGTTTCATTCTAGAGTCTACACGTTGGCTTTGTGCGGTGTGTGTGTGTGTGTGTGTGTGTGTGTTTGAAATGCATTTTCAACATGCTTTCTCGGTAAGTGTTCAATGTACACATGGCATGCGTCTGACTAGCTCTCGTCCGATTACGAAGAGAATACAACAACAGCAGCAGCAACAACAAAAACCCAACAACAAGTATGGGAAACTAGAAAAAAAGGTGAGAGACAGTGCTCAATATGCAACTGCTCAATACCGAGAAGGATAGAAAAATGTCGCTCTTTTATTTCGTCATCCAAATAGTCATGCACCATAGGACACAGTATGCGCTCCATACTACGTGAACACATGCTCGAAATTATTGCATCAGAAAGATAAGATGTGAACATGAACATGAATAGGCAAAGTAAAAAAAGAGAACCGAATACGTGTCGGCTTTTTTCAATGAAATCAAACTCACCATAGATGTGTATTTTCTCGGTATGGAACAAAAAAAAATTGTAGACTCGACGATTAGATTATAACGCGTGCGTCTGAATGTATTTAATACTGATTTTTTTTTTATTTCGAATTTTTTCTTTTCGATTTAAAATTTCCCCCAGAAAAAAAACGTTATTTTTTCTTTACTTTCTTCGATTTATTGATTTTTGCCGCTAACTCGGATGATTGTTGCGACGGCGCCTTCCTCTAAATTATTTCTTCTCTTTATCTTTGTAAATTCTCTTAAATGCTTGTAGATTGCTCGGAATTCGATTCTTTTTGCTCGAATTTTCCCACCAAAAAACAAATTTTGTTGGCTTTTTTCTATTTCGTTTGAATCGACTCCTCAACGGATGCTATGTTATCGAATTATTTACGTTTTTTATTTCACTTAACGCAATTGGAAGAATTGTGAAAAATTTGTTCACTTTCATGCAAAACATAAGTAACCGATTATTTAAATTTTGTGGACGATCCTTTTCGGATTTTCGTTGTTTAAATGAACGATTTTGTTTGGTTGCGTTAAGTTTTAGTTTATATTCTAAGTCTTTCTTTTTCTATTGTCTCTTTCTTTTGTGTTTTTGTTTGAATCAGGGAAAAAAAACACTTTTCACTTTTTATTATTTGCTTCTTAAAACTTGTTGATGTATTGAATTGGTTTTTTTGGAGAAAAGAAAAAAACGTATTGATTTATCTTTCGCACGATAAAAATGTGAAGTTAAAAATTGATGATCTCGAAATAGTTTTCAAAAACTTGCGGCGAACACTTTCGCTTGCTTGATTTTATAAAATTGCTCTAAAAAATGCGTCTGCCGATACTGAACGATCAAACTCAACTGTTTCGAATGCTGACTCGTATTTAACTGACCGAATGAACGACAATAAATTTATTCATGTACTCTCTTGAAAAACCGACACACAGTGACTCAAAGCGAAATGTGTAGCTCACTTCGTCGTTGTGTCTTATATTAGTTTTTTTTTGTTGCTGTTAAGTTCTTCTTTACGAAATATGTGTTTTACTACTGTGTGTAGCACATATTGTTATATGTGAATAGGTGCTTATCGTTGGTGTACACAGAAGTTATAGCATGAATGAACGAGAGGTACACATACACACACAAACAAACACACACACATAGACAAGTGAAGAGCCTAGAGGAGAACAAACACATATACGCACGCATACAATCATATTCGGGCTATCATTAAGACCATTTAAACGAGCAACCGAAAAAAACGGACAAGAAATAACGAGAGGAAGATGAGGCAGAAAAAAAGACCATACACCAATACACAAGTCACAAATATCTCTTTGATTATGACGATCATAAATTTTGTCTCTTTTTTTTTTTGGTCGTGCTGTTTTGTGTGTCTTTCTCTGATCCGCTTTTTCACTTTGGCTTTGAAGAAAAGCGATGATATGACTTTCTATTCATGTCGCCTGATAAACGAACGTTTGCTCATTCGTTTTAATTATACACTTGATAATGATGATTTTTGATTTGCAATTTTTCATGAAACGGCTTACAATGAAATGAAAAATTGTGTTTGAATAAAAACGGCCCAACAATGTTTGCCAAGCCAAGTCAATCACAATTATGAAATGTAATGCTCAATTTAAAACATCGTAAAACATTTGGGTGTACAAACGGAATATGAAACCTCAGATAAGACGATTTTGTGTATAATCGACAGTGATTTATAAGTACGTGCTTGTCAAAAATTACAAAAAAAAAACCGAAAATTGTCAATTTCGTTAAATGTACCGCTTTTCTACGATTTTGTTATTGTATCTGTCTTTTATCACCTCTAGCCTCTAGCATTTCAAATTGAAGTCTTTTTACTCACATAAAATGTATTGAATTTTTCGTTAATTAAATGATCGTCATTCATTTTCAGTTGACTGCAATCTCTAACTACTATTAACTGTTCTAAATTGAAAACAATCCGATTTCAAATCATCGATCTGTTCGGTTTTGTATGGCAATGAACGCGGCTAGAAAGTTAAATGTTTTGATTCTTTCATTTAATTAGCAAATTCAATACGAAAACTGATTGAAAAAGAAAATAAAGAAGAAATTTAATGAAAATAAAACGCATTCCGAACGAAATGCAAATGTTTCAAATTCGTAAAATATTTACCGTTATTCTTTAATTAAATTCCTTGGTTTAAATAAACACAAACGAATGCAAAAAACAAGAAATGTTGTTTATGATTTTCTGTCGATATCCTTAATTGAAAAATTGAACCGTTGCGGTATGTGGGTTTTTATTTGATTGGATTTTAACATGAAATTTTATTACTGATTATTGGTCGATGGAAGACGGCAAACCTTTATCGACATTTATGAACTGCAATACAAAAACTGACTTGAATTTGTAGCCTCTGCGCCGTATTTATATGATCGGCACCACTGATTTAATCAAATGCAAATGATGAACCAGCCCTGAAAATAGCTCTTTAGCTTTCGTATCAGATATTTACACGAATGCGAAACAGACAAACGATTGCCTTCTACCAAACAAATGCAAACACAAATGGATATGGTATGTAAAAGAAAAACAAAATTGGAATGACTCGCATGAATTCTGTTTTTTTTTTTTTAATTAACGAAATCTGTAAACAATTTTTATCGGGCAAATCGGCAATTCAATTAAATAAATTGACGATATGATTTCGTTCGAAGCAAATTTTTTTTTTTGGTAATTTGGTGTTTGCATATCGATTCGGTCGCATATTCAAACATTGTTATAATGTTTTGGCTTTATGTGACTACTGTCACATAAGCATGTATGCTTACGTGCACGTCGAGTTGAAAATGCATCAAGAGCTCTTTTTTGTTCGTGTTTTATGGTTTGGTATGAGAATTTCTCCCTTTCGCTTTCAATTGAATCGATAGAAATGGTACGATATTGTAAGGGCCAATGAAATCTCGTAAATTCACATAAAGGCATACATCGTACGATTTTTGTGGCCCGATGTGCGCGTGACAAATGTATGCACTCCTATACGGAAATCAAGCCAATACAGTATGGCAGCACACTCAGCATACACTGTTAAAAAAAGGTAACATCACATCCGTTATGTTGGACGCTCTGCTTCGACTTGACTCAGCTTAAAAGAATTTCCACAAAACCAATCTCCTCTCATTTTCAAAGTTACCGGCTATTATATCAACAAGTTTTCATTTCAACACACGTTATTCCACATTGTGTTTTCAACACACACACACAAAATTGTATGAATAAACGTTTAGAACGACCTTACGCAGTTATTTCCGCATTTTATTTAAAATCTAATGGACATTACGTTGTTCGAGATTTTTCCATGGAAATGATTTGTCATATTTACAAAACATGGGTTTACATTTAGTAACTCAATGGGGACGATGGGCATATGAGACCAATTTTCCCACTTTCGAAGAAAAAAAAAATTATGAATTAGTTCTATTCATGAGAATCACCCACCTAATCAGTGGGACATTTTGCATGGAATAACATGTTATTTCATGTTTAAATGCCTTTAAAACATGTTCATTTTCAATATTTCATTCATAAAAAACGGCGACGGTCACAATGCTGTAGTTCATTCAGCCAAGTTCAACGGAATTATTTCGACCATAAAATTCTAATAGTGGGACTGGCTCGTTTTTTTTTCTATCAAATAATTTCTGAGAAAGCGATTCTCTCATTTTTTTTTATTCGTATTATGTTTTTGCGGCCAATTTGGCATGTAAACGACGTAAAGCTGAACCATTAAACTTAAAATAGATGACAAAAAGTCTAATGAATGAGAAAAACTTGTTTGATAAATCAGATTGAATTTGGCCTATGATTTTCTCAATAGACGAGAAAAAAAGAGTTGTGGTTTGACTGTGCGTCTCCTTGTCATTTGGCTTGTCTTTGCTCTCTCTCCCTCTCCTTCTCTGCTTATTTGCATTTCTGAAAATTATTGACAAAGATAAATCGCCCACACACACGTCATTATATTTCTGTGCTAGAAATGAAAGATGTGATGCGGGCTGACCAATTAAAGTGAAATATAAAATGAAAATGAACACAAATGGGACTCATCTTTGGTCACGTGATAAATCTCACGTACACCATTTTTCAAATTTTAATTCGAAACGATTGTGTTTTTTTTGTATTCATTTTTTTCATGTAATTCTTAGCCCAATTGATGGTGGATTTGTAAAAAAATGAAGAGAGAATTGAACAAGAAACAAAGAACCATGAAAGAATCGATTCGAGTCTTGGATTAAAATACGATGCTATGACATTGAAAATGTATCTTGATGCAATTCACATGCATTGTATTCGCTAGACGATCGCAATGATTTACATTAATCCAAGAACAAAAGTCACATTTAGTTTAGTTGATAAATTAATGGGCATCTCGGGCGAAAGATGCAATGTTCAATTGTACTCAAACGACACCGAATGATACTAAACGAGACTGAATGCATTGTATGTACTTAGCAACACCCAATGGTAATAGCAACAATGACGAAATCATGCAGCTGACTGCATACAGAATACATAGCGTTTAAGTAGCGTGTGTGTGTGTGTGTGTGACAAACAAAATTGAAACAGACAAACACATGCAACAAACCACATATAACCATCTGTGAATGTGAATGACAAAAGTCGAACTAATGAAAGTGATTGAAACAGGTACGACACACATTCAGGCAGTGAGACAAGCAACGGCAGCATTTCAATTAAATTGACTGAATATATAAAAATATATTATATACACCGACCAACAGAAATGTGGTGTGTCTGTTGCTAAGCCACTTCCGAAACGTTCTCATTCTGTCGCTGTCACGGCAGCCGTTGCTTTCTTAGCTCGAAAGTATTTAGTGTCATCAATCATTATATTCATTCTATATCGTATGATGTGCACAGAATGGCGTGAGCATTTAAATATGATTCCCACTTTTATTCTTTCTTTCTTTCTTTCTTTCTTTCTTTCTTTCGTACATGTTCATGCCTCTTCTCGCTCTATCTCCCAACTTCTTTTAACAAACTGAACTGAGATTTATAAACTAAATGAAAAATGTTCAATGGTCGCATTTACAGTCAACCCAGGAGTTCAAGAAAGCGGAAAATAAGCAGAAATTGATGGTCAGAAGAGGAAAAAAACTGGAACTATGAATCAAATGAAGTCAAGTCATGTATCGACCGTTGAAGCTTTCAGCTGAGTTTGTCATATGAAGCTACACATTCACATGATTTCAATGACTGATAGAAACCGCACTGTTCGCGCCTATTAACTACTTAAATTCTTCGCAAGTTCGACTCGGATCTTGTTCAGTTGCATTCTGTTTCTCTCTCTCTCTCTCTCTCTCGGTTTCAGTTTTTTTTTCACCGAACCGAGAATATAACGACAAATTGCTCAATTTAGCCACAAGCCCCCTTCATATTTAAGATTTCGTGTTGAATTTATTCGTACCGTAATTGATTTGGTGGTTTTTTTTCGTTCTGACATCTTTTGTGTACCAATTAACCAATCAATTGATACAATGTTGCAATGATGCGACTGCATTATGTTACCTCCAAAGTGAGCATGATGACAAAAAAAACACTATACGATGAGATGTAACAAAATGAGACATGTGAATCGCTTATCACCAAATTAGTTGTTCACTCCTTGACAAATTGACATTATGCAACAGTGTTGCATGCTTCGACCGCAACCGCCTTATTAATTATGGCAGTTGAATTTGTCGTTATAAATCATTTAAATGTTGAATTTTATTGAAATTGGCTACCATAATGGCTTGTTTAATTTCCAATCTGTTGTTATCGAATGCTCCATAATTTTGTCAATTTTTTATTGTTGCTTTTGACCAATTTATGTGAAAACGCTCGCAACTACATCGTCTATATACGATGTTTTTATCATGAGCATTCACGGCGATGACGAATTTCCGTTCGAATGTGAGAAAGTATGTTTCAAAATACCTTTACAATCAATTCTTTGGAAAGAAAGACACACACACACACACACACACACAAAAGCGTTCGTTTTTTTCAGTGCGTCATTTAAATTAAGCAATTTTTACATGCATCGACGTCATCACACACAATCGCGTGAATATGAATGAAACATAGTACCCTCCGGCTTGATTGACATCATGATGCCTGTTTCACATGATTTTCATGTGAACAGCAAACTAATTGATATGAGTAATTGCATCATTTAGATTGAATGAACAGAATCTGTAGAACAATCCAGTATCCTTTTAAAAAAAAAGTTAATGGAAATCCCTTTCATTCCTTTGTTGTTATTCACACATTTTTCCCTTCGTGCTTTTTTTTCGTCTTCGTCGACGTTTCGGCTGATCAATGTCGCCCGTGGTCACGTCAGCCACACTACTTAAAATCGAAACCTGATGAAACATGCTTGGAAATGTTGAAACTTGATCAAAACTGACGAACCAAAAAAAATGTAGACGATTAAACAACAATAATTCGGCGAAAAGAGGTAATCATATCAGTTGGCACGTTCGCCTCATAGCTTTTGGGCCCCCAACAAATCGATTATCTCAATTATCTGTATGGGTGTGAGTGTGAATGTGATTGGACCGATAGAAAACTGTCATGGAATTTTAAATTAGTGTTTTGCTCAATACCGACAATATTCCGGCTGCTTCGTTTTTTTCCCCCATGAACCAAGTGGTCTATTGTACGTTTAACTGTACCAAAATTGGTTGGGAGTGTGTTACAAGAATTGGGAGCACCTTATCAATTACACACACATATATACAAAGAGCGGAGATAACCGAATAGAAAGTGTATCAACCACATTCAATTTGGATGTTACCAATTTTATAAACGGTTTTTTGTTCGCACTTGTTCTAATTTGGAACAGTATATAAAAAAAAGAACGCAATGTACATTTTCTTTGCTGTATCTCGTATTCAGAAATTGAAGCCCTTGTGTTAAATTGCGTCAATTCATGCAAACGTGCCACTGAATGCAATGACTTACGCAATCGTACGGGCAGAAATTGACAGTTGCGACCACACACAGAACAAGTCTACCAAATTAAAAGTTATAATCTTTGATTGACAGTCTCGTCATGTTCGTTTGAATACGCGTGTACTTGATCGTTTTTTTTTCTTCACTCTCCTTTGATTTTCAGACATTTCAGACTTGACGAAATTTCCGGTTAATAAGTGGAAATTTTTATTGTGCAGTTATAGTGAAATTTCGATGAGAACGTGGGACCTCTTGCCGCTAAGTTCGTGTCAAATATTGACAAACTGGATGCGAAGAATGCAAAAACTGCAACAAATTAAGTGCGTCGCAGACTTAGTCTCCGTCTCGGTTTCAATCAGATTTTAATTGAGGTTCTTAAAAAACTAGTAAAGCGCTCATGATAAGAAGAAGTGATCACTATGCAATCACTTTGGCAGCATTATTATTTATTGTTTAACATGGTTCACTTGGCACATACAGTTCGATCATAGCACAAATTGCATCAGAAACTTAAGCATAGTCACAGCTATGAAATTCATTCAGTTAATTCACTAATATGTGTTTTTTTCTCTCTCTGTCTTTTCACAGTAATTAATTTCTAAATTGGTGTCGGCTTTTTTACCTTTCGCCAAAACAATTCAAACCGATGTCAAATCGTATACCAAAAAAAAAACAGCCAAAATGCAAAATAAAAAACAAAATTATTTATAAATACATTTCAGTCAACTAATCATGGTGGTATGACACCTTGAACGTGTACGAAATGCCTTACTGTACAAATATCGAAAATTGCATCAGAAACTTGCATGAAAATGTTGTTTATTTAGTGACAACCGATTAAATATCATAACAATAAATTTGATATAACATGAAAAGAACAAGAGAACAAAAAAAAAATTACCTGATTTTTTGCTGTGTAGACACGAATTTAATACGATACTAGAAAATAGTTTATGTCTCGTTAACGTGTTACAAGTGCACTTAAGGGCGTTTGAACTCCTTTTTTGTTTCCTTCAGAATTTTTTTTTTATTTATTATTCAATTGAATCAAGTCACTGTCGCTTAGCAAACAAACACACAAACAAAAAATCGGTGTGCAAATTCACTGACAATGGATACAAAAAAAAAAACACTTTAATGTCTTCTGTTTCCAGAAAATTTTCTCAAAATCCAAAAAAACAATTTTTTTTTTCAATTTTATTTACGATATGCGAAGCAAGAAAAAGTGAGAGTGAAATTCAAATTGGTTCGCGTTTTATCTATTTTTCTCTCAACTGGATGAAAAGCTGACCGAATTGTGTGAGTGTGGATACAATTGGATAATGGCATCAAAAAAGTGTTCAGCATCTCTTTTTATAGAGAAAAGCGCGTCAGCGGTTGCTGTAGCGCGGGTAAGCATTATACAGCGCGCAACAGTATGAAGTATAGAAAGAGTGCTGAATAGAAAGAGTGAGAGCGTGAACGAGACAGAGATAGAGTCGAACTGGCAAAGCTATGCAAGAAAGTGAACAATTGTAGTGGTGGTTGACGGCCATGGTGGTGCTGACGATGAGATGGGTCAATCCGAGAAAAACCTCCGCTCTCTCTATCAATATATTGTTATTGTTATTCGATGATACATATATACGTAAAGGAGAGTCTTCGGTTGAACAATACCAATAACCATACTATAAAATTTAACTGAAGCATTAGTACAAAATGTGTGTGTGCAAAAAAAAACACCAACAAACCAAAGAGAAAAAAAAACGAATAGAAAAAAAGAACAGCGGCCGCTATACATCGACTGTGCACACATTAAACGAAATACAATTCCAACTCATCTCATGCAAACGCGTTCGGCCGCACGCGCTCGTTTGCCTATATCTAAATAAACACGAGCAACAACACCAACCAATTGATGAGAAAGAGAGACAACATAAAAAGCCATACAATCGAATTGATGATTGGAATTCCGTTGCCTTCGCCTTTGTACAGAAAATTCGCTTCGGAATCGATCCCATATCATGCGCTTGTGCTCGTAACAAATATGGAGAGCTTCTTGATCTATCCCTGATATTAAACCGCATTTTTATTGCTCTCCCCTTCCAAAAAAAAACCATCCCAGATAACAATTGTATCAATTCAACTTATTTTCCGCATACGATTAAATCAATGTTATTTCGAAGTGGCATGGCTGTTTGCGCCACACTGTCACACGCCAAATTACAGTTTACAGAATAATATTTTGTTTTGCATATCAACGCATTTGACAGAAAAACCTTGACTAAACTATTGAAATGTGGGGGTGTGAAATGAGAAAGCTTTTGAATTGCATCCAATGCCATCGATGTGAATTCAGTTTCTGGAATTCTATTTTATTTTTCGCTATATTGAAATGAGCAAAGCTTCAAATGTACCGCGATTATTTCTCAGAAGAAGCCAAGCGAAAGAATCTTGTTCATATTCAGTAGTGATCAATTATAAAATCCATATAAATTCAAGACAATTTGAAATAATTCGATTTAACAAAGTAATGAACCGCCCATTTATATCATAGCCAAATTATTCAAGAACACTTTCAAGAAGATTAAAATGAACCAAAAAAAAAAAAACAGTTGGGCAACGGCCTGGAAATAATAAATTTGATATATCCTTGAGCCTTCGCACAGCCCATGGGATGATCTCGAACATTTTGCCACCGACATTTTTCGACGAAATATTGTTTTTATCATAACTCTGAAAACTCCAACACACCATCGTCAAGTACCGAATTGTAATTGTCGGAATTATTGATAATTAACAATTACATTCTTAGCATATCGATTCTATTTGCATTCAATTGATCTTCTTTTGCTCTATTTTTTTCCCCATTAAACATTATTCTGGTTGCCGCTTGCATGATATCGTTGATTCGCGTTCGTTGATTTTCATTAATTTTTCAAACCATTAAATTAATGCCAAAAGCATTCACAACACAAACCAAACCGCAAACCATACTGATCTATATTAAAAAAAAATATTCGAGTGAAAAATTGAAATGGAAAAGAGTTGCATAAGAAATGGAGATTCCTTTTTGTTAATTCAATTGATTTCAATTCGATTCAAAGTCAAAAACATTGAACCGATGGACGATTTTTTTCTCGTTCTTTCTCTATTTTTGTGCTGGTTGTCTGTTTAACGTTCGGTTTGTTTGCAATATGTAATATAGATGATTATTGCTAAAAACCATTTTCATCTAGCTAAATTCTTGTTTGTTTTTTTATTCAAACGAAAACTATATCGATGTCAATATATCGAATTGCAAACGGTTGTCATCATTCGTAAGATTGCACTCATGCATTCAATTTATATTGCATTCAATCGATTTAATGATGCCAATCAGTCTAGCATGCACATAGCAACGAACGCAAACGCGAACGCGAACGCCGACTCTCGTCGTTCTTAGATATTTGGCTGTTGGCTGTTGGCTGTTGCTCATTTCTACATTTGACTTGAAACAATTTCATTGATTGCATGCATTAATGCACACACAAATTGAATACTTGCTTTGATTCGACAGAAGGGAAAGAAACACACACACACCGAGAGAGGAAAAATAGTGAATTAAAAATTTAAAAAAAAAAAAACTCAACCGTCAACTACAATGCGATCTGTGGAGAGAAAACAAATCAATAAATACAACTAAAGTGGAAAAAACGTTCGAATCATATATAATTACTGGTGTACAATTTACGTTTTGCTTTTGCATAAGTGAATCATGCAAAAGACACTTCATGAGTTGTCTTGTCACTCTCGTGATGTGTAAGTATCAATTGTCACGTAGGACTTTTTTTCTCTTTTTCTTCTCTTGATTCTAAATCATTACGTACTTTGCTCTCGGGTTTTTTTGTTTCTCTTTCTCTCCTTTCCTTTCTCGGTTGCTACTGTTGCCGGCAGATAAATATAATGTTCTTAAAACGAGCTTAAACGTAATTGCTTGTTAGTTTGTTTGCGTATAGAAAATTTGTGTAGCCTAAGTGGAAATTTCCGACAGTGTAAAAAAAAAATCACCGAAGCATTCCACATAATTTTCGGCCTTAGATAGATCCGCACATGATTCTAATAACTCACACACTCGAATCAGTTGAGTCAAAGTGTTGAACCGTGTCTAAAACTTCCATTCGCTCTAATAAAGGAAAGAGCCGTACGCATAGACACTAATCACTAGTCTAAATAGTAACTCCAGTTTTCCAATTATTTGCATTTTTATGGCGTTAATTCGATTCGATTGCATTATGCAGTCACATGGCATGGCATGTCATAACTTATCTATACATCTAAAAGATGGCGGGGAAGAATAAATACAAGAGCGGAAAAAAATGTACAGTATTTGAAATCAGTGACCAAATGGAATTTTTACATTAATTTCCTGAATCAGAATGCGTTCAATGCACTTCTTTGATTATGGTAACGTATTAAACATATATCTCATTCAATATTGATTGACTTATTGGTCTCGTTCCGTTAAGAATGGGCTAACATACAATTAGCTGCAATATTTTCGAAATGTTATGTCAGGATGATATTGAGATCACTGAACTTCATCAATGTGATTCATTTGGTTTTGAAATTGCATCGCGCTTACTTTCGATTCGATCGAACGATTCTTGCGGCGCGCTTTCTTTGCCCCCTCCCCGCTCTCACATGGAAATCTGGTTTAACGGCATTTCAGGCGAAAAAATATGAATACAAGATTCGGCACGAACCGTTACTTTGTCGGAAACGGCGGAAATTCTAGCACAACAGCATCGCTTGAATAACGGGGGATGTCGATCACCGATGCAAATAATGAAGCGGTTTCGAATATGAAAGTGATTTCGTGTTTTTCATGTTGATAACAATTGTTGTATATCATTTCATGATTAAATGTCAAGCAAGGCTTGAAGTTTGCTGAATGTAAATGCTCTGTCACATTGAACAACGTGAAATTTACATTCAAACATATAGTTCACAATCACACATCTTTTATGAGTTGGGCTGCACAGCAAAATAAACCCATCAAAATAAAATGGTTTAACGGGAATGATAGCCAACAAATGATAAGGCACATCTAAAAATAAACCCCGATTGAAGACAAAGTCTCAGCCATTTGCATGAAACCGTGGCGCCGTCCAGTCATCACTCACCGACACCAAAAAGGCATTCGTGAGCTACGGCCACATTTAAATGCGCAACAAAATGATTTTTATTTGCGGCGCACTACAGAATATGTTGCCCCGAATGGAAAGTAGCAAGAATTCAATTAAAGCAAAATCGTGCAAACATCAAAATCAATCGAATTTCAAATCAATTCGAAAAAAAACATTCCACATTCAGTGTAAACCACTTTTGTTCACCATGCCAATTTTTATTTATGCACATGTCATTTACAATGGAAAAATGCAAAGTTTTTGGCTCACGTTCCACGTGAATGTTGGTTAGCAGCAGTGCTAATAATAGAATTTAAGCGAAGAAAAAAAAAATAAGAATGGAAAGTTGCTATCACGAATTGGGCGAAATTTGAGATGAAAAAAAAAAAATCAGCGCAGTTCATTTTTTTCGCGCGAAGAATTGTAGGGAAAAACACAACTGTGTGATTTTAAGTACATACGCGAAAACGTTTTAAATTGGTTTAAGTCAGCTGTACACTTTTGGCTGTTTACTTTTTTTTCTATTGGACGACCGACACATAAACACCGATCTAATGCACATCATGTGTTGTTTGTCAACAATATTTTATTGAATGTTCAGCACAAGCCGCTAATTTCAATGAACGAATGACTTAAATTTTGATTATGAACCAAAAGTAACAAACATGATGGTTTGGGCACACTATTACTTATTCGATACCGTTTATCTGTGTGTTCTAAATAATCATTTTTTTCGCTCTAGACAAATCCGCACATGCGTCTATGAGCCTCAATCAAACCTAAATGGATGACGAGATTTTTTTCAATTGCCGTTTACAATGCGAATAAATGAACTGTTATGACCTCAGCCAATGAAATGGCTGTATTTACGGTCACTCCTTTTTTGCGTTGGATGTTTTCATATATGTAAACAAAAATCCAACAGGAGTTTATCAGTTTGTTTTTGTTGAAGCTATTCATTCATTTAAAATAAATCGGATATTGTTTGAACATCCGTTTCTGGGTTTTTGTGCATATTTTACATGGTCTGATTCGTGTTCGCCGTTAATCAGCTATTTATTTTTTATGATGATCATTGAATGATTAGATTATGGTTGTGCCCATGATTTCAACACCACACTATCACTAATCCTTTCAAAGTAAAGCGAATAGCAGAATGGGGGAAAAAAATGCAAACTTAAGTCATCACCATCATAATATTAGCGAAATGACGAACTTTTTCATTCATTGAAAATTGATTAAATCGGTTGATGTCATAAAAAAAAACTTGAATTCAATATACATGTCTCGTCGGGATGATACAGAAATTCAATATAATTGGGTTGCGATTGGTTTTTGGTTCAAAGGTGTGCATATTTAAATTCTTCTAAACTCTACCGATCTTTTAATTAGGCAGATTTTAAACTTGAAAAATGATAAGCATAGCAAATCGAACGTTAATTTAATGGAGAATATAATCACTTTCGTGTAATCGGTCATCATTTTGTGTATTGAACACAGTTGAAAAAGTCTGAAGACATCTTGGAGACTTCGGTTGACCGAGCACATTTTTGAGTTGAAGTTTTTTTTTTTGCATACAAATTTTATCTTTTCTGAAGAATCTTTTTTTGAGAAGTAGTACTTTTATAACGAATAACGATCTTTTTGTTTGCCCGATTTCATCTAGTATCAAAGAACAACTTTCGCAAAAAAAATGATGTGACATCATCCTGGGAACGAAAATCCAATAAAATAAGAATTTTATTATATTCAAAACGATAAAAAAAATAATTATTAAAATAGGCTCTCTTTTCTCTGAAAAATAGAAAAAAAAAACCAATTTAACCATCCCAATTTGCCTTTCTTTTTTGTCTTTCGTTTATTCTGTTCAATTCTAATCGATAAATAATTTAAACGAGTTTTATTTTGGATCGCAATTCGTTAAATTTATTCGGTTGGTTGATATGATTTCGATCATCGAAATTCGATGTGAGCGCTCATTTCTACGCACTTAAATGCAGATGAGTGGCTTCCGAATCGGCAGTGTAATACAATACTCAAGGTTATTGAGACCATATTGGAAAAAGACACAGTTTATTGACTATTTCGGTTGAATCGGTATATATCTCTTTCAAATGTGCACACAATTTGAGTTGCGAATTTTGAATTCGCATTGAGTGGACTTTTCACGTTTTTTTTTTCGTTACGGACGATTCAAGTAGAGCTCTTGCGTCACCAAAACAAAAAACGAAGAAAAAAAAGATTCTCTAATGAGTGTCTTCTATTTTTAGTATGAGGTTATTTTGACGATTACTCGCAATGTTAACGCTTATATTATCATCCAAATAAGATCTTTCATCGATACGTGACACAAAACACTGCAAATCACACATATGAAAAAATTTAATGAAATTATGTAAGTAAATGATTTGGCAAGATTCTATGCCATAGACAATTATCGTCTAGTGTTTTTTTTGGGTCTGTTTTCATAGAAATGATACGGCAAAAATCAGTACAAGAATAAAAGAAAAGTGGTAAAAGACTTTGGATTTTCCATTTAACGGACTAGACAAACATTAGCAAGCCTAAGGAGATATCACAGTAGGGTGGATCAATTTTTGTTATAACACTAGGTGCAGAGGTGCACTAGGGAATATGACGATGACAGTAGTACTTCGCAAAAGAACATAAAATAACCTGGAACTAGAGTATTGAGCTCATCCTCATATCCACTTCTCATAAGGAATATGAGAATGAGCATATGAGTATACACATTTTCGTGTACATTTTTTTCAAAATTATTAGAAACAATTGAAATGATTTTCTCCACAAAAATTTGTTAGTTAAATAGATCGACCCACCCTACGAGACAATAAAATAAATAAAACAATGTGATTTATTTCGTTCACACTATTTCCTATCAATTTCAATTGTGTCTTATAAGATTTTTTTTTGTTCATGTCATTGTTCATGATTGCCACTTTTGCCTTGATATTCATGTGAACGGAAGCATCATTGCTACTAGAGCTCCAGATGCAAATGAAATTTTCTCGATACGTGACGATGCGATGCGATAAGTGTGCAGTATTTCAATCTGTTCATTTCTCTCTCAAAACTCATTCTGTTCGCTTCAAATTGGATTTGAGAAAAATTCGGTTCTCCCCCCTGTGCAACTAACTCTTCAATTCATTTATTCATTGCATGTTGCATGCTCTTATTTAGATGGAACATTTTTATTTAAAATAATCAATTCAATGAAGTTGGCTTTATTCTTCGATCGCACAGTTATTATGTCCGTTATGCTGCTATTCAAGTGAATTGAATCTGATAGCCAGTTCAAACTGGCGCTACATTCAGTCTTATCTTGCCATTCAATACAACAGCATATTCAGTTGAAAGGTTGAGGTAATGTCAAATTTCATCTCCTCATATGTATTTCTCGTATTCCATACGAACAAGTGATAAATGTAACGAAATGTATTCCACTTTTATTTTGTCATTTTTTTTCGTAGGCGAACGATGAATAACATTCGAAGTGTGTAATAAATAAATGACATAAATCAATTTTTATATGGTTCCTCTTTATCAGTTATTCGCTACAAGCAAATCGCTTGTTACAGTCGAAAAAAAAACAGTCTTACAGTCGAAATATGGAAATTTCATGCGATTACATCAAAGCCAATCAACTCTATGCATTCCAATTTTATTCCAAACCGAATATGATATTTTACCTACCAAAAATATACACTTGACATGAGCACTTTTACATTTGGCGCTCTTTTTCTTTTCGTTCATCACGTGGTACTCGGCTAGCATGTGCACGTGACGACAGTGAATTGTTCTAATTTTGAGTCTCAAACTTTTAACGTATTAAAAGTATTATCTAATCAGCTAAAAATAAAACAAAAATACTAAGTCCAGCTGGAATAGCAAAAGCTTTATCCAAGAAAATAACGCGTTCAAATAGAAAAGTGCGTGTTGGCACACTTTTTTTTTTTATGGATGATTGGCGCACAATCCTCGCAATTGTTTCTGTTCGATGAAAAACCAAGTATCGATGAAAAACCAAGGCTTAAACACACCGGAACGTTGAAGCCTATGCAATGTGCTCTCTCGCAATAATTTCCATTTGCTTTTCGATTAATCATTGATTAGCTTTCGCTTTCTTTATTTGTTTACGCCAATATAATTACTTAATAGACTGCATGCTGTGCTCCAAATTTACAGGACGCTGTGAATGTGAGGAATCATATGGAGAGAAAATAATCGCAAATGGAAAATCGAGGCAATTGAAGAAGCCAATAAAAGCAATTGAACATCAACCCAGGGATGAGAATGAGAAAGAGAGAGAGAGGAAGATTGAAGTTAGAATGGGGGGAGGAGGAAAGGATAAGATGATATTATCTGTTTGGGGGTGACGACGGCAATGGCGACAACAACGACACGAATTTTCTTGTAAATTAATAACAACCACTCAAACTCGCTTGCTCGTTCAATCAATAGAATATTGAATTAGCCCATTCGATTGATTGTGCTGTGAGTTTGTTGTTGCGCTCACAAAATACTCAAGCTCAATTGAATGCATGCGATCATTGACGCCAGTGATGTTTGATTGAGATGCATAATCCTTGGATTTTCACAGTCAATAAATTTCAATTCGATATCTGTGCGTCTGTGTTTCGTTCCCATCCAACTTGTTTGGCATCAATTGACAACCTGTTGACATAAATTCGCGGCAGCGTGTCTCGCGTGTGCTGTCCCGCATGCGTTCCATTACATCCACTTCGATTCATTATAATCGAATCAAGAAAACCAACAAGACACCAATGCGTTGCTTTAAATAGATATCTAACGATCCATCATTTAGCCGAGAGAGAGAGAGAGAGAGAGAGAGAGAAAGAAAAAAATAGCAACAGTAAAGAAATCTCGAATTGAAGATGGTAACAGCCACGTTACAACGATATTCGGCACAGTCAAATGTTGCACAGGACATGTGAGCCTGAACCGTTGCTTAGATGATGATATGAAACATTTTGAAACAAGTCAAGACATGATGTTGCGCGCGTGTGTGTATTGGTTTGTTTTTTTCTGGCAACGGAAACATCTCAATGAATTGATCACATGTGAATTATACGTGAAAATGGTTTGACTAAATGAATGAAACCTAACCGGCATAGCAACACGAAAATTGGTTAGAAGTTCATTCGTACAGTTCAGTTAGATGGCATAGAAAACGGTGGCCTTAGAGCAAAAGCAACACGACAAAAAAGAACGCTACCGTTTGTGTGTGTGTGTGTGTGTGTGTGTGTGTTGAATGAAACATCATTTCATAAGAACCTCTCAGTTTGCTTTATCAAACGATCAACAGTAATTATTTGTGACATTTGCTAGAGCTTGATACTTTAAGAACTGATAAGTGCACATTCTCATGCAGCTCTCAAAACTGTCGTAAAGTTAACTCTGGAAAAGCAAACCGATTATTGAATTGAACTGATACATTTCAATGTTCGATGTTTTTTTTTTCCACACCGGATAAGCGATAAAAGGGTAATACAAATCGGAACAAATAGAGGGCTCTAGTGAAAATTGCCTCCGAAGACCTTTAGATTGACGTCACAAATCAATTGAACGGCAAAAACGGAATTGGGGTGAATGACATGAATTAACTTCTAATTAAAACAAACGCTATTTTAACGATTGAAAACAAAAAACAGAATTGAACTACAGAGCATTCAGTTGCTATGCCGATGCATGATAATCATGACGAGAGGAAACGGCAATGAAGCAATAAGATTATGATGCAAGTACTACTCCGTATGGATGATACATCGTGCTATCCACATGAAATGAACATGACATTTAAGTTCATTTTATTGCAATTGAAAAATAAAATTGAAGCGCACTCAAAAGAATCAAAACTGATAGGTCGATTTCAGTCAAATCACAAGCCATACAGTTTATCTCGTACAGCAAAAATATTTTTTTTTTGTTTTATTATTTATTGATTTCATGCATCATGCCTTGACAGTTTACTGATTTATGGCCACATTGAGAAATGACAAAGAGAAAATTACATTTTTTTTCTTCAACGCGTATTGACATGTCAATACACAGATTAGATAAACTACGTACCGGATATTAATTGAAATCAGCTGATTGTGTTGCCAATATAATGAATGGCATCTGAAATAAATACACTAAGTGGTTAAGTGCCAATATATTTGACATTGGTCAAACCATGCGAAAATGTTTAAAATTATTCCCCGTGTGAAAATTAAGTGTGTATATCTATCCATGACAATGAATAGCTTTAATTAATACTGAATTTTCACACATTTATTGTTCAACTTTACAAGCAAAGAATCGATTTTTATTCATAATGACTTGCAGTCACACATTTTTTTTTACCGGGGTTCGATATCAAAATGAGGCAAGGAAGGTCGATTCATGAAATCACGTGGTTTTAGCTGTCTGTCCGTTTTGAGATTGTTCTGCAATTTAGAATCAGTCTGAACGCATTGAAATATAAAACAAATTGAATTGTATAATAATTATTCTATCCAATCAATATGTTTGAAAAAAAAAAATAATTATGAAGTCAAATGAATGCATTTAAGGCTATTAAATGAGGTTGAAGCGATTGCATTCCAAATATATGACATTTATTTGAGCTGTTCACTCGATGAGATGGACGATTTAATATGATTGATAAGGAATGCAAAATGCATTCAGGAGCGCACAAAAAATAGGCAATTCACTTCGATGCAGAAAGAAAAACTTTTGAACGTTGTGTGCAGAATGCTTTTTTTATAATGTTTCTTACAGCATAAACGATTTTGATTTGCGTCAATTGGTTGCTATCATCTTCGTTCCGCCGAATGAAATAAAAGAAATTAAAATGAATGCTCGCTTCGATAATCGAACAAAAAAAGAAACAGAGAATGAAAATGATTAATTTTCGTTCGGGTTTGATTACAATTCGGTGTTTCGATTTAAAATTGCTTTTTTATTCTTATCGTTGAAAATAGAGCGACAAAACAGAAAGGCAAAGAAAATATATGTACGTGCTAAACAAAACAATTGGCTTATAATAATGATACACAATATTATTACTAATCACGTGACGATAGAGAAACTGCTAGAAATCATACAAAGAATGCGATTTTCCCAGCTAAGTAAAGGCTCTTAACCTTAAATTAAACTTCAATGCTGAAGTCATCGAGCGATTACTTGCGACACCATTTCCATTTTTGACATTTTCAATTTAGCTCTAAATCAAAAGTGCAAACATCTTTTAGAAAATATTGATAAGGATTTATTCACCTTATTTGACAAAAAAAAATGTTATGTTTTTCACATTTCAAAGCAAAGATATTTATAGGTTCTGTATAAATTTTGTTGCTGGCAATAGTTGAAAATGATTTTTAATGGTTCTATTGATCTATTGATTTAATCTCAGTCATTTTTTTTTTTTTTTGAAATCACAGCTACATTATAATCTCAATGGGCGATTGTTCTAGATCACTGTTTTAATCCACTAACTTAAATGTTACTAAATCGGCAAATGTAAATTACGATGCGTAAAAGATTTTGCTATTATCAATTCCCGCTTCGAATAAAAGTGGATCCAACTACGTAAATCGATTTCGCTTGTATGTTTCGATGGAAATCCGATCTCAGCGATTCATCAAAATCCATTTTTATTGGCTGAGCTCAGCTCATGTTTGCCTGTTTGAATCAATGTAAATGTTCTCAACTCTGTAAATCCTCATGTTTTCGTCCGGTTTTGGGTGTTGTTTTTTCCTCTCAAATTTCTTACTTTTCATTGATAAACTTAATGTTACTACATTTGTTTTGTGTGTGTATTGCGTGTGTTTTTTAGCTGTATTGCGTTGTCAATCTATTCAACAGTTATGTATTATTTGAATGATGATAAAATATATACGTGTGTCGTGTTGTGTTGCTATAAATTTTGCGATAATTTTCGAATGAATCTTCTCTCTTTTTTTTATTATTACGTTGGTTTTTGCGCGAATTTGATTTCTCAATATCAAAAGTGACAAATAAAAGCAAACATTAAAATCGGAAATGGCCATCTAAAAATATCAACAACCGTCGTTTTTTTGACACTTTTTTACTCTATTCACAATTTGTTTGACGTGATGATTACATTTTGAATGGGATTTTAAGAAAACCACTTCATTTGAACAATCAATTCAATGGTTCCACTTCATTTCCATAGCCGTAATTTTATTTACTACCAAAATATAATGGGTCAAAAATAAATTCACACAACCAAAAAAGTTGAAATCATCAATTGATACAAAAACGCGTAAATTATGGCTCATCGTCTCTCTCAATGGCACCGAAATAGTCACACTTAAAATTTATATTTAGTCAAATGTCTTATCCATTCGGTCACGTCAATGATGAAGATTTTGGACAGAAAGGAAAATAAAACATCGGTTTTTAAATGCGACTCATTTTATTTTATGTATCACATACAAATTAGGTGTTCAAGAGCAGCGAATGAGAACGCAGGCGATGCGTTCTTGGAACTCTTGATCTTTCGAAGATTTACTTCTTACAGCTAGACAATCAATTAATACTGAAATTTACTAATGAAAGCTTTTTGTGTCGACAAACTTGATGGCTAATCACACAACATTTCGTCTCTTATTTTCTCTAACGAATATAAAAAATTCTACGAAACTAACAATTCCAATAGACAACACGAAAAAAAAATAATATCAGGAAAAAAAGGACCAATTGATGAAAATTGGTGTCACAAAAAACCCAGACAACGCATTAGCGTTAACGCTTTCTTCGAAGTAGACTTTTATGTCGGTATTGAATTTAGGTCAGTTAAAATGCGGATAGCAACAGATGATTCAATTTTCAACGAATTCAAGAAACCTTGAGCGAAAAGATACAATTCATTGACACGGAACAAGTTGGCGGTTCATTTATTGGAAATCTGACGAAGAACATCGAATCTCTGTCTCTGGTTCAGCCGCTAGTCGTGCGCATCAAATCGTGTAGTCAAGTTGTTGACGTGCATTTTTTAAGGTTCACTCAATATTTATATTTAAAAAAAACTCAGCACGATGTGTTACGTGAATGTGGACATACCCCCTAAAATTCTGTTTGGTTGATCGTATTTTTTAATTACGCATACTGACGTAATCATGAAACGCAACACAGAAGACACCAGAACAAATGTTTTTTTTTTCTTACACTTTATCGTTCATCAAGCATTTATTCTTAAATCCGTTTTGTCGTGTTTTTTTTAGCTATTTTATTTCAGCCGCTTGAAATGCGATTGTCACGTAATTGGTGCCATCAATCTATCATTCGTGCTTGAACTCATTTAATACATTATGTGAATGTGGCTAAGAGAAAGAGAAGGCAAACGGCATACCAGCGGTGTGAGGCGAAGAATTAATGTGCGATAGGTCACGTAGTTGGAAGTGCATCGCCATCTCAAATCGAGCACCGATAAACATTTATTATCACAAATAGACTAGAAAAATGGCCATTCATTGGCATTCCTTTAAAAAAAAAATCAACGTTCTACATGTTGTTGAGTTCGTTAGTCCTTCTAATTCATTTATTTTCGCTTATTCAGCAACATTTTTCAGTGGCTGATTAAATCAATTGATATATTCACACATTCAATCACACACAAAACATATGCCATAGCGTGATAATAAGCGGGTCATGTACTGCAATTGTTGGAGAAATGATTTTTCGTTGCCTACACAATCATATGAATCCTTCGCGAAATTTGTTCCAATTTGATTTTTCATTTAATCATAATTTTTAATCAATTCGATTTTGCGTAACATCTGTTTGTAAATGTTGTATTTGCCTCCAAATCGTGTAATCTGAATCGTATTAACGTTCCTTTTTATTTTCTATGATAACATCAAATGTAAATAGACGCGTTGTTTGCTTACGCACGCAAGCTTTTAATAAAAAATCCAATAAATATATATATAATGTGACATCAGAATTGATACAATCAGCAAAACGATAGATGGAAAATAATGAGCGACATTTGCATATACACAATTATCGCTTAATGCTGGTCAATAACACATAAATTGCATCTATTCTAGGCTTGAGACAGATTTCCACCAATTATACATTTGCGTAGTACGGCCTCTTATGAAATAAATAAATCCACTGCAGGCTGCAGACTGCAGACTCGGTAAAATTGGGAATATTTATTTGTTTTTCCGTTTGATGGAAAATTTAAATGAAAATGACTATAGATTCCTTAAGAAAATTGTAAAAACTGAACCGAAATTGTGGGCCAGGGGATGGAGACAATTCAGCGTTCACTCATTTTCATATCATCTTCTAATGCATTTGCATAATGCATATACAAACATTATAATTGAAAGCAAAAGTGCCAATTTGATAGCATCGAACAAGAAATTCGATGTGAATATAAATCGACTAAAGATAGGCAATTGGCTAGCGGTTGAAAGCTTCAGAAAATGTCACCGCCTCCATTCAAAACATTGGTTGATTCACAATTCAATTACGTAGTTGTTTAATCAGTTTGACATTCCAAATGACACATTGACACTATGAAAACAAAGACATTTATTTTGAAAGGTAGAAGTTATGTCAGTGATAAAGAGTGATGTTATAATAACCAATTGACTTCTCATGATAAGTGCTTTCCCGTTTTTATTTCAATATTTATTTTTGTCTTTGGGTTAAATTTTTTTTTCTCGTCGAAATGAATACAATCGCATCGATTGTAAAAACCACGAAAATTCGATTTTCAATTGGTTTGCGTGCATTTTCAGTCTCCAGTGCTACCTACGATAAATTCAAGTGAGTTTAATTTGATAACACGATAAACATTCAAGTATATTGGGAATATTGGAAGTGAATGATGCGTAATTTTCCAGATGTAAAGCATTATTAGTTGGTGGAGGAACGGGTGGGTGTTCGCTTGGTGCAAAATTATCATCTGATTTTGGTCAAAATGAGTGCATTATTTTGGAACCAGCTTCTGATCATTATTATCAGCCAATGTTTACAATGATCGGTGGTGGAATGAAAACACTTTCACAATCACGACGCAGCATGGGAACGGTACTACCGAAAAAAGCCAAATGGATTAAAGATGCAGCGGCTAAATTTAATCCAAATGCTAACGAAGTGATCACAAAACATGGCCATACCATTTCATATGACTTCCTAGTGATTGCCGTTGGTTTGCAGCTAAATTATGGAAAGGTGATTATCGTGTTATGAGCTTTTAAATTCAATTGCTGTTTTGGTTAAATCTATAAATGTAATGCGTTTTATGGATAGATTCCTGGCTTGGAAGAGGCTCTCTCTGTTCCAAATGGAAATGTCACATCGATTTATTCACCGAAATATGTTGACCGACACATGAATGCACTCAAACAATTTCAAAGTGGAAATATCATTTTCACATATCCATCATCGCCCGTCAAGTGCCCGGGTGCTCCACAGAAAATTTGCTACATCACTGAACATTTTCTGCGCAAAGTAAACAAACGTAAACAGGCAAATATTTTTTATAATTCAGCGCTTCCGACGATCTTTGGATGTAAATATTTTGCGGACGCTCTGTGGAAAGTGGCAAATGGACGTGAAATTGAAGTTAACTTGAAAACAAACCTAGTTGAAGTCCAAGGTGACAAAAATACAGCGATTTTTGCTAATGTTGAAAATCCAAACGAACGCAAGAGCTTGGAGGTTAGTCAAAAATGTCTTCTTTGGTATCATTTAACATCTTATCTTTGAAACACGTACTCGTATCAAATGAGCTTAGCCATTCATCAAAAATATTTGTAATCAAAAATAACCGTATTCTTATCTCTGCCCTTCAGTATTCGATTCTGCATGCAGTGCCGCCACAAAGTGCACCTCAGGTTTTGCTTGAATCAAATGATCTAACAAACGAAGCAGGATTTGTGGATGTCGATAAATTCACCTTGCAGCACGTCAAATATCCAAATATCTTCGCTCTGGGAGATTGCACCAACACACCAAATTCAAAAACAATGGCAGCCATTGGTAATTAATTCTCTGAATTCATTAATTGAGCACTTGAGACTTGAGATTCATTCAATAATTTTGATGTTATCAATTTCGTTTTAAATTTGTGTGGGGTTATCTGTATTTTTAGCGGGTCAAGTTGGCGTTTTACATAGAAATATCAAAAAATATTTGAGCTGTAAGGTATTGGATGCGAATTACGATGGATATGCGTCCTGCCCGCTCGTTACTGGATACGATTCGTGCATAATGGCTGAATTTGACTATGATTTGCAGCCAAAAGAAACATTTCCATTTCGTCAAGATTGTGAACGTTATTCCATGTTTGTATTAAAACGTGACGGTATGCCCCTATTGTACTGGCATCTCATGTTGAATGGCTACTGGAATGGTCCTGAACCAGTTAGGAAGTTCTTTTCCTTTTTCAAGAGCAACTAATCTCACAGCTAACTTTTCAATCGAACAAAATTACGTAAAATGACAAAATAACAGTTTCACATTTTTTTTATTGGTTTAAGGGTATATATTTTAAAATGTTAAAATTCTAGTAAGATTTATATGAATACAGTATTAAATCGAATGACATCACAATATAAAGACAAATCACATGTTGTAACTAGAAAGGCTGTCAAAATGAAGTTAAACTCAATACATTTTTATTCAAACGATCAACATGATTTCGAATTTCGGTTGGATTTTTGTTAGGAGAATATTTTTCATACTTCCCCTGATTTGAAGCTTTTGTTTTATAGCAAACCAGAACTTCTATCTGCTGCGTACGCCCTCTTGGAGCATCATTGCAAACTAAAACAATGCGATCGAACTCAATAAATGAGGTCTGTTTCATTATCAATTTCATGTTATCTGGACAAAGAAAAAGTAGTTTGGCTTTTCATTTTGGGAAATAAAACGATTTGAACAAATCAATATGGACGCATGGAAAATATTTGAAGTGAAATCACTTGAAATTGATGTGTTTATATATTCAAGGATTTGTTCGCTATTTTTGTTGCATAATTTATTGATTTCTGTCCGTTTGTAATCATTAAGAGGCAAGTCATAAATCTACATTCAAGTATGTCGGTCACAAATATTAATTCTCTTGAATGCCCTTGCCTCTCATCCCGTGCGCTCAAATCATTGAAAACCGATATCAGTGAATGATAGCAAATTCCGTTCGCTTGGAATCTCAGAAGATACCTAATTGTGACAAATGAACCAATGAAGTGTACTTACAGGCTCAGCAAATTGACAACGCCATTCATAGTGTGAAAGTTTGTTTCTTTATTATTATTATTATTTTTTGCACCAAGAAACAACAAGAGCCAGACACTGGTGATTTAATCGTGTAAGGAATGATTTTGGAGAGGCCATTACAATTGCCTTGTTTCAATCGGAATCTCTCGAATGGATATTAAATTTTTATTTGAAATGCAGATAAATTGTTGGATAATTAGCTTGATGAAAAAAAAAAGAAGAAGAGAGACAGAATCACATTGAAATGAGTGAATTTGAAATGCTTACGTCAGTTTATGATGTGCGCCTTCTTCTCGGTTGCTTTTTTTTGTTATTGTTGTTGTTGTTTTGTTGCTGCTACAAACACATCGGCCTTTCTGTCGAATGCAGATAAATTTGGTTTTTTAGCGTATGTTAAATAGAATTCCATATACACTTACGGTGTTTCACATCCAGTGCTTAAAAATGAACCAATGAAAATCGTGTGCAAATACAATCACCGTATGAGCTGGTATTTGAACAAATACAAAAATGTTTCGGCGCAAGAGAGCAAGAGCGAGAGCGAGAGCGAGAGAGAGAGAGAGAGAGAGAGAAAGAGAGAGAGGAAGAAATACTAGCAAGACAAACTAAAGGCAAATAATTTTGTACTCGTACATATATTTGCTATGGATCAGATAGTTTGTCGTTGTCATATTTTGTTTTTGTATCCCCATTTGTTCACTTTATTTTCTTTAACTTGCGACGAGATAGCAATAACTCTTTGTTGTTGTCATTGTCGTTGTCATCGTGAAACTTTCAATGCACAAACGAGGCATTTATTGAATCGTTTAGCATTGCTTTGGGCATGAATTGTGCGCTTAGCCCGAGCTAAACCTAAAGACATATGGCCTGCACACAAAAAGAACACTTATTACCATGTATCATTTGAGGTTGAAATATGATGATTGAGAAAAAAAGCACACAAACACACACAACATTTCAGTATACTGTGATGATTGGCAGGAAATATGTGTATAAGTAACATCTATTTATCCATCGAGTATGTTAATTTAGTGACCTTGCTGCTTGATTGGGTGGCCTTTTTTCCGTTGTTGTCGCATTTGTGCGCAGCTTTTTTTTATCGTTGTCGGTGCCTAGGGATCCATTAGACTTTCTCGCCTTAAATATGCTACGATTTAGAATCTTTTGAAATTTCATATGAAATAGCAATATCATGAATCTCAAATTGATTGTTATCTCAAACAAGTGAACAGTTTTCAAAAATATTCAAGCTTTTACAATAAAATCGTGTCATTCAAATGCCAAAATATAAAACACAGTTTGATTTAATTTCAATAAATATTCCGTCAAAGATTCTATTACGTCATTTCAATGCGATAATAAACCAAATTCGAACATGTGCAGAAAACACAAAACGCAATAGCACCAAAGGATGTGCTCACCAAATACGTTCTATCATTTTGATATTTCAAACGTCGCAAAAAAACTAAAACACACAACATTTTGGATGATGAAAAACACGCACAAACATTCAAGCAAACAAGCAAATAGTTACAAACAAATGTCAGACAAGAAACCTGCAACAACAAAAAATGTTCTTCAATTGTTTTCATCTCAATATTCTGTGTTTACGTACTCCTTTGGCTCTTTAAATATTACAGTTATTACAGTTAGAAATGGAATGGAATAAGATGTTGCGTGCGTGATGTGTGTGTGTGTTTTTTTTTTAAATTCAGAATATGAAATTGTATTCGATATTGAAATCCATTGACTGTGAAAATGTCGGCTGTGAAGCTGTGAAACTGCGATCACTGCGTAATTCATGTTGATGTTCGGGGTGGCAACAGCCGCTTTTTGCCTGCTGGCAAACAAATTTACCGAAGAAAACTCGTTTTATTTTCGGCTTTTGCATATATATGAATACGATTGTTTTCATGAAATAATTATTTCTTCGAGTTTTTTGTTTCTGTTCACCAATTAAAAACCTTGTGAAGCATAAACATTACGAGAGAGCAATGATCGCACAATAATAGAATGAAAGAGAAACAAATTTTGTGCAACAAAATGAAGAAATTAACGAATTGAAAATTGTAGTATAAATGTTTGAACGAGTGAATATTTATTGATTGGAGCAATAGAGCCAAATAGCGAAACGCTTAACAATCTCAAGTGAACGTGTTTATCAATTATTCTGGTTATTTAAAAATATTCAATGAATTGATTGTGTGTGTGTATAAAGCTCAAGCATCATATACACGCGATATTGCCAATGGTGATGTATGCCTTGTCAGATCGATAGCTAACTATAATTGCATGCAAGATGTCTGTGCGTGTGTGCTTGTGTGGTTTTTTGAATATCAAGAATGGCATGTCATTTTGGGCCGTCTGGATTTGTAAATCTATCGTACTATTAAACTTTTGTCCATTGTCCATTGTCGAATAAGCATTAGCATCTCGGTTGAAATTTCATTGAATTTTGATTCGTCCCAAAAATAGCCAACCAACCGAAAATATATTTGAACCGATTTATTCATAGTGTAATTAAAATTAATTGAAGAATTGGGAATGTTCCGCGAGCAAAGTAAATAACGCTTTTAGCTAAAAAAAAAATGAGCGCTATGATTCGAAATATTCTGTGTTTACACTTGTCGTTGGTCGGGTTCAATGACACTTCAATGCTCCTTGATCGCAGCAACCGACTTGTCTTATCAATAACAACAAAATTCGGGTTCCGTTATATCGTATACACATGGGATGAGAATAGTTTCGTAATCATTTTGGACGGTTTCCTTGAGAAATGTGTGTGAGTGTTTGTATTTTTGTCGGTAGCTTCCTAATTAAAACCGAAACTAATGGCTTAAAACTTTCAACGATAGCCGTTATTTGTGTTGTTTTCGGGAAAACATAAGAACCTAGACGAACGATCAAATGGTTTTTGAATGATTTATAAAGAAATTCATGAGAGTGAAATAGAATTTTTTTTTTTTTTGGGGGGGGGGGCTCATTTTGGATGAGCATTGTTTTCGAATGGATATTAAAAGGTGATTATGGGGCATTGGTGAGGCGCATGTGGAGGCGAGATAACGATGCTGTTCAGACAATATTTCGAAAGAGACACTATAAACATCCGTATGAAACAGATTTATTTATAGAATTCAGAATTGACGAGCAGTGATTCCATCAAGCGTTTTTTTATTATTTTTATTTTCGGCCGGATTTTGATGGTTTTGCTTATATTTCCGATTCCAAACAAGTGAGCGAAAACGAGACAGCAACAACAAAAAAAAGGTTCACGTATGAAGCGCGTCTATTTTAAAATCCAACCCATAACAATAACGGTTGATGAATTTTCACGAAGAAATTCGATGGCGTTTATTTTTTCTTCTTTTTTTAAAAAATTCGCTTCAATCGTAGACATAGAACGGTTGGTGTGTGTGGACTTAAACGTGACATTCAGTCGGAGACAGTGTCCAAATTTTTATGAGCAGTTCGTGCACCACAGAAGACGTCTCACACATATGTCGTCCCCTCAACGCTAAGTTCAACAGTACATTGTGTGAATGATGATTTTTCACGAACGAGATCAAGCGTTTGATTTGTGTATTCTTTTTACACTCAACGATCTCATCTTGTGTTTTCAGCTTAATGAAATTATTTCATTTAGATTTATTATTTTTTATGTGTTTTTTTTTATTTTTTACTTTGTTAAACGCCGGTGTGATGAAATGGAGGGGGGAGATGGAAACAACATTTGAAGTGTTTTAAACAAAACGGTTGAACCGATAAATTGTAATTGGGCAAGAGTTTGTGTGTTCTGCTGACAAAACTTGAAACAGTCTGGTGGATATAGCAAAATGTTAAATCGTTTAAAACATTTTGAGGCAAATTGAGTGGTAAGCTAGCCTCATTCCGGGTGTTTCAGCCGTTAGTATATTAATGATGGCCATATCATTATATATGTGCCAATTCAGCGTATTTTTGCAAATGTTTTAATTATTAAAAATTAAAAGACGAAAAACAATAATTTCGTTGCTTCGCCCAAACAAAAATTCGATTTATTTGCTGAATGGTCTCAATAAATATAAAAGCTTGAATATATTTCGAGGAAACAATTTTTTAGTATGGTGATAGTCAAAACTTGGCCGAATTATCTCAGTGTTTGAGAATGCCAAATTCGCAAAAAAGGATTTAATTTCGATTGTCTCTTTCTTTTTGTGTTTGTATCCACAATCAGTGAGCAAAAATAACAATACCAACGAGATCATAAATAAACCACCGATGTGTCTCAACCAAATCCGCACACCAAATACACATTCAAGTGCTATTTAAATTTGAATGTTGACTTGCATTTGTATGGTGAACATGCGAAAAAAAACCAAACCCAAAATAAACAAAAGCAAAAACGATAGCGTTTTGGTCAAAAGCATACACCAAATGAAGTGACGCGTTTGCATTTGCGTCCATCATATCGATTGTCCAAATATATGAAATGCTGATCCTGTGTTTATGTGTTTATGTGTTGACGCACCTAAGCGGTTCTGACCATTGGTCAAAATGTGATCATGGTATGCACATGAAATTGCAACGTGAGTGCGCCTCGCACCTTTGCTTCGGTTTGCCACATCGAAACACATCAAACCGGTCAATATATTGTTTTTTCTTGCTCATGGTTTCCGCTATGCTGCGTAAATGTTGTGCGCGCTTTTGTTGGTTTTTCCCATTTTCTTCGGATTCTTCTCGTTGAGCCACTCTCAGAGAGTGTATAGATTTATTTTTCATTCGCTCTCCATATTTTGCGACCGAATCGTTAGTTCAGGTCTCTTTTTTTGTTGTTATTATTGTGTGTTCGTTCTTGTGTGTTGTTTTGGCTGCGGGACAGTCGCGCGCGCACATGCCGGCTCCTCGAGTGTTTGATGTAATAAATTTTTCTGAGAATTAACCACTTGCCCGTCCCCACTTGTACGGGCTCATTCATTATACGCTGCGAAATTATGGCACTAAGTGCTATTGCATTGCTCGCCAAATGCACTTGATTCGGTTTTAAGACATAAACAAAAAAAGCGACGGCGGAGAGACGGACCCGTACGGGACGGAACGTCAAGAGACAGAAGCTTCTTAATATAAAATATCACAACAGAAAGAGACAAAGAGAGGTGTATATGTGCGCGAGACTGTGTCTTTGTATTGTTTTCGAAATGCATTCGTCGCCACAAAGGGTCAAATCGATGATCGATTGCATCATCGGGCTCCGCATTCATTAATTGGTCATACACAGAAACAGCGTATTCGATGAAGCGTCTGACACAGCGCTGTACAGCAAACCAAGACAAAGTGAAGCAAAGTAGAAACAAAGCAGCGAAAAAAAGTGCCAAAACTCAATTTGCATTTCGCATACGGGCAAATGGCATTGATAGATTGAATCATAGCACATTTTTAGCCGGTTCTAGTATGATGACTCCATCGCAGCAATTGCACGTCAAGCTTTGCGTTAAAATGTTCAGCGTTGAACACTATTGAACAATCACATGTATTCTCTGTATGTTGTGCCTGGGTGCGCGATCACAACGACCAGCACTCATTCAATTTTGATTTCTTCGACATATTTGAGCTAATAAATTTCTGTTCGTCGGCTTTTACAAACCATTTTTGACTGTTCAAGCTGTTGCCATGTGCACAATATCATCTAATTACATAGAATTCCTTGCAACGGTACACGCCGTTCATTCGATTGGCAATGTCTGCACCTAAACACTTAAACGCTGCAAAGCCGCTGATTGGGAATGGATTTTAAACGAATTAATGATAATAATTAGCTATTCAATCAGCCGACTATGTTGTAACTGCCGTTGCCAACGATGAGGCTGTTTCTAATTTTGTGTGCTTACGAATGATTTACATGGATCAAATACTCATCTAATGTGTGTTTCTGCACTGTCTGTACATCAAGCATGAATCCGTGTGTGTGTGTGTTTGTGTGTGTGTGTGCGACGGTTCGAAAGAGAAAATAAATGGCTTTAGAATATGCAGTCAGCCATAAATTTCAATATAATTCGCAAAAGCATTAGAAACCAAAGTATACATATATAATACCGACAATGATACGAATTGTCCACGTGAGTAGAAGAGACGGAACGTTGCACATATCATACAAGTGATTACCATGCCCCAGCTATGAAAAAAAAGAAAAGAAGCACGGAGCAACAGAATCAAAACACAACATACAAAGTTATCTGTGGAATTTCCGTAATTAGTGATATTATGAATGAGTAAATCTTGACACCGTATAAGCATCAAGGAGAAGAAATAAAACACACACAAAAAAACATAGCACGAGAATAGAATTGCAATCATTAGTTTGTGCTTGCGCCGTGAGTTTCGATGGATTTTATTTGTTGTTGGTTTTTACTATGATGTTGCAATTCTTTCGTTGATTCGCTTGGCTCATATTAAAATTTAAAAAATTCATGCCGATCTTTTTCGTGCTCAAATCATCGCGCCTTACATATATCGCCTCGGTACGGATTATGGCAATTTCATCTCCTCATAAAATATGTAGAATAAGGCGTTTGTGCCAACTCAACATTCCAATAAATTCTTCACTGGCTTGAGTTTGCTGTTGTTGTTGTTGTAGTCGATGTTTCTGTGGTGTTTTTTTTTCTCATTCTTCTCATTTGCAGTTGCCTTCACGTGTCGGTTGAGCTCTTTCATTTTACGTCATGATTTGTGCACGGAATGCGTGATCTTAATCGCAAATTAAGTAGAAATAAACGCAAACCTCATTTTTACACACTTGATCACACTTCGTCCATCAACTCTCATGAATGAACATTTGTTATTGTTGTTTAATTCATCGGTCCAAAGAAAAAGTAATTTTGGTTGTTGTTCGTAAAATCGAAACGAAATTATTCAATCATTAGACCAAACAATTGAGCAAATTTGAGATTTCTTTTCATTTTAGCGAACTCAGTGCAAAAATTCGATGAACGCAATTTACAATCACTTCGATGCTGATCAAAAAGTTTCGTGATTCGAATGGAGACGATCACCGTTTCCAAGAATTCGTGTTCAAAATTTTCTACTGATTTATTTTTTTTTCTTTATTTCTGATGAATTTCGCAGCCATGTTATGCAAAGTGCGAGAAAGAGCCGTGATGAGACGATCGATGTTCGAGGTGAAACGATGTAAATCGGTGTTTGGCATAAGAAAGATATGTTCATATTTTCAGCTTCTTCTTCTTCTTGATTTGTTTTTTTACTTGATTTCGGTGCAACGTTTTTCGCATGGATTTTGTGCATTTATTATCGAAACATCAAAGCGTAACGCGCTCGCGCTCTGTCTCCCTCGGCTCGGTGCTCAACCATTTTCAAGCCAATCGACAATCCACAAACTGAAATGTTCTTTCGATCTCAGCACTCGTGCGTGCATTTACTCGTGCGCTCTTCGCAAATATGCCAATGCCCATATACACAGATCGAAAGAGAGTTTCTTCTGTTTTTCTCAGTTCACTACTGTTTCCGTGCACGTTAACGTTGTATATCGTTCTACTGTTACTGCTGCAAATACTCTGGCTGCCATCGTTGCTGCTGCTGTTGCTGCTGCTGCTGCTGCTGTTACAGCTCGTTATTTGGCGTTTCCAATTCGGTTCTTCATACACGTACATACACATGCATGCGCTCGGTTAAGTCGGTGAGTTCACATTCGTTGAAATTCCTTTCATAAAAAGGTTCCCAGGCATTCCATTGCAATAGTCATTTTCATATTGAAAATTCTTCACCTGACTTAACATCCAAAATCTCGTCTATGTGTGTATGTTTCTTTCTCTCTCTCTCTCTCTCTCTCTCTCTCTCTCTCTCTCTCTCTCTCTGTCTGTGTGTGTGAGTGTGTGCATTTGTTGTTGCTGTTGTTGCTATTTTTTTCTCGGTTTGGATGTGATTTTTCTTCTTCGGTTGCCATCTCCTCTTCTCTGCCCGATTTCGTCATTTTGGTTCGTTTTTATTTTGATATGGGCTTTGGGCCCTTTACAGTGTACACACAGTGTACAGTGTACATATGTATCACCGATACTACATATTACGATATATTCATGCATTTTTTTTCTTATATTCGTTTTCTTTCTTTTCCATTAATTTCATTATATGAAGGCGCGCATGGAGCACACATTCCAACATTAATATTGTATTGCTGTATTAGTCCAACAACAACAAAAATGATCGCATACATATATTCTTACCAGCCAAATATTGCCGCTGTTTCGTTTACACTCATTTGTTTTCAAGATAAAACCGAATTTCAGTATTCTCCAAAAAATGTGATTTTCTTCGCATTTTTATGCTTGAAACATTAATAAGATTTGTTTTGTTGAGCTTGTTTCTGTCTTTATTGGCCTCCCGGTTCAAAATTTAAAAAGTGCCGCCAAAAAAAAGACTTTTTGATTGGTACACGTGCGTCTGTGTATGTGCGCGCGCTTTACTCTTCTTGTATATCGTGATGCATGTGGAAATGCGAGAATGTCCAAAAATGTTGATATTTGAATTAAGAAAATTTACCACTCCTCCTGCCAAAGGCCAATATTGTAAAGATTATTCCATTTGTTATGAACACAACCTTTATAAGAAAAAAAATCTAGATTTTATTGGAGGTTTTAAACTTTTAGTTGGTGCAGCAAGTTACTGCTCAAAAATCGGCAATTTATTAAAATCGGGCCAATGTTTAAAAGAAACTCATTTTTCAAAAATGGAAAAAATGAAATTTTAATCCATTTCAAATTCAATCTGAAGGTTGGTATGAACCACCGACAACGAGTACTGACCAATAATACCAGATTGTGTGAATATATTCACCGTACTCCCGTTTTTTTAGCGATCGGTCATTCTTCCTCTTTTGTCGTTCCTTACCTTACCAACTAACTCTTGGCATTCAACCGGCTTTATTTGCTTTATTTCAGACAGCATATTCCTCCCATATCCAAAATGCAGCAGAAAAGGAAAAAAAAAATAATAACAATTTCTTATTATATATGTATATTCAGAATGTTTCATCGTACAGCGGCTCAATACTCGGTATATTATATAATAAAGATTCGATATCGATTAGCTATTGGTATTTCTTTTTTTTAGCATCAGTAAGTGGTTTGGAATCAGCTAAAGAATTTCCATTATGTTAAACTGCAATTCATTCCGGTATTGCGAATAGCATGATAATAAAAAAAAAAACAAAACAACAAAAAAAATGTACTGGCAAAAGTAAAATTCAACCTGATCTATCGATCAGAGTCTATATTTTGCGCAAGTTTCTTTGAATTTGCCCGTTGCTTTTTGCCGTGTGCATATTTATGCAAAATTATTTTGTGCTCAATGCTTTTTTTTTCCTTCACCTTTCCTCTGTCTCTTTCTCTCCCGTTTCTATGGATCGCTCGAACTGAATGGCTAAATATAAGATCTGACCGATCGTTACTTTGCTATCTATGATGGTTTTGCCTCTAATGCAACAACACCCGAGTGCAACATCAGCAGCAACACAATCATCATCAACGGGCGATCGGTCTGAAATGTGATGATTTTGCAAGCCAACATAATGTTTGATATATTTTGCTATTTTATTGTAGATGTTCATGGTGTTCAACGTCGTCGTCGTCGTCTTTGTCGTCGTGGTATACGTTTGCCGTTTATTTATTAGGTTTTATGTGCATTCCAGAGCCACCAAAACGAGTCAAACTGGCAGTTGCTGTGGCAAAAACAAAAACAAAAACGAAAGAAGATGCAGCATTCTTGAGAATGCTTTTTGTGTGATTTTACTGTATATGGGACGTACATTGCAAGCATAAGATTGGCTTGACTTGGATCCGTTCGGCTTGATTCTACCTGTTGGTGCCCAATACATCGTGCTTATGCTCCAACATATCCAAATGTGATCAAACAGCAACTCGTATTTGAGACTTTGGCTTTGCATGTGAGAATCATCATCAAACGAGCTGAAGCCATGAACTTAGCACTGCTGCACACACACACATACACACACACTGACACATACAGTCGCATATATCGATGGCATTCCGATGACGAAAATCTCAGTGCTTTCCATTCGAGCTTCGTCTCATAATCATGCCAATCTAAAACTCGATTCGTCTATTACTATTTACACTTCTGGTAGGTATTACAACATGTTCTTTTCTCTCTATTTCTCTTTCCCTGCTTGCCCTCTCTCATTCTTTTCTATAATAATATTTACTCAGCTCAAATTTTATCTGTTTACATTTGTCGAGCAATGGAATGCAGGAGTGCAATAAGTAGATCTGTGCACACTTGAATTCGATGGCACATCGTGTCACATTCCATTCCATTCCGAAAAGATGTACAGAGGCTATTGAATACATAGCATGCGAACAATGAATAAATACAATTAACAAAGAACCCAGGTACTGTTACGATTGCACCATTTGCACCATTGGCCAGTTACCGTCTGCTTTGGCGCGAGATCGCGCGACTCAACCTATCTCGATACCACACGCGCACGAGCAACAGAGACAAACATCATTCAGGATTGGAATGAGAATGAAAAAGAAAACAATGGGCTCAAGCATGGCATTCGCTAGAATGCCATAAATTATATTGGTGCTTTCGTGCTAAACGTTACCTCAAGAATTTCACAATTCGAAGAAAAGCAAAGCGAAGACAAAACACTTTGAATCGATTTGCAGCTCGAAGCATATGAGAACCGGGTTTGGTTTTGGTTTTTTGTACAATATCGAACTGAACTGTTGTTTTTTTTTATTTCGTTTTGTTTGGTTTTGTTTTTGCACAAATAGCGGCTGATTTGAAAACTTCAATTGATATTCACGGGAAAATCGTTTTTTCAAGACATCGATCATTTTTTCTTATATGTTTGCAATCTTTTCAAGTCATTTTGGCGCTTGCTCTCCGAAATTGGATTAAATCGATTAACCGTTTTCTTCGCTAGAGTTTTGTGACCCCGGCAATTTTTTGTATCATACAAATCCTCAGTTTGTGTCTGAAAATCAGATTTTTCTTCATTTTTAGCAATCATAAAAATTATATAAAGTGATTTATGATATACAATCGATGGAATTCTAGGACTTATTTCTGTCATCGTTTGCAAAAAATGCATCATGCACTACCTAAAACTGCATGACACTAGTTCAGTTAATTATATTGTAAAATCGCATTGCTTTTGCCCATTGAATCTCAGGGCGCTTTCGTGGACCAAATATAAATTTACAGTCATGCTGCCCTTGTCGATATCAAATTGGGGATGCTCCAATACAAATTCAAGTAAAAAATCCAATTATTTTCCGTAAGCACATAACATACATACATATGTATATTTCCTCAACATATATATGGAAAAGTAATGCCTCCGTTTCCATTGAGCAAATACTAAATTTTCAACTAAATGAGACAAACAAAACGAATGAAAGAAAGGCGGTTCTAGCCTCAATCGGTTTTAAAATAAATCACATAATCTAGTGTATGTCTTATTAATCCATAAATATGCAGTAAATGTCGTCAGAGCGATTTATGCCTGTAGGGGGTTCCCTCCATGAATACCAAACAAACATTTTCAGAAAAGCGGTCACATTTGCATATTAAAGAATTCCAAAATGAGTCCAAACAATATGAATTTATAGCCAATTTAAATACATCTCCCGTAAAAAAACACTCGAATTACATCGGACCGTTTATTTTATCACCAACATATCGCCTATACAAATTCGCCGAAATGTCTACTGAAATGTTTATGGTGATTTGGTTTTCGGTGTTGTGAACGATAAAATGCCAAAATCTCAAATTCTTGCACAACTTGTTGGTTGTGTGCTTTGTTGGAAAAATCTCTCATTTCAGTGGAACAAATATGGTTGTGGTCAAAGTCTCATTTTTTTTTCTCTTATACAACACTTTCATCTCATTATTTTGATGATTTTTGCATTTTAAAATTTACGATTTGTATCGACGCGTTTCTCAAAGTGCCAATTATGTGTCGATTTTCGTTCGATACACAAATATTTCAGGTGTTTTATGCAAAATTCCGTTTGAAACCGTTTTTCAGGTCTCCCACGTTCAAAATGTCACTGACCATTTGATTAGTTTTCAAATACGATTACAACTAGCCTGTCCACGCAACGTATCATCGATTTGCCATCGTTATTTCGGGGGAAAAACCTGTCCGATATGAAGCTATTTCAAAAAATATCGAATTTCCGAGATCAAACGATATCCACGATTTGATTTGCTTTTTTTGTTTTGCAATGTAAATAACGTGTGAAACATCCAATTCGAAATGTAACTAAGTGAATGAATGGCAAGTGGTGAAATTTGGTTTGGCTTCAAAATTCACAAACTTGTCACATTTAATTGTGTTCGAAATTGCTTTAATGCAGGCCACACAAGCGACACACCAGTACTGTGCTTGCCTCAAATTCCCGGAATTTCGCTTATGTTTTTCTCGTCTTCATTTCGCTGACCATTCGTTATTATTATTTTTATATAATTGTTTGATTCTTTAGCGCTGATTTAATAATTAAGTTATGTGTGTATGCAATTTTTTTTTGATTGGTCTTACAAAAAAAGTGTTCAGATTAATTTCCGATATTCGAAATTAAAATGTTGTGTTACTTCTTCTCATCGTTCGCTCGTTTGAGATGCATTTTTCAGCCAAGAAAACCAGTATTATTATACTCATGGCAAAAATTCGTTCTTGGCAACATATTTTTGAGCTTTCAGATGGAAAAAGAAGAAGAAGAAGAAGAAGAAGAAGACGGAGACGAAGAGGGAATAAAATGAAGAACACATGGAATGCAGTCAATTGCAACATCACACAGTTCAATCGACACCGCATTGATAGAATTGATACGAAACTTTGAATCAAAATTCCACTTGCTTCGACGAGTGGCTGTGTCGTTACAAGCGCTAAATAATAGCCAATCGAGTGTATAATTTACGTTCCCAAGATTTCACATTGAGATTTCCTCATATATTTTAGGCCCCATTTGAAAGCATGTCTTGTTAAAATTTCATCATTTCTCGTTATTGATATGATTTTTTTTCGTCAACTTGTTCCATGTCTCTAATTAAAAGGTAATTTCTATTCAAAATTGTCAAGCATATTTATGAGAATGGTTCTTTTGATATTATAAACAATGTATGATCAAGACACCGTGTATCATGATCAGATTAGCTCAGTTCAGGCGCTGCCTTTTCAAAAGAGAATTTTTGATTTGAACTCCACATGATTCTTCTGGGCCAAATGATGACTGAAACTGTTCAAATGCGCTGCAAGAGACATACAACTAACAGATGTGTTTCGATTCCATAGGCACTGAAGCTAATAAATGTGATGATAACAAGTGAAAACGCAAATCAACAATCTAAACAAACTGTTTAAATGGGTTTTCTTTACCGTTTCATAACATAAAGAAAACGATTTTTTTATTAATTTATGGAATGCTGAATTGAACGATGACAATGACGATGACGACAATGACAAAAATACACATCAAAACCATTTCCAAACAAAATGTGGTGAACGACCTTTTAAGTATCATTTAGTACCAAAAAAAGAAAAACCAAACTCTGGAATTTGATTTGAAAAGCATTTATCAAATGTAATAACTGATTTCTTGTTTTCCATTTTTTATTCCTCTCTCTCTCTCTCTCTCTCTCTCTCTCTCTCTCTCTCTCTCTCTCTCTCTCTCTCTCTCTCTCTCTCTCTCTCTCTCTCTCTCTCTCTCTCTCTCTCTCTCTCTCTGTCCCTCTCTCTTGTTTCGTGTAAAGAGAGGAAAATTCTGATATCTTGACAAGTCAACAACATTACCGTTAAAACACATCGCGTCGTAAAATTTCATTTTGAAAAAAGAGTCTATTTAATGTCATTGTGCACATTCGGCACGGCATCGGCATAAATAGAAGCCAGCCAACAATAAGCATGTCACAATCGGCACACACAATCTTATCCGGAACTATTATACATCATCACAACCGGATATTACCTATTATATTTTTTTTTTTATTATTTGTACTACATATCGGTATAATGCGCGCATATGAATGCAATTGTTTTGTGGCTGTGAGGCCGCCACTGACTCCACAGCACTCGATTCGATATGTAGAGTTGTAGAGTGTGTTTCAGTTCCACGGTGAAATGGAAACACACAAAATGGAAGAAAAGAACGGAATGAATTGGACGGAGAGGCACGACGGCAACAACAACAACAACAACAAAAATACAGGGCACAACATAGAGAAAAAGAGCCAACAGTATAAAATACAATCCGCTACATTCCGACGATTGACAATAAATAACACTTGCGTTTATTTATCAACAAACGACGATGGTGCACACATCGCGGTGTGACAATGAAGAAAATGCTAAATGAACGATCTTGAGCATGTCGTGATGAATTCATCCAAACACAACAGCCTCTTTCATAATCTTCCTCTCTTTGCTCAATGAATGGTATTGTTGGTTGTTGTTTTTTTTTTGGTTCTCTTTACTGTTTAAAGATTTGTTTTTTTTTCTTTCTTTTCATCGCCAAACAAACAGCTATACGACGAATGTTGAAATCAAGCCCAAAATAAGCATTTTAGTAACATTACAAACCGAAATGGCATAAAGACAAATTTATCAAAAGTAGTAAAAAAGTATCATCAACTCGCTGATTTGCTAAGTGAAACTTGCCTCAATTGCTCGTTTTTTTCTACTTGTTCAAAACACACCATCGTAAATTTTTGGTCATGATTGTAGTTTTCGGTTTTATTTTTCTTCGGTCAATTCATTTGAATTTTTTTCTTTTGGACCCTTAACGCATATGAATATGGGCAGCTTTCACCAAAGGTATTTGCGTTGCCGGAACCACAACAAATTCACAATCCTCGCGAAAGCAAATCGCGCAACAATATATATTTTTTTTTCGTTTGTTCGTTCGTTTGGGCCAACACACAAATTCAATTTATGCTGATGAATGGCCATAAACAATGCGTATAATTGGTGTTAAATGGCCGTTGGAGTTCAAATGTAATTATGCTTTTTATTCATTGGATTCAAGTTGTTCTCTTTGCCCCATCCAACAGAATTAATGATTAACACAAGTTTACCCATTCTAAATGTTTGGTGTGCGAGTGTGTATGTGTGTTGTTTTTTTAGTAGTTTAGTGCGAAAAAACAGCATTTCATTTGAATATATGTGAAAAAGTATCCAACTGAGCAATCCCAAAGAAAAAAAAACAACACATTTGGCATTTATTAGCAGTCAGAGTATTCCCTTTTTTCAGCGCTATATGCTGGCGACGAAAAAAAATCAACATCTCACAAAAATTAAGGAAACATTCAATTTGGGCGAAAATATTTCCTCTCATGCACACTCAATCGATAAAACATGTAAAACGTCAACAATACACTCATACGAATTGTTCGCAATAGAGACAGAGAGAGAATGACAGAGAAATAGACAGAGAGAAAAGAAGATCAAAATTCCATTCGATACGACTACAATGGCAACTTTTCCACGGAAATGGATGTGCATGAGTGTGTGGCGACCACCATGAGATCAGCTGTAAACTCGAGATGACTTTAAATTTGAAACGTTCTTGCACATACGCATACATGCTACACACATCACACTTACACATAGTGAACGGTGTACAGGTTTGCTGCTCAGCCCAATGTGAGAGGTAGAGATGCACGACGGAGAGTAAGAGAGAAGGAAAATAAAAAAATACAAATATGCGCAATGCGCACAATACTGAAATCTAAGGGGACTTGTCTTTCTCGAATGCGGGCGAATGCATACAAATGCCGATCTGATATCTATAGTTGCCCATGAACATATGCGAAAAATGTGTGTATTGCATGAAAAATATAAATTTTCGATAAAATCTTTATTGAAAATTGTATGTAACAGTTAACTGAGTGCGTGTTCCTTTGGATTTATTCGCCTGAAGCCGAATATAAGTATAAGTATTGTTTTAATCCATCAATTGGTATGAATCTCTTCTGATTGGGTGCGAATGTCTCCAAAATGTATATGAATTGTATGAATTCGCAGGTCCCCCTAGACTGTATCTACAGTTCAGAGTGTTCACAGTCCATACTCACACATTTACACATAGCGCTCATGAAATTCGACTGTCCAAAAGATGTGAATTCGTACATTGAATACCATCGCAATGAAGACAGTTAAGTGTCGCTTATAGTATAGTACAGCACAAACTATGGGTCGGCTGTACCGCACACATACAAACCAATCACACAAACACTCGATCACTCTACGAGGAAAAAGACTATGGTTGCGCTCACACTGTGTTGCGAACGAACAGATATAAAAAAAAAAAACGGGCGAATTGTGAATGAGTGAGAAACTTGACTGTAATATTATTATTACTATTAGCATTCCAACGGCACGAAGTTGAAACGAACTTGAATTCGGCATGTCGACATACTACACTAACGGAGCTATTGTCGATTTGCACACAGGGTTCGATCAATTGAATACAGTTCACGGTATAAAATGCTTCAAATCCATTGTTATTGCATTTTTTTCACCAATTTCATTAAACTAATATAAATCAGCAGAAATGTTGAAATTCTTTATTATGGTTTTTAATTCGATAACATAGAATGTGAATTGGACAGCCCTGCAACACATACACTTCGCATGTATGCATCGCAATTGGCTGTGGCAAGATGGCCTTAAGCTTCAGTAATGTGTGTGAGAAGACACAGGCATTTTCATTTCAGTGCGAATGATGTAAAATACGAATTTTTTTTAGTCATCGTACAGCCTTTGAACATTTCTGTGCTGCCATTGCCATGTTTTTCCATCCATTCTCATTTGCGACGTAGACGTTGGAATTATCAGTAAGCGCACAGTTAAGTCGACTGCGTCTGTTTTTTTTTTTAAAGAAAAATAAAACAACCCAACATTCAATAACATTCATCATCACCAGCTCAGCCAACACCGGGAAAAGCAACTCTTTTGTCAGCGATTCAGTGAAATTAATAAATATACATTTTATTTCTGTCGATAGTTCTAAACATATAAAATTGGTCAATTATGGTGAAATATACTTTTGATATGTGATTCAGTTTCAATTACAAGTAAGAATACAATTAATTATTTTACTAATTTAATTTCTTTTGTTTTTCAATTTTAAAAATCAAAATCAATTATTTAAATGGAATGAGAGCAAGGGTGAGAGATAGAGATAGACAGAGAGAGAGAGAGAGAGAGAGAGAGAGAGAGAGAGAGAGAGAATGGGAGGGGGGCTCGTGAAACTGTTTTGTCGGTCGATCAAACGCGTTAAGCGGATAAGAAAGCGAAAAAACCACACACACACACATGAAAACCACACGCACACAACACAAAAACTGTAAAGCTGATATGTCATAGTGCAAATAGGCACGAGTTTAGTGAGTGATTTAAACCGTAATTGATTGCGTAAAAGAAATATAGAAAAAAAAGCATTGAGACTCTCAGTGGAAACCACTGTGTACTGGGCAAGAGAGAGAGAGAGAGACATTGTTTGAATCGAAAGATTCTCTGCCCCGATGGAATCACATAAATGGGTAATTCACACTCGCTGTGTGTGAATTCCTTTGATTCCAATTCATAAAACGATAAATTATTATATTTAAACGGAATTTGTGAAGGCGAAAATTGCGTTGCCACCCAACAAAAATGAACGTCACCAGCACCAGAAAAAAAAGAATACACCAGAGAGAAGCAAAAAACAAAATTTATGTATATATATTTATATGAGAAAAAAAAATCAAATCATACACAGATAAATGATAAATATTGCACAATTCACATTGTGACGAGCTGTTGAAAATTTGTTGGCCTCATTTTTCGTGTGTCGTTCATCATCTATGGTTGCCGTCATCGTGACATGCTCGTGATTCCATTTTCGAAAAATAAGAATGTGAAGCAATATGTTCGCAGACAGTTAATTTTATAGCTCCAACGTCTTCCCTTGAAGTTATTGAGTTATTTTTTTCATCTTCTTCAAATTGTATTTATCATTTAATTATCCATGTTTTGCTAACTCGCTAAGCAAATAACTGTGTAGTACATTCATAGGCGTTAAACGGGCTCCAGTTTCTGTGCGGCAAGTGTTTCAAATTTGTACATGTTATATATGATACATTTGATCCTCTCAGTCTCTTTATCGATCAGTCTCTGTCTCATTTACTCTCAATCATTCGGTCTCTGGTTAGTCTCATTTTTTAAAACATTGTTTGCATGTTTATTTTCTTTAATTTTGAAAATTGGTATTGGTTCGTTGTTTTTTTATTCTGACATTTTCTCGGCTTGTAACGGAAGTTTTTACTGCGCATTCAAAGAATAGGCATAAGCCTACGCAAAAGTCATACACTTTTGTCTTTGCAAACAGGAAACTTACTGTTGTCCAATGCTTTTACAATGAGCAACTCTGTGGAAATCACATCGTTTGGACGCACGTTCGTTTGTTCCATGTACCGTTTCCTTTCGATAGCGATAAACGTGACAGGGCAACATTCCACTAGACACACACACGCATGTACATTTCTCACAACGATTGGGTCTGTCGTCATAGTTATTCCATTGAATCAAAATGTTTGATAAATCTAAAGACCTTTGAACATTCAATTGCGTTGCGTCAATATGAATTATTTTCACACAATTTTCATATTAGCAGGAGAAAATCCACCAAAAATTCTTACATGAGACGATATGAACACAAGCAGTACGAGTGAGACAATTGAATGAGACGGGAAAAGAGAACGATCGTCAACAACAATACACATTTGTGTGCGTATAAATAAATTTAAGGCAATTGTATGGAGAAAAAAGGCGTAAAACAAAGAAAATACAACAACAACAACAGTAACAAAAGAACAAAACGCGATCACTTTTATTACATATGAACTATGAACACAAATACTGATACAGAATTTCCATTTGTTTGAATTATTTTAAGAAATTACATAAACGCGATGACCTCAAAAGACGTAAAAAACGAAGACAGAACAAGCGCGCAAAAAAAAACAAATTCAACCATAATAAAAAGCATTGAAGATTGTCGAGACGCGCACATACGTACGAAAGGTTACTTTTCGTGAGCAATTTTACGTAAAAAAATCACAAACTCATACAAACACACACAAACACACACACTCAAAGAAAAGGCACAGAAGAAGAATGAAAAAGAAATATTTTATTTTAATTTGTGTTGTTGTAGTCGTGTATCGTTCATATGGCCAATCAAGCCGACAAAAAGCTTAGATCGCGAGAAAGCGAGTGAAATAGAGTGAATGAGCTACAGAGAGATATGTGCCCAAGAGAGAGAGAGAGAGAAAAAGAGCATAGCATAGCATAAAACTTCAAACAGAAATGTAGCACATATGAAATATACGCCTTTTTCATGTAATAATGTGCTGCTAACTGCTGCTAGCTCTCTTACTGTTCATGCTCATTCTATCTCTTTCTCTTTCACTCCATTTTTCTCTCTCTCTCTCTGGTTTTGTGTATCGCGCAAGATAAAACGATTTTGCACACGCGTGTATGAATACCGAATTCAGGCACACCACAAATGAAAAAGTCTCTTATTCCTTGCAAAAAGATGCCATTTGATGGTGGAATTTGAGTTGAAAACTTTGCCAATCGACAGACACACACGGCTAGATACAGTCATCGCGAATGAGCAAACGTGCGCGCATGATAGAGATTCAAAGTGTGCTTATGATACTTCTTTGCCTATAATGTTATGAGAATAGAAAAAAACAGCCAGCCAGCCACCACTGAATAGCATTAGAAGTGATAATTTGCTTTTTCTTTCCGTGCAGTTTCATTTTGTGCGAACCGTTTTGTTTCTTCATTCTTTCTCTGCAATTCGCCGCTTACTGCTCTTCTTCGTGTGTTTTTTTTGGTTCATTATTCGCATTATATATTGTGCCGTTGGGTACCGTACATGTCTCCTGTTCACATTTTTTGGCTCAATATCATTTGTTGCGCTATAGTTGCGAGTGTGTGTGTGTGTGTCTGTAGTCTGTATGAGTGTGTATGATGCATTTGAGATACATTTACTTGGCTCATTCACTCCACTAGCGCACACTCAACTCATATCGTTATTATTTATTTAATTTTTATTGTGTTTCAATATTCGTTCTCATGTGAATCCAATGTACTAACTGTCTCTCATCGTCAAGTAATATTGTGCCGCTTTTGTACTTGTTTTCTTGTTTTCTCTTTTTTCCATTCGTTATTCCTTTATATTGCTCGCTGAATAGCGACCGATTCTTTAAAATTAACTGTTTTGTTCGCGTTCCAGACATACCGTACATACACATAACAGGCATACCATCAAAGGAGCGTCAACAAAACAGGAAAGGTCATTCAGCTAGCAAGACTAGCCAAACCCATCGAATAATGAATTAAGAGAAAGAGAGAGAGAGGGAGAGAAAAACATTGAAATTCCAAATATTTTCTTAAAAGAGGGATCACATCCATAAGTTTTGGCCTATTTGCACCATATTTTTTTCTTTCACTTCTTTTTTCTTATTGAATTTCGGCGCACAATAGATTAATAATTTGCTCTCACTGCTGACGGAAAATTGAATAGTACCACCGAAAATAAATAAGATATTGTTTTTCGATCAGCTTCTCTATTCTCTGAAATATATGCCACATTCATCCATATTTCCAATGAAAGCCAGTTGCGCATCTCTTTTGACGCTCCGAAATTATCAAATTGCGCATAATTTAAGAACAATAACAACCGAATGAAGAAAAAAACTGAACAAACAATGACAACAACAACAACAATTATAAAAGAAATGAATATACATATGGTATAACAAGATCAACAGCATACATCGCGATAGAAAGAGAGAGAGAGAGACGTAAAAAGACCCGTATGCGCACTAACAAAACCAAACGACGCACATAACACGAACGTCAAATCTGGATTTGTCAATGCGAAATGTGCGCCGTCAGGTTGGAAGGGATAAACATCTCACGCACAAAACTCTACTTCCCCATAACATTTGAAATAATAAATGTACCGAAAATGTTGTTTCCATTTGAGTTCTCTGCTATGCTCAGGCTAAGGCCAAGCATTGTCATGCCGTTCAAAATTGCGTTTCTCCATTGCACTGCTCTATTTTCTCATTTCGGCAAGTCTCGGCATTGACTCACTCACTTACCGCTCCATTATTTTCTACTTAAGAATAAATTCGCCCAAATATATCCATGTGTGTGCGCATTTTGCTGTTTTTTTTTGCTCTTTCTCTTTTATTTCATACATTTTCTCATTCAATGATTTTCACACACTCTCGCACAGTCACCGGCTCACTATTTTTACCATCGCAATGAATATTGATGGTATGTGAGTTTCAATGCAATGTATAATGAATAGATTTTTTATTTATGTTAAAAAGAAATTGCTGTAAACGATTTTTCGTTTTCGTTTGATTTTTCGCATTTACTTTCCCACAATTGGATTTCAATGGAGGGTCAGGCTCGGTTACTGAGTCTCGGTAAACATATGCATACAGCAACATAACTATATTCCCATCGTTGTTTAAGAGAATTTTGGTTGTTTCAAACCGAGAAGATAAACTTGACAATAAATGTAAACGACAATCATCGTGTTAAAGATAACTTGAAGTGTTATTATTATAAGCCGAAATTAAACAATCTTTTAAAAAAAAACTTGAGAATGTTTTGATGTAATGTCAAATAAACATTATAACATTCGGTTGAATACATCTCAAGTTGGTTTGATTTGAATTGCTTAGAACGAAATGAGAAAAATCAAGTCTAACCATGTATTTAAGTTGTATGGATGCTCTGATGATGCGAGTTTGCAAGACAGGCCAAGTGATTCGTCAAACAAGTTGAATTGGACACACAAATGGAAGATTTTGTGTGTGTGTGTGTGTGTGTGTGTGTGTGTGTGTTGTTTTCAACCGAATTTCATTGATCATTCGAATTTCGATTTTTTTTTTACAAACCTTCCGAGAAAACCCAAGACAATAACACAGATTAACCAATGGCCATATTCGAATAATTCCCATACGTTGCATCCTGTATGCTCTCATGCTTTGACTTCTTCATGTTCGATATTGCCGACATCGTCGTCAACGTTGTCGGTCAATATTAACCAAGTTCAAATGTTGCAAGCCCTCGACGGGTTCAAATGCATGCTATAAAAGATTCATGTTGTCGTTTGATTTCAGTTTTATACTGAAATTGTAAACGATTATGATAATAGTTAATAAATAAAATGGGCCTCAAACTAGTCAAGTGGAGTTTAGAGAGAAACAGAGATACGTTTAATGTATGCCGATACACTGTGTGAGAACTGAAGTTGATAAGCTTCTTTTAGCTCGTTTTATTACCTCAAACAAATGGAAACAGAAACGAAAAGATATGATGAAAATGAAAGAACATATAAAATGCATACACACATAGAGAATGGACGTATCAAACGAATGGGAAACTATCAAGCATCAACGGCTAGATTATACCACTATCATTGTATTTACTGATTTACCACTGGCATTTAGCATGCAGCAAAACACAAAACCCATGTAGATTTGGTATTATTTCAATTTCATGGAAATATAAAATCATGAGAGATGAGAAAAAAACCGCACACACACACAAGAAGGACGAATGAAGAAGAGTGTGAGAAAAAAAAATTATATGTATAAAACGAAACATACCAAAGAGAATTGAAACACCGATTGGCATACATTTCCCCAAACAGTGAAATTTATATTGCAATGCCATGATTGACATGAGGCAAATTTCTAACGTTTCATTAGAAACGAACGAGTTTATTTCTTTTCGGAATGCAAGTCAAACCAAGTGAGAGAAGGTGAGAGCCATAGTATTTTGAACGCATTTACCAATACCATGCTAAGGACGACCTCGACTAGACTGTGTTGTGAAAATGCCAATCTTCACACGAATGCGGAAGCCATACGATAGACAGAGATGGACAATTGCAATTGAAATATGCTGCACGCACTCACAGACAAGTATATATATACACACACAGCTCGTTCTCTCTTTTCTCTTACGGCCGTATCCAAACGAAATGGTATGCGTCTGTATTCACCCGTGTATGCACGTTGGTGAGATGCGCAAAAGAATGTTTCGTCAATCGTATGCGTTGCCAGCTCATTTGGTTTGGCATCAGGAAGTAATAGCACGTGGTTGATGAACGCTGGATGAACAAAAATGGCTGGATTTTCAGCTATGCTCGTGTGTGATTTCGATTTATTTCAGTTTTTTTGTCGTTAATTTTTGTAACTTTTTTGTTAACCGATAAACAGAATTAGTTTTATAAATTTGTGGTTGTGTTAGAAAAAAAAAATGAGAGAATTTTCCCAGAAATTGAATGTATATTTATTGGATTTAATTTTCAATTTTTAAGGATCGTATGGTTTTGAACAAAAAATGTGCTCAAGAATTGATGTTGCTGAAGCTTCACACCGTAATCATGTAAGTATGACGAAAAAAATCGTTTACATTTTTTTTTTCATCATGTTTTTGGAACTTTATGACATAAGTATGAACAAATAACAAATTAGTACGATAAAATCAGTTGTCATTTAGTTTTATCATTTGCAATGTATTGAAGAATATGTTTTAGTTGGTTCTTAAGTTCATGTATCGAACTTCAACATCAACTTACAGATGAAACAATAGAGATTATAGTTTTCGACTTGATTCTAATTGTAGCATTTTTTGATTCTCCAACATTTTTCGTATGGTTATTACCTTCATACATAAAAAAGATTGAATTATAACCAAAAAAAAGTATTGAAAAACAGAGACTAAAGCAATTATTTTGTGAGGTTCCAATAAAAAAAATGCTTAAATCGAATATGAACATTGAACATTGAACATAGCGGTAAAATAGTGATGTGCCATCTCTAGATGTGGAATTTGAGTATAAAGTATAGAAGAAATAAAAGAAGAAATGTTAGACCGGGAGAAGCCACAGAAACAGCAGAACAAACACACTTTTCCGTATAGTGCGCATTCGAATCGAACTTACTGTTAGTTGGCAACAGCAATGTTGCTTGGATGACGATTAGCTGCTGCCTCTGCTATGCTTACAGCGTGGCATGTGCATTAGTTGAACGAACATAATTTGTAATGAAATCGACCTTACTGCTATTTTATGAATGAAAATAGAAACGTTTTTTTTATCTATCGTTCTCCTCTGCTGACGTCAATCAGTGTATATGTTTGCGTGTGTGAATACATTCTTGTTTCTTCTTCCCTTTATCAATTCGCGATTAGTTGTTTTTTTTTCTTCTTGGGTTGCTTTTTTCTCTCTGTTATCTCTGAAAATTCTTTCATTTCAATAAATTTCAAAACATTTGTCAATACATGCTTAACATTAACTTTGTCCGAAAGAAACAAATTACATTGAAACCCGCAGCGTTTCTTTTTCTCTCAATCGTTAAAGTAGGCAATGCGACACATTCCAGACCGAAATCACTGAATCGAATGTGTGTATGTGCGATGTACCACGAAGTGAGAATGGAGAAGATTACATTGTTGGTTGCGCTACTAGCTTGAATTGTGTGTGTTTGTGTATGCATGCTGTTTTCCCGTTGACAAACGCATTGAGTCAAATATTGTTTTGGCATTTTAACGACAGCCGATGTCGTCGGGCAAACAAGACAAGAACAATACAAGGAATGTGACAACTAAAAAGCGACAACTCAAAAGCCTATTCACTAAACGACAAACGTCAGCATGACGATGTAATTTTTTTTTCTTTCGTTCGTTCGTTAGTTCGTTCGTTCGTTCGTTCGTTCGTTCGTTCATTCGTTTCCATTTCTTTGCTGTCCCTATCGCTGTCTCTGTCGCTATTTTCACATTTCGATTCATTGCTCACTGCAACAAACATTCTATATTCACTCTGTTCTATTTTCGCTCAGCTCTACTCTCTTCGTCACGAAGTAAAAACAAAAAAAAACAACGAAAATAAAATCAATTCAACGTTTACACATACCATACAGAATGATCGAGTCGGCGGCTTGTAGAGACTGTGTGTGCATGATTGTGAATGCGTTTATATGTGAATGTAGTCTGACTGAGAACGTGTGGTGATATGTATGCGTGCAAATCGGTGTTGTGATAAAGTTCAACGAACTTTTTCCCCGTCAGTCTCATTCCATTCGTATCTGAGCCGCAGATTGTGTGTTTCTTTCATTCTTTCATTGCTTTCTTTCTTCTACCGCGATCATTCCTTTTTGCTTTCGCCGTTCGTTTCCTTTCCATCCACTTAATTATACAAACACAATTTTTGGATTAATGATCACTAATTCGAAATCAAGGCATTAGAAGCTATTATGAGAGCGTTTAGTGATTACGCACCAAAGAGCACACACACACACACACAAACACACTCAGCTAACGTGCAACCCAGACTCCATCCATCTCTACAATGGCACACCAAACAGAGATCGAAATAATGATAATTTGCGTGGAATTAACAATATACCACGTTACTATTGATGGAAATGGTGTGATACAACACATCTGTTGCTGTTTCGTGACCACGATTTTCAACACACACAAACACCTCGTGCGCACATTCCCCAAAATTTATTTCACCGTTGTGTGTCGGCATAAAATATTGAGACTTGGAAATAAAAAGAATGCTTATAACCACGTGAAATGAACGTTTCACGATAGAAGTTCATTTTTCCCTCCCTCTCTCTCTCGATCTTCATCTATCTATTTATCTATCTCTCTTGGTATGTGTTGCGCTTCATTTTTTTTGCGCATTGGATTTTTTATGAAATGGAGCAAAACTATTGATGCAGGTCTACAAAATAAAAACCAAAGAAAAAGAAGAAGACAAAACTTACAACAATATCTTGTAATAATTTATTGTATATCGATGCCAAATAACGGTAAATGTAAGTGAGTTCGGCCAATATGCATTGTCCATATCATGTGAGCATTGGGTTCGATTGTCTGGATAAAAAACGAAACACACACACACACAGAGAGAGAGAGAGAGAGAGAGAGAGAGAGAGAGAGAGAGAGAGACTCGAAGGCTTTTTAAATCAATTCGTGTGATTTGGTTAAATGTTTCGGGGGGAAATCGATCAAAATATGTGATTTTGTAACAGATGAACCAAATATTCCGCATAACTTGCTGAAACCGAAGCATCCACTACAAATCGACAATTTCAAACAAACAAACAGACACATTTTTTTTTCAAAACATCAAAACGCACTTAAATGCTCAATCTATCAGCGCTCATTCGAAGCGATTTGAGATGTCTATATGCGCGCCACGGAAAATACATGTTAGACGAGTGCTAATAACGATCAGACGGAATGATTGAACTGAAACATCACACATGAAGGCCCAATCGCTTAGAATGTGTTGTTGTGGTTGTTGTTGTTATTTTTTATGTAACATGTATATTCACGAAAATATGATCGGAATGCTCTCTCTATTGCTTATAAGTCTACGAACTATGCCTTGAGATAATTTGGTATGCGCTGGCGTGATTGTTCACAACAACACTGTCTACATACCATTAACAACGATATTGCGTCACGAATTTCCGAAATCATTTCAAGTGGCTCATAGGCGCGCTAGTTTTTCATTTATCAAAAAAAAAGTTTTTATTGCTGTTTGCTCCCTTTATTTTTTAACGTTTTGTTTTTGTTTATTTGACCCAAATAAATCTCCTACGAATTTACAGTTACGAATGAGTTGGTCCTCGAAACTCTGAGCCCGTTCTCATGGGCGCCTCGACACTTACCAAAAAACAAACGAACTAGAATTTAAAGACACATTTTTCGTTTGAAACATTAAACTTTCTTTGAATTAAGAAACCACAAAAAATGCCGAAAAAAAAATTGAAATGAAAACCATAAACACACACACACACACAAAACATATATTCACAGTTGAATGTTAAATTCTCGACCAAAATCGAAAATCGAACGGAAATCAGCGCACGCGAAAGCAATTTACATGTTTTGAGACACAAAATCATATGTGCTAAAAAATGTTGTGTTCAAATAAAAACAATAAACATTCAAACGGTGTCAAAATCAAAATCCATGGGAATGGAATGCGGTATTTAAATTGGTAAAATATTTCTCGTTCCGTCTTTCTCTTATTTTGGCATTCCATTTCACTGCGATAGCAATCGCACCAAGAAAGTAAAGGCATATACATACACAAGAGAAACAAACACACACACACACACACAGGGGGAAAGAAAGAGAAACGATCAACACAGCTCACATTGGCATTAATCAAGAGTTTGGGTTAGATTTTGTTGTTGTCTTCTTTGAAAAATCCCAGTTTTATGAATCGAGTGAAACGAGAAATTCACATATGAAGTGAATACACAATATAAATATGCAATCAATCAAACGATCATTGCTAGTGCTGATGTACAATGTGAGTACGTACAGTATTTATCGAGTTCATTGAATTCACCTACTTATTTCTTCTTTTTTTTATCATCATGATCATATTCTTCTGCCGGGTTTCTTCTTTCTTTCTTGCTCCTTCTCTTCTTGTTTTATTTTGTTCGGAAAATTGTACTGAAACCCAAACATTGTAGTGATCGCTAAATACAAACAAATGAGATATGATGAATATTGAGAGATCCGTTCGAACGACACAAAAAAAAGAGAACCCAACCGAACAAATGCCGAGTAAAAGAGAAACGGGACAAAATAAAACTTCGTATAAAAAGAATCAACAACTCAAAAACAAAGAGGAATTCGACCAAAAATCAAGATTCAAATCGCTCAAGACTGTTTGATCTTGTGAAATAGTTAACGCCGCCGTCATTGCTAATAAACTGTGTGTGTTGGGCAGCGAAATTGCGTTTAACATGCCTCAAAAATAGAAAATAAGAGAGATCTGTATGAAATCCGATTTATTTTTAGGCTTTTCAAATATCCGCATCGAGGAGAATGTTGGTGCCGTACACAGTACACACACACTCTCTCTCCCTTTCATCGTCTCTTCATCTCTATCTTTATCTCTCTGTCTTTCTGTTATTTATACACATTATCCTGATGTAATGTCTGCGACCGTTGTCTACGCAAATTTCAGAAGTGAGAGCAGAAAAAAAGACATAAACCGTCCACACGGTCGGTCGGACGATGGATGTGGCAATCAAATGAAATGTCGAATGTGTACATGGCAAGCTATCTCTATTTGTCGAACTATATTTTTTTTTGTTCACTCTTTATTTTCATGTATATTTGAGACGCCGTACTCTATTTCCATTAAAAGTGGCGACAAATTTCTCGTTGTTTTGTTCTCTCTTGCTCATTCTTCCGTCTTTTTTATTTGCATTGTTCGGGCTCCATCGATGTTTAACGATGTTGCATTTATTCCATTAGAGCGGCTTCTTCGTTGAACCATTTTTCCTGTTGATTAAACAGTTAAAAATAGAGGTGAGCTTTTTTTTGTCATTCATTAATTTTATGTCTTCAAATGTTAAGAATGAAATCGGCAAGAAACAGCGACATCAGAGCCAAGACAAAAAACAGTAAACTTTGTTGTTACACACACGAAAAAAAACCGCTCGTTGACAAATGTTATCAATGACATTTTTTTGCTTATCAAGCATTTAAACATAAATATGTTATAAAGTGCGATATGGTTGTATAATTTGGAAGACATTAACCTGCACATCGCACACGTTTTATACAAACCAACCGAAAAATGCTTGCACTCATTTATGGGCTTTATGGGCTTCGAAAGCGGTTACAAGTGTACACGATTTAACATTGAGCGACAGCACACCAAAAAAAGCACACACTTTATTGAATTCACTTGTTGAGATCGATCGTGTCGGCCGTCGGAATGTTATGAATGAAATATGCTTTTAGCCACCGGATATGAATTGATATTAAAATGTTTCTCAATTTTAATTCTTGTTTTCTCTCTCTCTCTCTCTCTCTGTCTACTCGACATTTTCTGTTTCTGTTCATTTTTTGCACTCTGTTCCTCTATTCACCGTTGAGTGACTGTGTGAATGGGCCGAAAGCGCACTATTATCACGTCTTAATTGGCCTCGGTTTCTTTCTCATAATTCGCTACGACGTGCATTCCTGTGATTTCTGCATCCGATTTGATTTGTGTTTTTTTTTCTCTCTCTTGTCGCAATCAATTCCAAGCCCCAGTCTCAGCACCGAATCGAATGGTCATAATATATAGCGACAAGTGACTTTTTTTTTATTTTGCTCTCTAAATCTGTCGCTAACATTCATAGTCTTTTGCTGGGTGTACGCAGTCTCATGGCTACTTATATTCGTCATGAAGCAAACATAAGCACATTCACTCGTTGCACTGCTGTCACTGCCGCTGCTGCTGCTGCTGGTGTTGCTGCTTTGCTATGCTTTCCGTTTTTCTGTGCAATGTGCAAATTCACCATAGCACATGAATTCAATCGTCGCTTTGAATCACACTACGTCTCACACTATAAAATGTGCACATTTTTGGCATTTCAAATTCATTCATAAATGCGGCTCGATTCATTCATTAATATTTCTGTGGTGGCTGGTTGTTGCTGTTATTGTTGTTGGTCTTCAGCGAATGTGTGTGTGTGTGTGTGTTTCGGTTTTTTTTCTCATTTGTTTGTTTCTCATATGTTGTACGGTAACATGCAATTCAACGATCGGTGTCTAGCTGCTTGTGTATGAACTGCAATTTAAACATACACATTCGACTATTCGACGAAAGCGCATAACAAAAGTCGATTAAGTCCGAATGGATGAATGAATGGATGGATATGGTCGCGCGCGCACGCTCGCGCCATCCAATACAAACTTTATTTATTCCATATTCCGCTAGCTACAATAACAACAAAAAGAACAACATTTTGTACAGCAAAATGAACGAAGCTTAAGCTTTAATAGTGCCAGTATGTATTGTGCATATCGTTCTCGTACACACATGGACTCATTTACTTAGATCGGAAATTTAGATTATTACCAACAGGATATAACATATTATTGTTATGATGATGATTTTGTGAATGAATGAATGAATGAATGAATGAATGAATGAATGAATGCTATAGAGAGAATAAAATGTATAGAATAACATACAAAGATTCGTGCTTGTATAATTTTATTTTTCCAGAATACGAACACGACTCAAGATAAACGCAATCAATGCAAAAAAAGCAACACACACACACACACACACGCACACACCAATCCGATGAAACAAAATCAGCGATAGAAAATTAAATACTAAATGAAACAAGCATTAAAATTTCATGTAATCACAGCACCAAGAGAATATTTAATTAATTTTGAATTATGCGCTTGCTTGAATTTTTATGTATATAGAAAAAAATGCACATCCATTTACATTGTTGGAATTTGTTTTGCTGAGTGTTTTTTTTATTCGATTAGGTATGACCTTTAAATTACCTGTCGTTAAATATATTTTATCTGCTCCATTGCTGGGGAATAAAAATAAAACCATTCGACAAAATGTCAATGCATGATAATGCAATGAATGTGACATACGCTTGCGCTCTTGCCTTTTACAACATTTATATCAAATCATAAAAATTTATGAATGAAATTGTGAAAATCGTAGAAAAACGTCATTGGCCCATGCAATGGCCAATCCAAATTGGTGTCATTCAATGTTTTTTTTTCTCTCTAGTTTTGAAAAGCAAATAGACAGGTAGAGAGAGCGAACCAAAAACACGCACACACAAAATACAAACATTACATTCGATGGATTCGAAAAGAAAAAAAAAAATGGTTTAATGAAATGTTTCGTACACACACGTTAATTTATTCATTTAACATTTGCCTCACGATCATTCAATCCAGAGAAAGGGAGAGCGTGAATAGCCGAGTGGCGGTAACATCTCATGCCATCTCAATGCTATTTCGTGCACAACACAGTTTTTATTTTTATTTTATTTTTCGGTTCAATTTCCAATTGTTGTTGTTTGAAATTTCATTTTAATCGAAATACTGTGGAATTGCATCTGTGTTAAATGTGTGATAATGGATAATATTATTCAACGACCGGAATTGTTTTTCTATGTAATTTTAACGCTTTTTTGCATTAGATTCCATGTGATTTTCTCTTGTTTGTGTGTGTGTTTGTGTTTTGTATGCTATATGTTAAGTTCTGCTTCAATTCATCACAATTTCAATTCCATGGCATTGGTTTGATCGTGTGGAGTGCTCACGGACAACAACCGCCAATTTCACTATGCAATCTGATAAATGTGCCGCTTGATGAATTTTGACTTTGCTTTATTTCGAGTTGATTTAGATCCGTTTGTCATTGCACTGAGAGTTTTTTTTGTTTATATCGGTGTGTGTGCACGGTCGCTTCTGCCCAGTTACCCATTGGTGCTGTTGCAGCAGAGAAAAATCAAATCAGTGCTTTTCCGATTGTTGGTTTCTTTCTTTCTTTCTTTCGTATTATTGCTCACTCACTTGCTCTCGCGTTTTCTCTCTTTTTCACTCGTTTTTTTTTGTTGCTGTTGCCATTTCTGTTTCCTTTACAGTTGGTTAAATGACGAGTCACGACACAGTGACAAAATGGAAGACGCGAAATGCAACTGAGGAAAGTGCTGGGTGAACGAGTTTGAGGTTTTTGGTCGAAGAAAGAAAACCAACCGATAAACCAAACGAATGAGTTAAAAAAAAATAAGTAAAAACGAACGGGTGCGCGTTTCGCTCGACTGCAAACGAACAATCATTTCGTTAATAATTAGGTTAAACGGTGTTCATTACAGTCCATTTACCATAATGAATATTGTATCCCATACCGGTCGACCAATGGATCCACAACCACATAATTTCGTGTCGATTTCAGGCATTGAATTGAAACAATTTATTCGGTTCACCTTCATTCAAGACGGTCTGTTTCTTCTATTGGGACGCGTACTCGAGCACACACACATACAATCCAGTCGACATTTTTGCTGATTCTTTTTTATTTCGAGTTCAGAGACGATCAGCCCACCGATCGTTGGCCGCAATGTTTGGTGTTCACCACATTTAATCAGACAATCGTGATTGCACACTCATTCGATACTTGCTAAAGCACGATCGAATTCTCTTGTACTACATTTCATTGTCAGGCGAATGAGTGTTCGATGCTGCTTTATTTTGTGTACTCGTCTCGAACATTTCCCAGTATCTACGCCTTCAAATGGCTATTTCGTCGTTGTTGTTATTGTTGACTTTTTTGTTACCTCATTTATTTGTTTTCTAAGTGGCTTTAGCGACGGAACCTACTTGAAAATAAATGTGCGATGAGCTAAGCAATTTTTCGAAGAATTTTGATGAATAAAAGAAGGGAGAGCATTTGCATAAATGTAACGCGAAAAAATGCGAGCAAAGAACATCCGACTCGTTTGTGAATCAGTTTATGTGTGTGTGTGTGTGTATTTGGATGCGTCACGATTCGTTGATACGGGTTTATTTCATCAAAACAACAATCATGCATTCGTTGGAATTTGAAAATGTGCCTGCGCCGCGCGACTTCGACTAAAGTAGTAGCACACAATTCCGATAATATCATCACTCATTTTATGTATTTTCGAAATGGTAACAAATTTTAATTTCAACGAAAAATTCAATTACGACAAATTTTCAATGGAAAAATGTAACGAAATCGACACACAAAAGCCGAACAACAACCGACACATACTGACACACGAAACAAACAAAAAAATAGAGACTTAAAGCCAATTGTTGCTGGTGCCAGTGCTTTTGCTGTTTGCATCAGGGAAAAAAACGTTGTTTCAATAAACACGATTATGGCATTCACACTTTGATGTTTGAATGGTAAAGGCGTCATAGTCGCCAGTCACACAGTAAATATAACGTTGGAATTTCAAGTGTTTTTGTCGGCAGCCTGCATGAAACTTTATAGCTTCATTGGATCGGTCAGCTTGTGGAATGTTTTTTTGTTGTTGTTGTTGTTTGTTCGTTCGTTGAATGATCGGCCAGGCTAGCGATGAATGGGTATTGCTGTAGCTGCCATTTGCTATAGATTCGAACATGTTATGCGATTCCCATGCGAAAAGCATTTGTCCACACAAACACATACACCGTTCGGTTATGCTGTAACGGAATGTCAATGGAATGCTGTTAAGAGTTCATAAGCATCGAAATTTGAATTCGAATTTTAAAGGTTTTTTTTATTATTTGAATTTGAATCACAATTTGAATATCATTGTGGTAATAATGTTGATTCGATGACTGTGAGAATCTTTTTTTTCTTTCTTTCATTCATTGCCATTTCCGATAGTGTGTCCACACTCACATTCAATCGATAAATAAAAAAAAGGAATATATCGCGACTTATTTATTCAGAGTGGAATTTCTTTTCATTTATAATAGTACAAGATGCGAATAAATAATGAATACGTTTTCGTCCAAATCCAATTTCCATTTTGGGCTCTTTTGCATGGTGCCATAGCTCAGCCCATACACGCTAATTTTTCGTTTGAGTTTTGATATTTGTGTGCCTGTCGAGGCACAAAATAATCATCGAATCAAATAGAATAGCCACGAACAATGGCCAATGGGCAACAAAATCAAGACAAGAACGTGAGTGTTGATTTCAGTTGTAAAACCAGCCACAATAAAACGTCACATTTTTGTTGTTGTTGCTATTGCTCGTAATTTACACTCGTTCTCAATGAACTGCTTCCCATGTGTGTGTGCGTGTGTGTGTAAGCGCTCGCACTCGGATCGCCACTTAATTTACACAATACCGTTTGTGTTTTCTTTCAATTCTTCGGCTGGTTGTTGTTGTTGTTTTTTCTTTCTTTTCTCATTTGTTGCTGCTACTTTGACATACCACATTGATCATTCAGTTCGTACGTGTTATTGACTTGACATAAATACCAACTGGATGCATACATGCGCAACACGATCACGCATCGATTGGGAGGCGTAAAGTAATACACACTATCTTGGAATTCAATTCAGTGGTGTGTTGAACATTAAGCAACATTTTAATCGGTGTGTTTGCGCATATATTCATAAACCACCATCTCTCAACAGACTCTCAAACCAGCACAAAATGTTTTTTAATTTGTGTTTCTTTTTCTATCGTTTGGTTTTTTTGTCAATTTTTTGTTGTTGTTAAATCGATCGGCATGCATATACTTTTGCCATGTATCCCGTTCAGATTCGATCAAACAAACCAACACATAGTCAACCATTTTTACGAAATTTTTATGGCTATTTCATTCAATTTTTCTCAAATGGAAATTAATCGAAATGTAACGACGCACATCAACCCAAAAACCAACCAAGTCACTCATAAATATTCACGTTGATCCATTATTTACTGATTTACCGTTGCTTTTATTTGACAATATGTGTGTTTTCTTTTGGTATTTATCGAAAAGATCAAACGCGTATCGAACACTTCAAAATACATTTTAAAGATTGCTTTTCGTTAGTTTTGGTGTATGGAATGTGGTTTTGGAACAAGTGTCTAAAATTTAGAGAATAACGAAAAGAAAAAAAAAACAAACAAACTAATTATTTTTGTGTTTTTATTTTATTTGTTTCAGAATTCATTGAAGACGATTGTGTCGTGTGGAAATCGAATGTGAGGTAATGGTCCCATGTGTGAAGGCCTTACCGATAAGGTAATTTGGTACATTTCCTCGAAACCATTTTCATTTACACGAAATCATAATAAACTCTTCAACGTAGGCTTCAAAACACACAGCAAAGAAAACAACAACAAAATATGTCGACCTAATTTCGACGAGTATTTGCATTTTTTTCTATTATGGAACCGAAGTAAACAAACTACGCATAACACATATTCACAAAATTTATGAATGAATTGTAATAAAATAGGCGTTGTTGTTTTCCTTTTCTGGTACTTCAATGTGCGGCACCAGTCAAGTCTTTCATCTACAGTTTTTTTTCATTCTCTCGCCTTCTCTTTTCTTGTTGTTAAATTTTTGTTTTGTATTTTGTTTCATGACTATCGCTGCGTGTTACTTCAGTCAGTTTCGTTATCAATGAATTCCGTCAAACACACTTTGAAACACGATGAATAAAAAGAAGAAGAAGATAAAGTGTACAAAAAAAAACTATAGCAACAGCGTGTACATTGTGATGAATCAAGGCAGTTGAAACGGAAGGCAACGAATCAAATAACAATATTATTAATCACACAGAACAAAAATATTGTTGAAAGAAAGAATCAAGCTAAAAGAAATGACATGAAAGTAAGTCAATGGCAAACGAAAAGGCAAAATTCATAAAGCCAATCCATGTGATTACAAACCAGTACAATCGAACAACTCAAGCGAACCGAAAATTCAACGAGGCTCGGTATGTCGTTCATAAACATTATTAGTATCAGCAGCAATGCAATTAAAGCGAATAAGCGAATCCATCAACAACAACAACATATGAGAGCAAACACGACGAAATTAGCATAACAACAGAAATAATACACATTTAAAACCGAAAATGTGCTGCACACGCGCATAAATGCGTATTTAATGAGATTAACATAATTAAAACGGTAGGTTTTTTTGATGATGAAATCGTCAATTTCTCAATCGATGTTAGTTTTTTTTGGTAAATTGAGCCAAATTATTATTCTTCAGCGCCCAAACTCTATGGGTTGCTTTATTTTGCGCATCAAATATAAGCATTAAATCTTTTAAATGATTCGGTGTCTAATTCTCACAATTGCGACTGCTAAATTAGTTAAACTAATTTGGTTGAATACGAAATTCATGATGAATGCGGACTTTGAAAAACAACATTTACTTAATTTTTCCTTTTCTTTCTAATTACGTTAGTCTTGTTATCAATCATTTGTGGTAACTAAGAAGAAAAAAAAACAAAGTTGTTAACACACAACTTAATGTTAAACGACCATAACTAACAAGCGCTTTCGGTAAAATGTTGTATGGAAATCAGAAAAAATGCGTTGTAAACCGTATAAAACAGATTTTCATTCATTCATTGAACATGAGCATTGCTCTTCTTGTCCATTCCGTGAGTGTGATGAGGTCAAAGCGAAAAGTGGCATTTAATTAAACCATCTCTTTCTTTTCTTGTTCAGCAAATATTTACAATTTGTGTGTTTGTGTGAAACGAAATCAAGTTACAAAATTCATATAATATATTTTTCCGGAGTCTTCAGACACGATTATTATCGTTGAATGCTTGAATGGGGGAACGATGCAAACGAAATGCTCAGCTATGTGATGGCTTTTTTGAACTCAAACACCGGATGTTGATAAGAAAATTTCTACTCCAAAAAAAAAAAATGAAACAGAATAACGAAATCACATCGAAAATAGGCACACAGCATTGATTTAAAACCACAAAAATAATGTGTTTTTTGTTCGTAGCATAGACTTGATTACAGTCTGAATGAAAAGCTAGCCGACGATCAATTCAAAACGATTTTCCATTCATTTGGGTTGAACTTATTCAATTTTTTATTTCAATTACACTGCAGATCGATTATGCTGATGATTGCATTTCTCTTGAGCATGTTAAAAATATAACTCGAATCAATCCGTATGATCGATTGATGCGAATGCAACAAAAAATCGAGTAATTATCTCATTTTGGTGCTTGTCTTGGTGATTTGGGCGCATTCCCCATTTCAGGCTAATTTTCGAATTTGTTACAGCTATCGCATTTTCCATGCGATATCATATTTTGGTATCGATTAAATCAATCAACAATGCAATTATCTACAAAGTATTTTACCGTGGCTCATCAGCGATCGTGGCGCAAGCTCGTCGCAAATTCGATCGGGCAATTGGATGCCGCTGTGATTGGCCCCGTTTGCAAAATGCATCAATCACTCTCATAACTCCAGTTTGTTCATGAATTGTTTTTTCTTCAGTGAAGTTTTTTTTGTGTGTGTTCAAACATGATTCGGTCTATAAGTTTTAGGGCGGCTGATATTTGCTTCCATGCCATTTTCGTGCCATTGGCTCCGAAAATACCGTTCCGAAAACACATTCTCCAATTGAACGAGCAAACAATTTTTACTTGCCCAGTCAGCAATTATGCATCGTTCCAGACGAAAAGCACAAAATATGCTGCTTCGTCCAACCAGCCCATACAATACACATTTACAAGTGCAAGGCCCCCCACCGCGTCATATTGCTAATAAGAAAATGCTCAATCAAATTATTATAATAATCATTTTAATTACGGCGTTTAATTTGGAATATATCCACGGTCATGGATGCGATATATCGAATTCAACGATAATAGTTGAACCCTTGTTAGTGCTGCCCAAGCGATATGCTACTTGAACTGAAATTGGTCGTAAATGGTCATTTTGCCCATTTCAATGTCTCAGGCCATTGTGTCGGGCAATTTTGTATGGATCACCAAATTCTGCTGATATTTTTTCTTCTTCTTCTTCTAACTAAATGTGAATGATCATTTGGAATGCGAACATTGTCATTTCACATATACAATTTTAGCTCATTTAAATCACATTTAAAATTCTTTGGATTTGTTTCTCTGGTCATTTGCGATTTCATCATCCAAAGTCACTTTAATCCAGCACATTTCTCTCTCTTTCTCTCTCTCTCTCTCTCTCGTTGATAAATCGTTTGCTACAACGATTTTCATTGTGTATTGCGTATTGTTGAAAAGAGGCAAAATTTACCTCAAACGTAACACTCATTCAGCCAACTCAACGACAAAAAGACACAAACCATCATGGTTTGATTCGCTTTCATAACGGTAAATCAACATGTCTTTTGATGTGGAAAATATGAAAATATGCTATGGAAATGATATGCTGTTCCATGTACTTCCACACACACATACAAACACATGGATTCTAATATGCACGCAAGAAGATCCACTCGAATACGATGCCGCACAATTCGTGTGAACATCGTCATAATAAAATTCTCTATAATCAAGCCAGCAACTAAAATAACCGTCATAAATGAATTTGACACATTTTTGTTGTTGTTGTTGCTTCCATTAATTGTCTTATTTCATTCATTGTACACAGTCGACTCGACACATCGATCTAAAATTGTGCATAGAATATGCGCGAAGCATAGCAGAGTTGCTAGCATAAGCAATAGACACATTAAAACAACATAAGAATTTTATTTAATTACACACAGTGTTCCAATTTATCGAGACTTTTCTCAAAAAAATGTGTTAAAAATTAATAAAAAGAATGAATATAACAAGTGAACGTTGAAACATTTTATGTGCTGTTTCGAAAGCATCCTTTTTCACCCGAAAATTCAATTGCCACATTTCCAGTGAAAAAATTTCAAAACAGTGGCCATACTGTTGTTGCACTCGCTGCTTTTGGCCATGCTTATTAATTTAATGAATTTTCTTCATTCAAGTGTTTTTTTTTTTTTCGTTATTTCGCTTTCCATATCCGCGTTTATATGAAATTGCATGAGCATACAGAGAGAACACCACACAGCATGGAATCCAAAAATCAGTTATAATAATAATTGTTTGCATTTTACACGGGTCTGATCAGTCAATCATTTAAATGCCGCACGCAATATAATTTCCCATTTGGCGGACCATATACGATATTTAGGTCCAATGGAGAAATGAATAGAAAGAGAGAGAGAGCAAGTGAAAAAAAATATCTACGAAAAATGTAAATATCGGTTCAGCTGTGTGGCAAAATAAACATACCACGTTCGTTTCGCTTCAAATAGATACACAATAGACCTAACCCATATTCACTGGGCTGACTATGTGTATTTACTGTGTCTATATTGTATATTCATCGGGGGGAAAAAACGCAATACGCACGAAAAGTAAAATAGAAACAAATTATTATCTCAAAAAATATGAAAATAAATTAAACAATTTACAGTTGTGTTTTTAATTGACAATGTGTTTAGCGTTTAGTAGTAAAAATGTGTTCTCTTTTTATATTTTTGTTGTTGTTGTTGTTGTTGTTGTTTGAGATAACGAAATTCAATTGGAAATTTATGTGAAGTGAAGAGAACAGAACAAAGAGCTTATGTGTCGTTGACAGTGTCGCTATGCCATAAAATGTATAATAACTAAACAGCGCACGTTTAGGTATTAGAAATGGAGTACTTGCTTTTTTGTCACACAATTGTTTTTCCTTTCGTCAGTTTATTTCGAAACGTTTTGAAACTTGGCTAGTGCCTAGTGCCTGGTGTTATGAGCTCGTTTTTTTTTGTTAGTTCATTCGATCGGTTTGAATTTCTTGTTTATTCACCAGATCGAGCATGAATAGCAAGTGTCGATGGCTACCACTGGATGAATTCTCAATTCAAACATGTGTTTTTTTTTCTCTTCTTTATTGTCATTGTATTTCTATTTATCTCAATCAATTACACTTGATTACACATTGATTTATTTTTCTTCAACTAACAACAAACGTTGAACACTTTTTGGTACGAATCGAGACCATAGAAATCATGCATGGTAACACACAATCATTCAGTTGACAATTAGTTTTCGTTGAGTTGTTAATCATCATCCCATCCATATATGTATATTAATGTGTATTGTAAATGACAACAACGACGACGACGGCAACAAATGTAGCACCATTTAAGCTGCTACTAAGCGATCTTGCGATGCCCTCAAAACGATACACTTTTATAGTACCGAACTATTCATAATTCGCTAAATGAAGCGCCGGCTCGATTTAAAAAGTGGTTTAATAATACCATAAAAAATGGTTGCGCTTTAGCAAATATTTGTATGGCAAATACAATAGAAAATGTTGAGTTTGTGAATTCAAAGCCAAACAGTCAAACACAACGAGTGTGAAATTCGAAAGAGTTGAAAAAAAAGCACCAGTGTAACAGATAACGACCGCGTGTAATATTACATGTTACGCATTTTCATTCGTAAAATAGAATCTTTGGTTTTGAGGCGCACGTAGAGACAAAGGCGTTATCTAGGCACCTTTGCGTCAAGAGTTTGAAGTATTTTGTGAAAAGTCACACCACTTGAGCCCAAAAAGAACACATTTTATGAGACCTGCTTGTTTTTCGGTTGGTTCCGTTTGTACGTATCACATTTTGTGATGCTTGAAATGCGTAGATATCATAAATTTTTATTAAGAAATCGGAATGAAACGAAATTCCATGGCAAGTACTTGTGCATCATCACTATTGACGCCACCAATGTCATTCATTTTTTTCACACCCGGGCACTCGTTTTCCCCTCCGAATAGCGACAGCAAAAATGTGTCAAACCATCAATAAATTGTGATTGACAGGCCGTTGATTTAAACGGATTTTTAATTAAATACGCTGTGTTTTTCACTGTTCTCACCCGATGTATCGTCACTCTCATTACAAGACGAACGAAGAACAAAAACCCGTATGATCAGTGATCACCCATTTTTATAATGACAATGAATTTCAAATGATGACGAGCAATTAAATTCTTATCAAAATTCTGCGGAAAAAAAGCGTGTGCAACAATTGTGCACGCTACAGAGAAACCGGTAAATGATAAAAAAAATATATAATACTTAAATGCATTGTAATTTTGAATTTGTACAAAATCCAAAAACAGTGGCACCCAAAGTTATTAGAATACGAGCCAAAAAAAATAACAGAAAATAAATAGATGTGACAAAGATTCAAATTAAAAGTACAATGAAATGGCGCTCTCAATTAGAGCGAGGCTCTGTATTTAACAACCATTACACGCCGTTTCTTTTTATGGCGACTAATGAAAAAATATGTGTGTGTGTGTGTGTGGATTAAGGCGAACCGCATAACGAACAACAGAAAAATACGCATTTCCTGTCTCCACATTAATTTCCACGGTATTCGTTAATTTAAAATTTAAGCATGCTTGACGATGTTTTCAGGTAGATTCAATTCACCGATGTGATAATTTCGATGGGCATTTTTGCTCTCTGTCTTTTCTCTTTTCTACTCTTATGTGAAACGCTCTTATGATCTAATCACGATCTTCACACAGACAATAATTTAAAAAACCCAAGGAGTTAATGATCAACAACGAGCCAAACGACAAAAACATGACGATTGTGATGTACCTCATTAAAAATGAGCGGTCGATGGAATATAAAAAAAAGATCTACCGAAAAATTAGTCGCATTTAACCAATTTGTTGGGATTAAAATCTTTGGAGATTCGACGTTTTTTCGTTGTTGTTGTTGTTGTTGTTGTCAAAAGCTTTGACCTAAAAACCATATCAAAACAAAGAGAGGAAAAAAACACCAACTCTATAGCATCTAGCCGACGAATTGTATGATGTTGCGCCGCGCTATTCATTTTGGTTACGCACAACAAACACAAAAACTCCAACCTTTTTAGAATATTGAACAAAAAAATAGCGTTTCTACAATGAAATTTATGATTGACATATTCTTTTGCGCTCTTCACCAATTATGATACACTCACACATGGCAGAACATGTGCGCATAAACAAAGATCCGTCCCAATTTCGATCAAAACGATGACAAATATCATACAGCGGGGAAGAAAAATGAAGAAATGCGAAGAAATTTCAAGCGAATATAAGCAGGCGAATGAGCGAGCACCCATATTAGAGACGGCCGATTTCAGTCACATTGAAATTGATTTTTTTTTATTGAATTCACACGAAAAATACTTTCAGTGGCCCAAAATGGTGATCTGCGATGGGCAAATGAAGCACGTGTATCCATTGAATAACTATAACGGTTTCAAGTGATAAATTTCCATTGACGGCAAATGAACGAATCACACACATATCACAATTATGGGTCTATGTCTATGAGACATTCGTCTACACCGTATTTTCACATCGTTTCAATTTCTTGTGAATTGTGCAAAGCGGATCCGGAGAATGAGCGAGCGAGAGATAAACGGAACAAAATAACAACACAGAGACAGCTCAAAGAGGAAAAGAGATCTGAACAATTTAACAACAACAAATACAAAATATCAGGGCAGGTGAACAATTTGAATGTTTTTTTCTTCTTCTCTTTATTTCGGGCACAAATCCGAATCAAAAATCATTTTCTTGGTGTAGCTTTCAATTGGATTGCCTGAATAATGTTATAATACTTCTTTCTCATTTTATTCGATTCATTTCGAATTTATTTTATTAACGTACGAACGCACAATAAAATCGGATTCATGTTTAGCAATCAATCGCTGTTTATGGCATCTTATGTGTGAGTGTTTCGTGCCCATTTAATCAATGGATCGGCCACATTTTCATTCAAATTTAATTTTTTTTCAGTTAGCAATTATGTGCTGGCTGCCTTCATCATATTTTATTGCTTCTGTCTTCTTTACTCTTGATTTGGCCTTTGATTGAAATGCAAGAGTGAGAGCGAACTGTATAGGTTTTGTTGTTGTTGCTTCTATTTACCATCAATTCGCCAATTAATTATAATAAACAGATTTAGATGCATGGGCAGTGGAATACCAATGGGGCTACCTTTCGATCGAGTGCATAGTTTGTGTGTTGTCATGGTCTTGATCGCCGCGTTCGTCCGATCGTTCGCTCGATCGCTCTCTCAAGAGTTTCGTGACTCTGCATACGAGCGATCTATTATGTCATGTGCGTTTCGGTGATGCGATCATACACATTCATTCAAGCCAATGTGTCTTTGTGCCTGTTAAGTCGATGTGAGCGTGTGTGTATGTCGATGTGGGCAAGTGTGTTGCGCGTCTCGATACACATATTCACCATATTCTCGCATATCCCATGTGATTGTATTTGCGCGCGCGCCCGCGCCTTCCCTCTTTCTCTCTCTCCCTCTCTCTCTCTCTCTCTTTCTCTCTCTGAGTATATCCGTCGCGTTCACATATTATTCATATTTTTCTTGGCCGCGATTAATAAGCTCCGTTTCCCCACCACCACAACTCAATTAGTCGCATTGGAGCTGTTGAGCTCGTATGAGCTGTAATGTGTTTTCTTGATTCACAACTAACTAACGCGTTTCATTTCTTTTTTGTGCTGTTCAGTTCACTCGCTCTTTATATGTCGGAGTTTGCGTTTAGTTTAGTTTTTTTTCTTCTCTCTTCTTCTTTTGACTTCATTTCTTATTCATTTTCTTCTTCTCAACATTTCATTCTCAACATTTAATGAATTGAATTCCTCGAGCATGAATCATTCGTGTCAACTTTTCAAGTGGTTTGCTGGTTTGCCGTTTTTCTTAAGTCCCACTACTGCAAATGCCAGGCCGCAAGTAATGCGTTTGCTACGAATGCGAATAACTTCTTCAGTAAACTTTTTTTTCTCCAGTGTATTTTATTTCATAAATCAGTGAAGTCGCATAGACAAAAGTCCACATCAGAGAGAAAAAAAAATTAAAAATGAACAAAAAATCTCAAGTGATGAACATTTGTGTTACGGAATTGTGGCGAAGAAAATCAATTGAAATATTTTTACAATAAAATTGGATTGAAGTTTTACTTTGAGTTTGAAACCAATTTGTGTGTGACAATCTTGAATTTTTCTCAAATTTTCAATCAAAAAAATTTCAAGGCATTTTTTTTAGTGAAATTTTTCAACAAATTTTGTGTGACCGATTAAAATAGAGTTTTTTTTTCTAGTGTGTATTACCAGATAACTTGATCGTGAAGTTAAGTTAAATGAACTAAAAAAAGCAACCTAAAATTATTCCATTAATTCCAAAAAAGAATCAGATTTTGAATTTTTTTTAAACATTTCTAACAGTTGCAATTGAATAACGTGAATTCAACACCAAAAATTCAATCAGAATTGAGTGAAAGAATGTACCAGCAGCGAAAACAACAGAAATATCACACAAAATAATGTTCATTCATTTGGTGGAATTCCAATGGACATTAAAATCGTACATTTCATCATCAATTTTTTTTCTCCATATCTATTAGAACTTGCATTTTATCGTCACTTGCATGCTGAGCTTTATGATGAAATGTTCAACTGTTCAATCATTTATACGAACGAAACCAGTTTTCGATTTGATTTTATTTATATTTTAAAAAAGTGAGATCATTTTGAAAGCTGATTTTGTATAAATTCGTCCCCCTGAACATTTATCTATGCAAGTATTTCAAAATACTTAAATAAAACAATATCAAATTGGATGTGAAGTATGTGAATGGAAGCGAGCGAATTGAGGGAACAAAATAGATGACCACATCAGCAGAAGCAACGGGAAGTGGACAGTGGGTAACAAGCAATGGTCAACCACATAGAGATCGTTGACGACAATCGATATTACAAAAGAAAAACGGAATATGTTAAAGAGCCGTTTTTAGTGTGTCACACACAGCAGATCATCTCTCTCTCTTTTTTCCCTCTTTTGATAGCTCATTCGAATACAGTCCGAGGTACATTTTTAGATTTGCGTAAATTATCACTCTTTATTCCAATGTTTTACAGCTGGTGCGCGTGTGAACATCAAATGTGATAAGGCATATGACAAAAAAAAACGCTAAACGAAACCAGAAGAGAATAGAAACCGAAAAAACAAAATATAAAAAAAAACTGTACAAAATTCATAAGTAACTCGTTCCAAACAACAACAATCGATTATATTGAATATCAAGTCAAGAATCGTTTGAATATAAATCGATATCAATGATACAGGCCAGAAAAATCCGTTCAAAGTATTTTGATTGAACATTTTTTTTCTCCATTTAGTGAATGAGAATGTGATAATCGAACGAACCGAGAAAAAAAGTCTCACGGTTCGTCCAGTTTCCAGATGAATAAAATTCATATAAATTTGTTTTTTTTTCTCTTGACAAAAACAAAAAAACCCTCAAATCATCTTATACGCTCTTTGTCATTTCTGATTCGTGTGATTCAATTTCAGCATTTCATCGATTAGCATCAAAATCTCAAGCAATAATGTCGCCGAATATAAACAAATCGCTCAAATGATGAAGAAAATTTATTTAAAATAAACGACATGACACGCACACACACGCACACACATCGAACAACATTAAAATTACAATATTTACGAAATCTCAAAACTATTTCAAGAATTTAAATTGGTTTTTATTTGGTTGACGCATTGTATGTGTGTTGGTGTTATGGTTTCACACCGAATATGCAGATATAGGCATAGTAAATAGCTCAAGCATCGGCTATAACCACCATCGAGTTTTCAATGAATGCGGAGTATTATTATTGATTTCGAGCGCTGACTTTTTCGGTCAAAACCCGTTGGTGTTTGTTTTGCTCTGTGTTTCTCCGTCTCGTTCCTTCTGTCATGTGTCCACCATATATCGATCACTCTTTGTATTGTTGTTATTGTTTCTTTTTCTTCGCCTTCTCGTTTTGTTTTTATTTCGTTGATTTTTTTTTTCTATTTTGCGATAGATAAAGCCTATTAGACATAGGAATTAATGACAAGGCCGTCGACTCAAAATACTACCGAGCCATAGATTATTTATCGCTTACAAATTGTTAGGATTTTGTGCGGATGGCGATGATGCAACACAATATTTGGGCTCCGATACCAATTCAAATTAAAACATCAACTCTAAGCTCAAAACAACCGAACCATTCGCAATTTGGAAAAAAAATCAAGCAACGCAAACACACAGAGAAGCTGAACCACTACCAAAACCTGTCCATTGATTCGATACTTATGATTTCGGACAACATCAAATTCATGAGACAATTCGGCACCTACGCAATCAATTTATTGATACATTTTTGTTTATAAACCAATAAATATCGGTTAGTCTTAAGCACAAAACGATCTACATTTTGCGTCTCAATTTAAATTGTTAATTTCTATATTTTAAAGAAATGAAAATAAAGAGCGAAAACAACACACACACATGTTGAAACACAATATGATTTAGGACGGTATTTGACGACCATGATATTTTATGAATAACGTGGGAAATGCGATCCTACGCACATCATTTTTTGTTTCAACGTGTGAGTGTTTCTTTTTTTCTACTTGACTTATGTCAATTTTTAAATGATTTTTATGCTTGATCTGTGTGACAATACATTACGCTCGATTGATCGATGTCAATCGTTTTGCCTATGATTGACTTTGTAAAGCTTTGCAAAAGAATTGGTCGTTGAAAAAATGAATTTAAACATATCAAATTGGAATTTTAAACAAATGTTCTGAAGTTTGATTCACGTCGTTGTTCCAACAATGTGAGCACGTGCATGGAATTTTTTTTATCAGTGCTTCCCAACTATCCGGTAGATGGCGATCTTGAAGCTCAAAATTACAATAACTTGCTGGTCAAAATGAAGATGGCGCTGTATGCTCGTTCACTACGGGCAATCATTTCAATGTTGCTAACATTCTGTGAGACATAACACTTCTACCCATAAAAAGCTATAGCATGGACTCGAACCGGGGTTCAGTTTAAACAATCCATAAAATGGTTTGTACTCACAATACGACGCATTTTTTCCGCTCAACAACAAATCTGAGTAACAAACTCAACAAAGTCTTTACCTTTTTTTGTTATCAACTTAAATGACATGGATCAGTTCTCCACTAATAAAGCATTCGTTTAAGCCGACTGTTAAAATCAAAAGCCAATAAAACACGCATCACATTTGTTGTCCAAACAAATTTTGTAGTATATTTTTTTGCATCATTTTCAGTTTTTTCTTATGTTTAAGATACAAATTACAATACATATAATATTTAATTGGGTTTGTTTTTGTTGTTATTTTTCATGTTCATTACAATCAGCAATTGTGGTTAGAACTATTGCAATTATGGATTTTCAATGTTAAAAAAAAAACTGCCGAAGTAGAAAATTTGTATGCTATGGAATATTTAAAAGAAAAAACAGAAACTCAAATGGTTCTAGATCAGAATAGTCCATTGTAAAAATTAGCATTTGCTATAAAAATTCATTAGTTTTATTACACAGTTGAAGGATTGGCGGTATTCGTTTGCCTGTATTGCAGCGTTGTCAAAAATCGTCGTAGCTGACTACAAATGAGGTAGTTTATGTCTTGGTAGCGTGGATCATTTATTTATTGATAAAGTTTAACGTTTTCGTTCACATTTTCATCGTTTTCAACAGTTTTTTTCGTTAAATGAACGAGGTATTCTAATTTCGTCATTCGAACAAAAAGAAAACAGCTTTTAAAATCTCTATTGAGGTAGAATCGGTTAAATAGATCGTTGTTAATTTGCATTTTATTTAAAAAGTTTACATGGTTCAAATACTATGAATATTACTTTGACCATAAAGTTCATAGTCTGAAGTACTAATCACTTTGATCGACCCCGGGTAACTTTCCATTTAAACTTAATGTTTTGAAGTCCCTGTTGAAGTAATTTTCAATCGTTTGCTGAATGAAATTTGTGGAGTGCTTTCTTTGTTAGTCATACACCACTACTTTGAAATGTGTCATTACGGTAGAGTTCAACTTTTGATTGGACGACTGATATTGTATGGTACAAACCCAGTGCGGTACATTTACATATGCGTATAAATGAACGCACATTGCTGGATGGCAACGCGACAAAGCAATTAATGTACATTCAAAATGTATCGTGTGGATTTTTTGTTTTTAAATATAATGATTTTTAAATGGCTCAACCAGTAACTATGACTTTCCCCCGCTATTCAAAAAACCACCGAATACGGTGAATGAACATTTGAACATACAGACGTACACGCACACGCATTAGAGGATATGGGTTATGAGTTGTTTTGTTTCAAACATCCTTTATAACAACAACAACAACAAAATAGTGGCCAGATGTGGTTATGGACGATATTATTCACCGGCTAAAAAATTCACGTGTAAATATTGAAATAGTATAAAGCGGCCCAGCCAAATGTATGGATTTTAAATGCAATTAATTTGAATATTATGTATACGCGCTTTCACTCGCAATATGTAGATTATAAATTTTTTATAATTTGAAAGCTATGCGACAAGGACACCAAATAAATATGATGACTGAAAAACGTGCACGAAAAAGAAACAACAAAGAAGTTGAATGTTTATGATACATGAGCCCCTGCGCAATAAACAAATGAATAAAATGCGTGTCGCAGGCATTCTATGGGGCTCAAAGTAAGCGAGCGAAATTCAATTGACTCACATCAGCCAATTTACATTCAAGAAAACTAAAAAAAATAAAAGTAAAATATATTCAATTTACAGCGTGATATCAATATGCATTGTGGCTGGTGAAGCGAAGCTTTTTTTCATTTTCTTGCCTTTTAATTGAGTGCCTGGCTCATGATATCGATTCAATCTGAGTCATTGTTAATTCAAAGTAATTTTTCGACTGGATTTTAATGATCGTTAGTTTGAATGGGATTAACATAGCTTATTCTCGTCGTTTTTCTTTGCAAAATGTTGAATGATTGTCCAAAGACCTATCGAAACAGTTCCAATTTTAGCAAAAACCAATGATTTTTGCAAGTTAAAAGTGTGAGGTTTAAGTGTTCCCGTGACGATTCGTCATATAATGCTGAAAAAGCACTGCTCACGGACAAAAAGAAAGGCGAAATCGTTCCTTTCTCCTGACAAAGAACAACTCGTGCGGAAAGGAAAGTAACTAAAAGATGCAAAGGTTCTGTGTTGAATGTGTGAGATCTGTTGTTTATTTAATAAATTTGTGCCTGCGCGGCAGTGTGTTCTATGCTAGGTGTTCATGCATCGAGCTGTGGGTACGGTATTAACAAACGGGTCCGAAAAATCCATTAAAGAAAATATTATTGTGAAAAACAAAAGGGAAAAAACAGCGAAGAAAAATACAATGGAACATGAGGCAAACATATATACAGAACTTCGAAAATGGACTGGAAAATTTCACATACGCACAATTGGCACACATCTATAATGTACGTGCATATATTTGATGATATAGCGAACCAGCTTCACATCTTCTACCAATTAAAAGTAGTTGAAGAGATTTTTCCATCCTTTTTCTTTTGTAAACTTTGCCGTTAAAAGTAAATATAAACGATATCGAGCCGTACATCCACAGCAAAGGACACACAGAACTCTCGTTCGTCTTGAGTAACAGAGACGAACGAACCGAAAGGAGCAAAAAAAAAAATTAAGATTGCACAGTTGGTTCGTGGATAACCGACACATAAACTCTATCGCTCCTGCCGTTGCCATGTTTCAGGCTCACACATCTTCTCATCCATGCTAAAATTTAATAACATCTACGAGAAATCTTTTTCTCGCTCACACAAACACAACCATCGAAACGTATACGCTCATTTGTGCGCTCGCACCCCGATGAACGATGCGACGATAAAGTGAAAGTTAAAACGGACCACGTATTACATTTTACATGTGCAAAATGAAAAGAAAGTACCGCTCATTTATTATTTGAGGCGAAAGATTGGTGCGGGGGCTGAAATTTTTCATGGAGTGAAAATAGAAGAAGTAGAAAAAAAATAAAGTTCGGACCCGGTTTGTTGTTCAGAATCGGGCGCTCATATCACACTTTCAAACGATATAATATACACATGCCATTCACATGTTATATCCGAACTTCTGATTCAGAAGTATAGACAAAATTACGCACAAACACACATATCCACCACCATGTGTCTTATGAACGCCAGAATTTCCATTAAAAATCCCGTTTCATGTGTGAGAATAAAAACTAAAGAATGTCTTTTCTTTATTTTGGTCGGTGTCGGTTTTTGCCGTTTTCTCGTTGTTCACCATGTTTGCCATTTTCTTTCTCATTTGCTTTTGTTCTTCATTAAATTTGACGCGCATTTTGTGCGCAACTATTTTTCGGAACTCGTGTGGTGTGTGTGTGGTGTAGAGAGTTGAAATGGCATAATGGAAAATGAGAATGGGAACAAGTGAACGAAGCTTCCACCATCGAATGTATGCGAGATGTTGTTGTTGGATGCGTGTTATTTGTAGCTGGGGGTACACGAAGAGAGTAGAAAGAGAGAGAGAGAGAGAGAGAGAGAGAGAGAGAGGCAATAGCGTTCGCATAATATCAGCACATAAAAAAAAAATTCGATGGTAAAGTTTCGGCTTTCTTATATCGTATTGTATAATATTGATTTTCAATAGAATTTTATACAAGTCGGAATGTAGAGAAAAGAGAGATTTCTCTTTTTTTTTCGTTTTTATTATGCGTTTGTTCGATGATTTTCGTTCGGTTTTCGGTACACTCTCTCTCTCTCATCCTCTTGATGTGCCCATCGTTTCAATCGGGGGTGGCTGCCGACGTTTTATTTACACAGGCATACACACAATTACTCATGGCATGGCATGGTATTGTGTGTGCTATACGGCCTCATATGAGATATATTCACTTGGTGCTTTGCAAAGCCACCATCACAGCGCACACATGCTCGCTGCATGGCCTCAATGGAAAATAAAACCCAATGAGAGAAATTCGGAAAAATAAAGTAAAAGAAAAATTGTTCACATTTATACTTTTTTTTTTGTTGCTCATCGACTTCTTCTTCTTTTCCTTTTAGTTTTTCAAATTCGATTCGTTGAACATATAGCCGAATGCCATATATTTGAGACGTTTATTTAGTTTGAGTGTGTGTGTGTTTGTGTGTGCAAAAGCACATATATACGGTATGTAATATATGAAAAAGTAGAGAGGCACATTCACAACAAATAGGCATTAGTGTTTTGTATTGGATTTTCATTGGAATTTTTGTGTGTTGTTCGGGGATTCGGCTAAAATCGGCTGCGAGCAAAAACAGAGACACATTCAATCTTCTTGTCATCGTCGCCAGTCAGAAGTTGTGTAACGGCTTAAGTTTCTTAAACTTTAAGAACGTTCAAATTGTTGTATGGAATGTCCAAAGCAATGTCGAATAAGGAAATCGGTGAGCAGAAAATATTGAAATGTAAAAATATGTTTGTGTGAGAGAAATTGACCAATCATCGAAAATTGTGGGGATTGTTTTATATACAGTTTCATTATATTATTCGATACTCCTTTTTTTTTGTTGTGAAAATCAAGAAAATGAATGAGATGCCTAAAATGAAAGAAGTTTTTCTGCTAATGACATTATAAAAGATGCCATTTACCGAAAAACTTTCACCCCAAACACACATTCGGCCAGCTCCGATGATGTCATTTCCGACCGTATAGAACAACAACATCAAGATAATTGGGCTCCGTTTCACGTTCAAAACAAACAAAAAAAAAATTATAAAGCCGCTGATAAATGATTCGGCTGCGATTTGCAATTCGGCCCAGTTTTAATTACAAGCATTGCAAATGATTTTCGTTACGCATAATTCTTCATTATCATTCGATAAACATGTATGTGGTGTCCATGTGTGGCTGGCTGCAGCGAGAGAGAGAGATAGACAGAGAGAGAGAGAGAGGAAATGCAAAAGATATTTCGCGCAATCATCATTTGTCTTTATAAGATTTTTTCTTTCCATCGTCTTTAACTCTTGGCACTTAGTTTCACGCATTTTCGGGTGGTCATCCCATTCCATAAAATGTGTGCTGTCGGCATACCACGTTGAAATAAGTGTGCCAGTGTGCGTAATAAAATATTATAATAATAATTTTCTTTTCGTTTCGTTATATGAGCATCTTTTTTTTCCATTCGTTCCTGCTTGGTTGCTTTTTAGTGTTATTATACGTAATTGTAGCAATGGACGACAGAACTATGTGTAGTTGGTGACTGTTGCCCGTTTGCATGATAGTATGAGCTCTATGTGCATGAGTGAATGTGTTTTGATAAAACAGCAACACAAAAATAAAATTAATGAAAAGAGAAATTTTTCTTGTTACTCATCTCTCACCCCTCTATCCTCAATCCTCCCTCACATCACACTGCTCTCATCGCTCATTCGTTTCTCTATCTCATTTTCACTGTTGGCGTTTGCATTGAACACAAGTTGGTGAAAATACGAGAGCAAGAAAAAAAAAATTCTTGAAAACATAATGAAATAAGCCTGCCTTTTGCAATTTCATTTAGATTTCACATGGTCGAAATTGTAAGCCGTATGTAGCGAATGAACGAAACGGAGTGTGAGAGTGATGTGCATGTATGTGTGTGTGTGTGTGTGTGTGTGTGTGGATGGAGGATGTGTGAACATGGAGCCGCTGCCATTACCGTACTGCAAACAATTTCTCAAGCTCATTTTGGAGCGGATCATATTCGAAACAGCAACCACACACATTTCACATCTTCAATGTATGCGTTCGAATGATTTTAGGTTAAATTGTATTTAAGCGTTCGTCTCTTCCTCCATCCTCCACTCTCCCTCTATCTCTATCGCCATCTATTCATCTCTCATTCACTTCTCGCCGGTTCTTTCTTCTACTTCATCATTCTTCCTTTTTTTCACATTTTATTTCCCATTTGACCACAAGGCGGCTGAATAGTACGAAAGCGAAGCAACAAAATCGATGTGTGTATGTACGATATGCGGTGGTGTGAAATACTGCTGGGTTTGCTATTCATTAAACATCAAGCTTATCGTTATCAGTCAATGCTATTGAATGACCGACAATTTCGCATGTGTAGCTGCGTGTACTGATGTATACGACTGCAGCGTTATTGTAATGAAAATCGAAACTGTTCAGACACTAAATTTAGAGAAAATTACAAAGTGCCGTTTTGAGATCGTCGTGAGCAATTTGCAATGTCCAAAGAGAAGGAGTCAAATTCTGACGTCAACGCTCGGTTGGCACCAAACTACTTGGCTCGAAATGTACGCGCCTCGCAATTCCACATTAATTCCTTTTAATTTGTTTTCTTGTCTTTTTTTTTCCTAAAACTTACAAAGAATGCGTTTGAAATTGTTGCCAAACATTTTTCAGCATCCCCATTTCCCTTCTTCAACTTCTCTCCCCCTCTCCAAAACACAGTGACTGTTCTGACTGCGGGATTATTCATTCTTCTGATTCTTTTCCTGACAAAACAAATGAACATTTGGTCTCCTTTTTTTTGTTCTTTTTGGCAACAAATCGATTGGACGAAGTAAACACAATCATCTCATTCCACTTATAATGCAAACAATGGAAATGTCATAAACCGATAAAAATAGAATAAAAACAGCATCTCATTCAGTTGCATAATTTCTTCGTTTTCCTCATTGTTGACAAGACGACTGGACTGGTCCGGTTTTGTTTCTTAGCCGCAATGGCACAAACAAGAATGAATCCAAACATAAATGAGCTCACACTTTCGGCTATTGGCATATGGTTTGCGTTTTGCTATATTCATTGTCGTGTATATGAAATTTTATGGCATTTCCTGTGCTATCCATATGCACCGTACTTTTGGTTCCGCAATTTGAAAAACCGGATGCGGTACGTACACAACAGAGAAAAAAAATAAGAGAAATGAAAATAAATCTAACGATAAAAAAGTGTATTGTTCGTAATACACAATCAATTTGCCGTCGCGTTGCATAGTTCAGCCTTCAATATCTCATTATAGTTTCGCACGACAAGTGACAAAAACTGAATAAATTTTTGTTCAGACTTTGACTTACCCTCCCAAATTCATAAAAATAGGTAAAGGAGAACCCAATACTAAATTGGTACTGAATGATTCTCTTTCAATAAACATTTTTTTTACAACTGTACAATTTTCGATTGCTTTGTCTGCAATTGCCAGTTGAGTGAATTGTCAGCTTCAATGGTTTTCTTTCATCAATCACTTTATCTTCCTCATCATATTTTGTTGTTGCACTTTTCCGCAATGCACATTTCAATGTTAAACTTCAAAGCATCCACAGAGCGAGAAAATTTTTAATAAAAAGCTGCCGTCTCCTTGATTTCAGTTAATCTCTTCAGTGAACAAAAAAATCTGTATTTAAACGAAAATGACTATTTTATTGTCAGCTCTGAACGAAATTACTAATTATTATTTTTCACCACAATATTTCCTCTTGTTTTTTTTTCTCTTCAGCAGATTCGGGCTTGTGAAAATACGTTTTTCTGTTGTTAAATAATTCGCTGTATTTTGTTGTTGTTGTAAACACATTTATAAACTTGATAAATATGTATATATATAGAATGGTTACTATTTGGTTTGATACGAAAGGCATTTTACCCTTTCGCACCTTCGCATTGGAAACAATACATCTAAATGTTTTTTTTTGTTTTGCTTACAAACTAATTTTGATTTTGTGCTTCCGATACATTTAAAATTTAATAAATTGTTTGGTTGTTATTGTATTTGTTTCGATCGTTTAAATACGCATATTGAGTGTGTTCCATTGATTTTTGTTTCACGAACCACAAAATGCTGACAACAATTCATCATCGAATAGGATACATATTTTTGAAAAATCAATGTCTACTTTGTATCGTTTTTTCTCTCATTTTTGAACATCGAAATGGTAGTTTTGCTTTAAATTCGATCATTTTGTTTTTAAACTGATTTGTAAGATGCATGAAAACAATTGTCAGCTTTTGGTGTGTCGCGATTGAGTTTCAAATTGCACATTGCGTTTAACTGTTTTCGAAAACAAATGGCAATTCTAAACACTATCATGAAAAATGGTCATCGATAACAAATTCATGTTTGCCCTATTAAGTTGAATTGACCATCTTGTATAAGTGTGATCAGAATCTTAGAATTAAGTTTCTTTGTTTTGAAATTGTATATAGTTTGAATATAAATATGAATTTCTGTGTAAGTTTTTCCATGAAATTTTCTCTCTATTTTTTGTAGCTTTGTTTGTTCGTTTTTTTTTTGTTAGATTTTTAGTATTAAAATTAGCTTAAAATGTAAATAAGATTAATAATTAAATTTTGTAGTTGTCAACAATTTGATTTTTTTGCTCGTTTAAATCTAAAGAATTTCTATTTACTAAAAAGAGTTTTTACTTTTGGATTAGGGTTTTTTTTTTCTTTCTTTTTGAAGGGGAGGAAAAATGCAAGAAAAAAGGAAAAAGCTGTAAACCGAACTATTTTAAATGAAACAATGAGTCATTGTGATCAACCAAAATACGTAGATTTGTAGTCATTAGAAGTTGATAGAAAAAATGACTTTGATAAAATAAAACGAAATTATTCGACATTTTTTTAGGTCGAAGAGTTGAAATAAAATCCGAAACGAAACGAAATAAATTGAAAATGCCCAATTTTGTAATATTATGTCCATTAATTGTCATGTTTTTATCGCATTTAACTGTGACCGTTTCTGTGTCCGGCGTCCCGCCTTTGTGATAGTGAATGTGAAACACTTTAACAAATTCGATCGATTGGATTTGAACAAGACCGTTCTGGCTTGACCATCTGCCACTCAATATATGTTTCTGCATTCGAATGGACTTTTCAATGGAACGAAGCGTTCACCTCAGTGTGTGGAGTCCTCACCGCTAACGATTGAAAGTAAATAGACGGAAAAAATTGTCTCGAAACTAAAATTGGAGTTTTGTAATTTTATGAGTTTCATGACGGGGGCTGGTTTTTGAAGTAAGCCAATCGAACAAAACAGAAGACGATAAACTCTTTCCCATTCCTTTCATTGAAATACAAAGAGAAAAAATGAATTTTTGGGGAAAATTTAATGTCACGTTCATGTGACATCGCTGAACACCTTTTTATTTGACGCATTGTGGTATTTTATAGGTTTGGTTGCCTTGTCTAGTTGACAAAATTACCGACTAAAATAATAATTGTTATTGTTCTTGCTCTTGTTTATGTTTTAATTATGGCCATTTACAATGTGGTGTCCACATTCCATACGTACACATTCACAACAATACCGTACGCAATGGAAATTCCATTTGATTATCCTCAACGCAACAATTGCTTTGAGTCCGTGTTGATTTTATTTAAATTAAAATGGTGTGAGTAACTCACTAGTTCCCTCCCTTCACCAAAAATAAACTGTCTTGTGTTGGTGCGTTTAATCGATTTTTTTTCTCATTCGTATGTCATTTTATTGTGATGAATTTGAGTTTTTCAACTGAATAGTAAATCGTAAACAAGAGCGGAGTGGGCGCCCAGTGTTGTCTATATGGACAGTGTTTTTGTATAGTCAATTTTACATGTTGATGATTTTAGTGCGCGTTGACAAACACACAAATTTTAGATCGATCAACATGAATTTCAGAGCATTTTTTTTCTCTCTGTATTCGGCTGACCTGCCTTTTAAACTATCACACAGATACTATGTGATATTGGATGGATTCCATCGAAATTGAACATGCGGTGATGTTTTGGTCGTTTTACATTATTTCGAAACATTGTCGAGCATTTCAAATGAAACGTTTGAATAATTTTCGTCAGCCACTTTATTCGAAGCCACCGATTTTGTTAATCAAACTAATGAGATTTCATTACCAATTTATCATTATCGGTTTTGTTGATAACGAGGAAAAAAATGAGTGGCGTTCATAAACGCATGATGTTCTGAATATTGGAGGTGTGCATTGCACAAACATTAAAATCATGAAAATTCGAATAACATGGAAAACAAGAAATATTCCACAGACACATACACAACAAAATTACCTTAAAATTGAAGCGATATCCTTTACTGTTTTGTTTTAAACGAGTGTAGTAGTGGAAAAAATCTGAAGATAACGATCGCGGATTTTTATCGGACTTCAAACTGATAAAACCCCGTAATGCATTCACAGGTAACAAATATGCGTGTATCGACAATATCAACCACTGAGCACCCTTCACTTAAACCAAAATGAATTCATAAAAATACCCAAATGCGTAGCATTTTCATTTCAAATGTTTTACGAAGAAATGTTTCGAAGTTGAATACAATCTACGAAATTTTCTGAGCGATCCAAAGCATGTGAAGAAGGAAAATGTTTACCAAAATTCAATATGGAATTATATTCCATGAAGTCATCTATTGTAAATTTTACAGAAAAGCGAACATGCTTCATAAAACTCTTTTTGATTTGGGAAATGAGGTCTTTAATAGGTTCTGTAGATTTAAAACCTATCTAGTTATAGCCTTTCAAGGTTGACCGTTCCGATTCGGGTATATTTGCCATTTTTTTTAAAATAGAGGTGAGTGGCCAGGGTCATTGATTGATTTAGCACATGTTTTGAGATATCATTCAAATGATAAGAAATAATTAATTTCGCTTGCCCATGGAAATGTCTAGTGAACAAATTCTATGACATTTTGTAATAAAATTGAATGCAAATCAAACTAATGCTATTCTTTTTTCTCATTTGTGTATTTGTTTGAGTTCATTGAATTCGATATAGTTTTATGGCGTTTTGATTGTTTTTTGGTTAATGAAAAATGTTCCAACCATTCAGAAACAATCGAGCAATAAATTACAATTTTACTTTCGATATTTAATGAATACATCGGTTAAATCATATTTTTGTTTCGTTCTCGGGTTGTAATTGTATTGAATGACCATGCACAAAAGCAAACTCATAACTTTATTTATTTACAACATCAGAATATGGAAATTTGGTGTTGTTTCATTTCGGGGGTGCTTTAGTTTTGATTTTAATTTTTTGTGACGGATAATTACAGTCAAACTGATTCAATCAGTTTCAAGAGGAAGAAATAAACACACAGCGATTAATTTTTGTTGTTGTTGTTGGCTTTCAAATTTCAATTAACGAAATTACGCATTTGGACAACATGCTGACGATGTAGACGATCGAAATCTCAAGTCCGAAATCAGAGATCGAAAAACAAGAAACTATGTAATTTGGTTGCCACTCACGAAATGTCTTTTCACTTCGATTTTACATTAAAAAGAAATTACGTCGCTTTTTTTTTTTATTAATGACTCTATAATTTCTGAACAAGTGTGTACTTTTCAATTCTCTTTTTTTCTTGTAAGAGTGTGGCTATGATCTGGGGTTGATTACATTGTGCCAAACGAATACCGAAAAAACACTTAAAATTTGACCTTAATCGAATGACAACCGAAAAAATAATTTTGAACTCGTGCCAAATGCCATGGTTTATAAAGATTGACGACTTTTCAAATGAAATAACACCCTATTCAATGTGTTCATAGCTTCATTCTTTTCGATATTCCTTCTTTATTTTTTTGTGTTTTGTTTTCAATAGTTTCGTTTTTGTTTTCTTTTTAGCGCAATTCTATTGTTCAGAGCTCACAGTGAAAAAAAGAATCATCAAAAACTGTAGCCCCATTGTGAAACTTGAAATGTGGTGAAAAAAGGTAGGGCTCGTGAATAAATAGTTTCGATGCCAAGGTTTTTTACTTCATTCTTTGCCTCTTCAAGACAGACAAACACATAAAAAAGAAACACGTTGAAATCCATAAAGATTGTTTGTGAATGGCATTTTCTCTTGACTTTATTTAACTGGAGTGGGTTTTGCACAGGGCACACACCGTACACCGTTATGAAAAGAAATTAAGTATCACCAAGATAAAGGCAATAAGTTTCGGGCTTTTTTTATTTTCGAACGTCAACATTTGCGTAAAATAAACTATAGTTATTCGAATGTCTTGTTCTGTTTGTAAGACACAAAAAAAAACACCCGAAAAATGGTTGATTTCTTTTTTCAAACGTCGCTCCAAAAACGAAATCCATTAATAGCTCCACCTTTTCGAATTTGGGTATTTCTGTTTTTTATGAAAACGATTTTTTTTCCTTTTTATTATGAAATCTATTTGATAAGCGAAGCATATTGAAATTCGGTCGCTTTGAATATCTATGGAATTTCGCATAATTTTACACTAAAACATGCTATCGAATCAGAAAATGGCATCGAAGTAGTCAGTAGTCATGTCACTGTGAATGCAGCGACTCTTCTACCCCTATTGAATATAAAAATGCTCGGCCTCTTGTATACATTTGACGCTATTCGTCTGTCACATTCTACTGAGTGAGCAAATATAGCAAAAACCCATGGCAAAGACTCACCCATTCAAAATTGCTTTTTTCCTTCATTCCATTTTTTCCACTGTAAAAATTTTACGAGATTTTACCGGATTTTACAGAAAAGTGGAAAAAATGCGAGAAATAGAAATTGTTCAGTGTACCAAAGCCAAAGAATGGTTGAAAAACATTAATGAACGTATCAAATTGCCTGAACTGTTGTTTAAATTAAAAGGATTAAAAAAGGGAGATACAAATGTATCAATATTTGTGCACTGGGGTGAACTCTATTTGAAAAGCGTGCAAAAGCATCAAAGTGGCACAGCAAACACCATAGCACTGCATCTCCCTGAATTTAGACAATGCTCAAGCCATTTGACATTGTTTCTCGTTAAGGTTAACTTACTCAAAGTTACGCAGTTTTTTTTTATAGTTTGCACCGAATTTAATTCAACTAGCAATTTCTACACAAAAAAAGGGAAAACATTTTTCACTGTTTTAAGTATTTATTGAGCTCAACAGACGGACGGTGACAGTTACGCCTAATGATCGATGCTATTGCAAACGCGACTTATTTTTCTATCTAATCCGATTTTTTTTTCAGTTAAAATTTAGGGTTGAATTGGTAGATGTACCAATTTTGTACATTTATACCGTTATTATGGATTTCCAAAAATTTGGAAAGGAGAATTTAATAGCAGCATCGATGATTGGCGTTGAGTTGGAAATGTGAATCTGTGAGCCAGCACAAATCGGATGAATTGCGTAAATGATGGCGAAAACAATAGCATAATTTTTACCCTTTTACTTGTTACGCACAGACGAGACAAGCGAAAATTGCACCATTGCAGTGAATGTAAGCCAGTTATTTATTTTCGATCGATTTTCGGTGTTTTGTTTACATTTCACATGTGCGTACATGTTCACATCTGATGCGCACACACTCACATGAAATGGGTTCAAATTCATACGGGAATAACAATGTAGAATTTGAAAATTCATGTTACATGTTACATTTTGTGACCGAGAAATGGTGCAATTGTCGTGGAATCCCAATTCCACACGCGCTCATTATAAAGAATGGAAATAAACCCTTTTTTCATCAAACGAAATGAATTTGATTTTAGACTTTATTTTTTCCAAATTTTTGGAAACACAACCACTGGTGTGTAGATTCAGCGAATTAAAGGAACCATTTTACCATCTGCTCAATCCTTTTTCTGTCGGCAATGTGATGGAAATGGGTTCGAATTTTCAACTATTTTTGTAAATTGCAGCGCGTTGAGCACGAGTGCACTGCACGTGTATTGTGCAAACTTAATTCAATTTGCTGAAGAAATAAAGGAGGTAAACAAAATATTCGGTATTACTGTCACAAATGAAGCAACAAAAGGGATGGAATTCACATGGTGAATTTAAGTTTGGATGAGTAATCACATTCGAATGCTGTAATGAACTACAGTTTCAATTTTTCAATGGTTGAATTGTGTGTTTGGATGTGAAATGTATGAAATTAGAAATGCATATGGTGCGTAGTATTGTTGTAGGTGTTGCGAATGTGTAAATTCAATGACACCCCCCATGCACTTTGTTAACAAAATTGAAAATTCCACGGACGAAGAAATGAATGTTATGAATTGGAAAGCGAAAAATTGCTGTGATTTTCAAATAACACGTAAAACATTGAAATGTTATTCATGAGTCGAACACATCGAACCCCAATTCGAATGTGACCGACTGTTTAAATTTCACATTTCTGTTTCCAAATTTTCGGAAACAAAACACAAAAAAAAAAATCTGTGTTGAGCATTTCACACGAGCGTGTGCCCTTTGAACCAGCTGCTTTTTATGCCATTGCTGCTGCCGTAGCTGCACCACAACGAACCGCTACAAGAGGGGTAACTATATCAAACAAATTGTTTATTTTTAATTTAAAAGATCATGTGTATTTGCTTGGATTGTTACGAGCGCAAATGGTTGGTGCGGGGCGATTATTATTTTTATTTTTCAATTCTTTTTTGCTTTATTCGCTTTTTTTGTTGTTTAAAAACTGTTATTTTTTTCGGTTGGCTTTGGTGACAATGGCGCGACAGTAAAATACGCAGCAAATAGCAACAGTGCGACGCATTTTGCAGTAACTCAGCAACAAAAACATAATAAATGGGGTAAAAACTTAGAAAATTGTAAAGAATTTTGAATAAAAAAAAAAATTCTGATGAACCATGGTGCGGTTCTGTTTCACCCATTTTTGTTCGTACATTTTATGCGTTTTCATTGTGGTAATGGTGATTTATTCCACAAACACATAAAAAAATACCTTTTTTCGCTCATCTAACGATACAAAAATGTTGAACAATTTGAAAGCAAAACGTGGTGGCTGAAATTCAAAATGACATGTGTCAAATTTTATTAATGGGATTTACTTCGACAATGTAAATAAATGAGTCTTGAGCTAGCATTTAAAAAAAAAATTCAGACGAACGAGAGAGAGAAACAGAAAACGGATTTGTCGCGTGTTCAACAATGGCCGGACATAAAAGCGTTGTGTTTCATGTCTTTCGATCCAATTGTTTGGCAATTGAATCGATTGGTTGTAAGGACACGTAAATGAATATGTAATTAATGGATTAGTTTCTTTCTCGGGGATAAGCATTTTCAATATATTTCGGATTTCTGTTACACCTTTTCATCCATAGTCAAAACTGAAAAGTTGAAGAGTTGAATTGTTGAATAAATAAAAAAATAGTGCTAAAAAGGGAATTAATTTGATTCGAGATTCTCATCGGAGCGGTTCCTAAGTTCTTGAGCTGTTAAGCTCTCATTACCTTTTCCTTATGTGATCAGTAGTTGCATGTAAAATTACCAATCGAGTTCTATTTGCCACTAAACAACTAAATGTCTTACAAGAATTACACCTTTTAATAGTTGGTATTATTTTACGCTTGACATTTCCTTAAAAATAAAGAATGTTTGGTTTACGCCTGGTTAATATACTATATTCTTCCCTTCAATTTATCTTCATTGGTTTTTGTTCAATTTATCTTCATTGGTTTCTTTTGTCTCTTTTTGTTTGCTTGTTTTTTTTTTCTAATATTTAATTTTAAATACTTAAAAGACGATCGGCTCAATATTGGGCTGGATCGAATTTTATTTTGATTTTTTGCTCATTTTGAAAAGGTACTTTAAAAGGTCATTTTCAGTTACGTTTTTATTAGGTTATGTTGTTGTTGTCATTTTGTTTTTTTTTTCAATTTTCTTCGTTACAATTCCTATACTCAAGTAATGTTTTCCACAATCAAATAAAAAGTCAAGTGGACCAAATGCGAAAAATTGATTCTCAATCATAAGTGAGTTCATTTTTAAAACGAAAAAGATTCCATTGTTGAAGGTCAAAGCGAAATAGGGAGTTATGATGAGCCACTTCGAATTGTCGATGTCGAGGCTCTGTTGAGAGGCAATTTCATCAAATTGGATGGTATTCAAATTACGTTCAATCAAATATTTTAATTTGATGCCGTCAGTAGCATGAGCACACGCACATGTGACTCGACTTTAAAAATGAGAAATGTGCAATTTTTTTCTATCTGTTATATTCACATTTTTTTTTGGCGAAATGTGCCTTCATCGTTGAAATTTTTGAGAACATTCATTTTGTTATATGAATGATTCAAATATATTTGACGATATACTGCAAAGAATTCACCGCAGACACTTTTTTCTTTGACCAAAATTTTCAAATGAAATGATAGGATGTCTCATTCTTTTGCATTCGTATTGATTTTTTTTTTACGATTGCTCGTTGACAGTGGCACAAAAGAATGCGTTACTTCAAGCATGAGAGACACTTGTTTGGTTACGTTCTTATTTTGCAGCATCACATCGATTGTTTGTGAGTGAATGAGTTTCGCTTGAAATTCAAGCCTTTTTTTTTTATTTTGAAGAATGCTCTCATCGGCATTTTGGCATTTCGTTTGCCTGTTTTTCTCTCTTCACATTTTCATTGTGATGGAAACGGCACTTACAATTGAAAACTTGTGCTCACCGAAAAAAAAATTTAATATATGACAAAATTCCACCATATTTTGGTGCAATTTAAACGGAATTGTGCGTATATTTTTGAATTTCATTGGTTTCTACACCATTCTCGTAGCATTTTTTTTCTGTTGATTTTCCACACAACGAAAAATGGAAAATATTAAATAAAAAAATATATATATATTCATTTATTATTATAAATATGGCTTCCAATGCGTATTCAGCAATCAACATACGAAGCATACACGTTGTTATGTGCACATATCAAGTCATTTAACATTTATTGAATTGGGTAATGCGTGTGTTTGACATTGCAGAGGATTCACCATGAACAATTTTCGTACGGCTGTGTTCGGCTTAACGCTAGCAAAAATATGAATAATGTTGGTGACATCTTTGCGCTGTGCTTTACCGCAATTTTTTCTATTTGTTAAAATGAGCAAATATTAAATTTATGCATCGCAAAATTTCACAATATTACATTCGTAATGTGAAACACGAACAAGTCGTTTCCACACACACATACAAAAAAAACACCAATCTTCTTGAGCTTTTCATTCTTTAAAAAGAAGAGAGAGAGAGAAAAAAATCCAGCCAAAATCGTATTATGGTTATTTCTATAACTGGTTCTAAAATATTTGTTGTTGTTCACTTTCAATGCCTTATCGTCATCTTCTGGCTCTTTTGCACGCAAAATACAGATAAATTCCAAAAATACCATTGAATTTTGCATAATTTACAGATTTTAGTGGAATTGAGTGTTGTTGTTGTTTGTTTGCTCCGATTACAATTTATATATCGATTTGGTTTGTGTATCGATACATCAAACAATATTCTTTTCTTTTATTTGTTTTGTGCGATTGAACAAACTGATAGCGCCGGCATTTTGGCGGCTCACTCAAAATCCAGCCAATTTCGAATGTTATTTTTGAAATTCGATCATCGCAGTAAATTCGATGAATTTTCAAATGGAACGAATGTTCGATTTATTCATAAAAACTTATCGTTTTTTTTTCATTTGCATTGAGGCCTTGACTCATTTTAAATGGTTTTCGATCAATTTTCACGATAATTCAGGCGAAATCGTTCATTTTACAGCCAAAAATGAGATTTGATTTTTTGTGTGTATGCGATTTTCATAACGATTAGAAATATTGCAAAGTGATAATCGCGAGCAAAAAGTATGAGAGATGGTGAGGCATCGTCTCCGACGCAATGGATTTTATTGACAAGCACACAACAAGATAAGTAGATTATGTCACTGAAATTTAGTGACTGAATATTAGCGGCTGTTGTTGTGCGCCGAAATCGAATACGGTTCTTTTTGGTTTAGCTCAATGTCGAGGGTTGCAATGGCCGGATTCAATGGGATCTGATGATTCATTACCATTGATTCCATTTGGTGCGGAGAGTCGATTGACGAGCGTTCGTCCATTATTTCCGATTTTGATCACCGACGCCACACAACATCAAATATGTATTATGCATTTTTGTATATATTCTGGACAAAATTCAACAACAACAAAAAATACATCTAATAATAACAATGAGTTCGACAGAGCTTGCCGAAAAAAAATAAAGAGTATGTCCATTGTGCAAGTGTCAGCTAGCCGCTGTCCGTCGATTTGTGAAAAGCCGTAATTGTTTCTTTGTTGTTTAGCCCACTCCATTTTGGCTCTTCAATTTTTTATCGCATCGAAAAAACAAAATCGAACCAGAAACAGGAGAAGACGAGAACAAGAGAGCCGAAGAGTGGCGAGTATGGAATATAAAAAAAAAACCGTTCGACATGCTTTTTATCTCAATTATATACACAAATAATAATTGAAGTGCTCAAACAAATGGAAGGTTCACTCTCAGCTTGACCTATGCTTATGGTCAGCCTGCACTTTCGACTTCGTTAAATCCCGAAAATAGAAAGACCAAGCAAGATTGAAATCTCCGACAGCGAACACCAAAGTCTAATTGAAATCAGCCAACCTTCCGTTTGTGATCGTATTTTGTGTGTGTGTGCGTGTGTTCGCTCTTATTTACGATAGATTTTCATTTCATTTTGTTACATTTGCACAGTGTGGTCCAGTTTGATTAGGGGTGATTAACAAGCTCTCTTTGCCCAAGCAAATTTGGAATGGGCCTCAAATCGAATCGAAACACGGCAGTTTTTCAACCTCCTCGAATGACCTGTACGAATGGTGAAATCGATAGCATTTTCGATTGACGCTGTGTTGCTATTGCGATGCACTTCTTATTTTTTCGTATTATTTCGGCAATATCACGCGTGTACATTAATAATGATTACTTCTGGGCATTATAGGTTTTCCATTTCATTATTCCATTCTTTTGTATTTCTCTTTTCATTTTCGTTTTTATTTTTTAGAATTTTGTTGAAGGCTGAAACGAATTCATTTTCGGCGCTTCTTTACACCAGTTCAATTTTTACAGATTGAACGAATTTGTGTTGCTATGAAAACCGTTTCCACGGCCAATATAGAGTGAAGGTTGTTTCACATCTTTCGAACAATGTATTGAAATAAATTGCTATTTTTGATATTCGACTCAATATGTGGCCGAAAATGTCGAAAGAGAGAGAGAGAGAGAGAGAGAGAGAAAAAAAAAATCACCACAGTTGCCATTTTTCATTATCCAAAAATTGGTGCGTTCTGCATGAATTTGCATAGAAAATCACCCCATTTTAATTTGATGCGATTCGATTTTTATCGTTTTCATTTTTCTCAAAAAAAAGACCCATTTTAGGCGCACACATGTGAATGTGTCCCTCGGTGTGGCAATAGCAACAGCAGCCATACAAATTCAAAACCATTTTTGATGTATATTTTTCGATCTATTTATTTCTATATCCAAAAGAAGAAAAAACAGAAAGTCTAAAATATGCACATTCACAAGCGTTCATCATCCGAAATGTATGCAAACTTGTATGGATTTCCATTTTTGCGAATTTATTACTATGTGTGGCAATAATACAAGTGACAAATTCAAACGGAATTTTCGCCCAAGAATGACGATGGCGACAGCAACCGAATGGGCGAGAGAAGAAACACACACGCACAAAAAAAAAATGTGCGTCCGCATGAAAATCGCCTAACGTGCGCGCCATCCAAAACGTACGAATGGCACAAAGAGAGTGAGAGAATAGAAGAGAAGAAAAAAAAATAATTGTGGCAATGACATGAAACGACAGCGTCAACGATGTTGATATTGTGGAATTGGAAATTGTTTTTGGGGTGACTTTGTATTCAAATGTGTATTTGCAATCGCTCATACATATGGATATGTATGGCGTTGGATAGATCTGCATATTCTTGCTTAATGGCACATGATGATGATTATTATTATTATTCACATTATTAATATCCATAAATTTTGAAGAAGAAAAAAAATAAAAATAAAAATGGAAGTGAGACAGAAAGAATTTGTCGAAAAGGAATTGTACAGGATTTTCCTGTTAGATTATATGACAACGATACTGTTTCTTCTCTACCGTTCCATCTTTCTCTCTCTCTCTCCCACACACACACACACACTCAACCACTCTTGATACGATAAGTATATGTTTGTGGACCGAAATTGAAACGAATTTGAGATGAAAATGGGCAAGATGTTTGTATAAAAGTCATCGTTGTCGTCACTATTACAATGTATCGTTGCTATTGTATTAATATAATTTTGGTTTTTTCGTTCAGCTGCAAATGTAACGAATGCGTGATTTTAGATCGCATCTAATTTGGGTTTTTCAGAAAAAGGAGACGAATTCTAGCCCATACATGGCGAAATCTAAGCCATACATTCTTATCACATAAAATATGTCTGTATCTTCAGCGACGGCTGTTGTTTTAGACAATACACAGATTTGGTGCATTGAATATCCCGGACGCACATTCAACACAGACAATTTATTCGCACCATTTTTCATATCGTCCGAATTATTAAATATTATAAATGAATGTAATATATTTTGAAGTCATATGAAAAAGCATAGTAACAGCGTCATGTTTTCCAATTGTTCTTACTAAGGTTATAGAAGTCCTGCTCTCTGTGATCAAAAGCGTCAAAACGTGACCGACTTGGCCCACCGATAATATCGACGTGCTATGGCATATTTTCGTCGTTGTTGTTGTTTTGTAATTTCCATTTCGAAACATTTTCAATTTTAATATGCTCGAAAGCAAAAAATAGACTCGAAATATGGTCATTTACGTTATTGGTCGTTTCAAGCGATTGAATCAAATGATAACAGCGATGGTGAAAAATCGAAAAATGGATAGAAGATTAGAAACGGTTCAAATTAACGCACCACCAATCAACCAACCAGGCAACGACAACGACAACAACAGCCACGATACAAAAAAAGCGGTGTATGTAAATTAATGAAATTCGGACCGAAATATACGAACCGCATTATCATTATTGAATGAAGGGAATGTCTTGAAAGTTGTGTGCGGCTGAAAACAACAGCACATGACGACACCGTACAAAAAAGAAATGATAGAAAGAAAAAAAAATGTGGAAAATTTATGCTTTGATTATGATGAGTATTTTCCTTTATTATTATCGACGAAAAAAATAAATGAAGAAACACCTTTGAATTTTTTTTCGTTCATGGGGCTGTGAATATGTGCGATAGAAAGGGAATAATTATGTGTTTTTTTTGTGGTGTTTTACAAATGAAAAAAAAAGTTCTTTTCAATTTAGAAGCACAACACCAAAAACCAACCACCAACGCGGGTTATTTGCTCAGTGTGTAGATAAGAAGAGTGTACCTGACGCCGTATGCTTTTTGCCAGAATGGCCATTGAATCTGACGACTAGAGCAAGAAATAAACCAACCGTTTGACAAATGCTTTACAAACATCACCGGCATCGATTCAATGCGAAGTAAACAATTAGAATGACATTGTAAAATGGAAAGGAGGTGTTTTTTTCTCGGTTGTTTGTAGCTTCGATGTATTTAGATTATAAACAGGTGTGCTCTTTCGATTTGAAAACCTTCAAAATGCGACACGAACGCGTGCGCTACACATCATCCACCACCAACAACAACAAATGTACATATGCCGCATAGTTTACAATCCAAAGTTAAAATTACCGTGTGTTTTTTTTTCTCTTCTCTCTGTGTCGTTATTCTTCGCTCATTTCGAATCGATTAAATAGCGCTTGATTGTGCGTGTCTCATTTGAAATAGGTGTTTAGTTAAGTCTAGTCTCGAATTTAGTGGTTGGTTTTAGGTGGCAGTCAACTCTTCATCAAATCCACCTTTTTTCATCGTATTACTTCGATACACATTCATGTCTCTATTTGTGTTGAAATCCATGTAGCATGTAGCCAAATTGGAACGTCCCAAAAATCAAAGAGACAGCATTGTAAAGATAAATTGTGTTTGTCGGTTGTTTTTGACATTTCTCATTTGAAAAGTCATATGTACACGCAATCGGAAACAATGCCAAAATTACTTTGAATGGAATTTTCAATTTTATTTTCGACATTTTCATGAGCTCTTAAGAACAACCACATATACGGGGAATTTACTAGAAAGTGTACATTCATGGAATTTGAAGTAAACTAATCGATAGTGAATGTTTACTGAATTCAGTACCAATTTAAAAAAAAAAGAAGGTAAAATCACAAATGGCATCAAACATGAAGATTCGACTCATTTTTTTTATTCCTTTTGAAATAATGTTTATCGAAGGGAATTATTACCATAAATCAGGCTTCCTATTGAGTATGTACACATATCGAACGTGTGCTATCGGACAGCTGCACTTCGAAAAAATCTGTTTTTTTTAAATTTTATTTTCACGTTTGTACATCTTGCCCTGTTTGCTGTTTGCTCTTTTCTATTCCTTTTGTGCTCTTCCATAATAACTACCACTGAATTGCAATGGTCAATGAAATATCCATTTAAAAAGAGGAACATTTTGTTTAATTTTCAATTATAAATTTTGAAAACAAATTATCAACATTAATTCGGACGTATCATCGATAGACATCGGACACCGTAGATTTGTTTGGCGGTGTGTTTTCGTGCGTAACGAGTCTACTCCCGTTTTTTTTTTCTGGATAAAAATAAAACCATATTTCATTCGCTCAATGGAAATAGGAATATCGATTTTTACAGCATCAAAAAATGTGATCGAAATCGAAACAATAGTAAAAATTGTCTGTCGTTTGCACACAAACAATGTGTATTTTAATGGATTTGAATATGGTCGGTTTGATGCACATGCAGCGATCAATGAAAATAGCAATCTCCGAATCAATGCACATAAATGTGTATGCATATTAAGACTGTATGAGTAAACGCAGGCAGCAGGATAGAGCAATTGAAAAATCACAATAAGTCCTAAAAACACATTTTTGGAAATGCATAATGCACATTTTTGGATGTGGTGCAGCACACAATAAAAATGTGCATAAAATGAAATCAATTATTTTTTGTTGGTCTCTTTCGTTCTCTCCATTTCACAGTGTTCGATTTCAAAAGCAACATGCAAAACAACCCTCATTTCGTCGGCATACATTCGCATTAGGATGACGAGGGCATTGGTCTTCATCTGCACTGGCACAAGACGAAATGCAGCAAAAATTAGGGCAATTTAATTCAAAATCAAATGCATTTGTGCGCGTTTTTATGCATTTTTGTTGATTTTTATTCTTTGACTGCATTGAAAATCGATCTTATACCATTCATTTGAATTTAGTTTTTTTTTGGAATCCGGCATCGATGCCATTCACAATGTTTTCAAATGCTTGACTGCAGCCAATGTTCGCAATACAAAACAGCATGATGTATTTCAATTTGAATATATAGACTTCATTTTAATGTTTGTAATATAAAAAAAACCATACGCGCACATTGAATAATGTTGTTTTGTATAAAATACAAAACCATAGGGGAAATTCATTACATTTATAACGGTCAGTTTGAAACACACAAAAAATATATACATGACATGATGCATCAGATGTTTAAAAATATAAAAATAACGGACAAAAAAAACAACATAGAAAATGATGAAAAGAGATGAATTTTCAAAAGAGTCAATCAATTGAAATCATATGCCGATGCTTTCGAAGTTGTATCATTTGAGATCTCTTGCATACTAATTGAATGTAATTGTAAAGCCATTGTTCTGAATTCTGAACATCAGCATCTCAAGCTAAGTATTTGCATCATTAAATGTCGGTGATTTTTTTGAGAGTGGTGAATTCGGAAAAGTCCATTTTTTCTTCTCATTTGGACTATTGTTAAAAATTCAAGTATTGATGATTTTCACTTAACCGCATGCCACAATCGACCCGTATAATTTAACTTTTTGCCTTTTTTTTATATAAAAAATTGAAATGTTATCATAAATCTTATTCAATTTTCTATATAATGAAAGATTGAAAAAAAGAAATGATGGAAAAAAGTATCAATTGATGCTTTCACAAACTGAAACGTCTCGTTCTCAGAGTCACAAGTCCCGTATTGCTTGCGATGATTTGTTGACATTATCAATGTATTCAATCAATAACTTTTAGTTATCTTATTAAAATCTAAATGTCAATTTGATCATTTGATTATTTGAATGATGTAATTTAATATTGGCTCAGCAAAAAAAAGTGTGTGTTAAAACTGTGGTCATCGGTCACCCATATCGCTTTGCATCCAATTATTCTAGTCGCTTCAAAAAAAAAAAAAAAAAAAATGAAAATAAAAATTGTTCCTTCATGTCTTTCCCTTACCTCAATTTACAAAAAAAACACAACAAAATAAAATTGAAAATGATAAATCAAACAAAAAATCATGAATTCTTCGAATCGCTCTTTTATTAAATTAAAATGTATACTAACTAAAATTAACTTCTACAAATAATAATTCTTACAAAACAAAAGAAAGCAAAAAGCAACGAAATCAAAAAAAGTCCATTGTTCTGGTATCGTGTTTCAGTGTGTTGAAATGTGTACAAGTGTCTTTTTGTGTTTATAACAAACATTTCCATATATATCACCCGTTCTAAAATACAAAATATATGAAAAAGTGTTATATATCTTCGTCCTTCTAGAGGAGCGTCTCCTCAAAAAAGGGGTTTTCTGTTCATTTTTTATGTTTATCTTCTCGCGAATTTAGTCCATTGATGTATCCAATTGTTTGTTTTTCGTACCGTCAATTCAAAACGTATTGTCGTTTTGCTAATTTTTTGTTTTGTTCTTCATGAATGGTTAGAATCGTGTGTCACAACACATCTTTTCGGTTTTTTGAACATTGATCACCAATTTTACGCCATTACACATTCACTTTTGATTTATGCTTCTCTGTTTCCATTGATTCAGCTATAAGTTATGACTTTGGTTGAAAATATGAACTAAAAATCAACCACTGCCAAAAAGGCACACAGCTTCATAACATTTTGTTTTATTTTGAGTATAACAGTCGTTGATTTCAAGCATTTTGAAGCACATTTTCTGAGCAACATTTTTTCATGATCTTTTTCTGTAGAAAATATGATCAACATTGTGTAAAAATCTATAGATCATCGTTTTTGCTCACGGTTTCATCAATTGATGACCACATGGCCATCAATTGTGGCTCATGCAAAGTGCAAAACTGACTTGTTCACTTTTTTTTCTGAATTTCAACCATTGTGTAAGGGAACATCGCTACAGACTATTTGTCTCTTGCATAATTTTCTGGCAATATCAGATGTGAACTTCACAGCCACAAAATTGGTAATCATTGATCAAGTTTCAATGTGCAATGCTTATTTTCATTTAGATAAAGTATTTCTTTATGTATTTGATTAACTTATTTCAAAAGATTGTACTTTAAGTTAAGCCCTGAGTGTATTTTCCATATTACATTGTTTTTTATTTTCTTCATTGTTCATTATTCCATCGCGATCATTATTATTTTTATGTATATGATTCGTTATATTTTGTTGTATTTGGTAAGTTTGCACAGTTTATTTGCACAATTGTCGGCTATTTCAATTTGGCATTACGAATATGACTAGACTATATTCTGGAGAGTGTCTGTACAGTGTTTATTAGAAGCCATCAAAGGATGATTAAAATTTGATTTAATTCATTTATCGAAGCATTTTACAAGCATGTGAAACAGTTTACGTGTTTTGCAGCGACACATTGTCGAACTGACTTTGGTTTGTGTGGTTTTTCTGCATTGTCTTTTTTGTAAAGAACGGAATCTATTGAATTCGTCAATTATAATTATCTAATGTTACATTTAATTTACACTAATGAAAAACACCTGATTTGATTTCATTCGCTTTAACGAAGACCATTTTAGAAAAGAAACAAAAATATTAGAAAATCCTGTTTTAATCATTTAGGTCCTTGAAAAATGATATTTTTCACTTGGATTGAAATTGAGCAATGAATCACTTAAACATAAAAGAAAAAAATAGTACGGACAAATGCAAATGATGATCAATTTGGAAATTAAAATTTAAGTGCAAAAATTACTTTATACAATAAATAATTAATATTTTAAACAGATTCACATGTTATGAGGTATTTTCTTCACGTAAATTTAAATTAGTTTTGATTTTGATAGGAACTTTGTTGAAAACATCACTATTCACTGTTCTCGGACAGTTACTCAAATTTTTCATCAACTTTTATGACTCTATCCCTTCTCGATACATTTTTTTTGTATTCTTTGTTCGGTTTGCAAATTTCACTCTCAGTCTTTCACTTCGGTCTTCATTTTGTTTTTTTTTTTTTACTTTTCATTTAAGACTTCATTATTTTATTTTTTTCATTTTTTTTCAATAAGAATTCTTTTCATTTGACTTTATTCATATTTTATCATGTAATCTGTATGTTTCGTCTACCATGTGTTTTATTTGTTCTGGCTCTTGTTTAGCTCTCTTATGTGTTTTTTCTAGTCTAGAAACTTTATCATTTAGTTATTTGGTTGATTTTGGTTTAGTTATTGGTTTGACTCCAATTTTTTTTGTTACCGTGTTTTGATCAGACAATAAGAGTAATAATTAAATTTGACTAGCATTGCACAATAACTAGAAAATGAGGATAGTTTTTATTGGTATATAAATTATTTATGTATATTTTTTGGTTTTTCTTTATCAATGTTTAGCATTAATATGATTACTTGTTATCGATAGATAGTTAAAAATACAATTTCTGTGTATGTAAGTTTTTCTTTTATTCAATGTATTTTCCCACTCGTTTCATTCTCCTTTCCAGTGGAAATGTGTTGTGTTTATTTGTTTATTTAAAATGTAAATTCATGATTTTATTGGTTTGGCAATTATGAATAGAAATGCTATTCATTTGGTTACTCCTTTTTATTTTAAATTGTTTCATTTTAGTTTGATTTATGCCGGTGTTAAGGAGAATGAAACGGTAGTTTTACCAACTACACGCTCTCGAACCGGTAAAAATACAATGGATGGTACGAACCTTTTATTGGCTGCATTATTTGATGTATCATTGCTGCCACTGTCAATGGGTTCCATGAGAAATGATTGCATAAACATGCCACTGCTAAATTCTTGTGGTATGGCATAGGTTGTTGGTCGTTTTGTGATATTTGCCATTTCAGCGAGAATATTTTGAGCCTCAATTTGATCCTGATGCTGTTGTTCATCTTTGATGTTTTGCTCTTGTGGTGCACCTTTCAATAGTTGATCCACATTATTTATGTTACTATCTTTGTGCAATAGGGAAGAAATGTGTTGATTCAAACCACTTGATTCATTGGCTGGCATTTGAATGGGAACTGGTGTTGTGGCTGGTGTTGATAATGGTGTATTTCCAACGGAAGCGGTTTCATTTGATGATTTCAATGATAATGGTTGATCTTTGGCAATTGAAACCGCTGATTCAGATTGATTGGTTAGTTCATTGGTTTCGCCGGTAACATTTAGACCAGCAAGGGCTTCGTTGGTCATTAGAGATGCATGCAATGAACGCTTGTGAATGTACAAAAATGCATACGATGGTGTGGAAAATGAGCAAAAATTGCATTGGTATTCTTTTACCTTTGACCCAGGCGATGGAATGTTTGCTTCATCAACGGAAAACAGGCTGGTTAGAGCTTGTTTTTGCATGAAATTTGGATCATTTGGATTCAAGCCACCGAATGTACCGTTGGGCATTTTAAGCGGTGGACTAGTTGATGACTTTGGTAAATTGGCCAATTGCTGTTCAATTTCACGCAATTTATCGGTACCTGCTTTTCCATGATCGGCTAATAAATGAGTTCGCAACCATTTTGAGCCACGGAATCGACGATTACATAATGGGCATACTTCAGTGAAATGTGAAAAGTATCGATTGCCCAAATCATTTGGTATTTCACCAGATTTTAATGCTGAATCCACCGGGAATATTGGTTCGGTATCATTTTGATCTCCATTTTGACGTGGCTGCGGTAATGGTGAACCATCTTCAACAATACCATGGGTGTTGTGTTTGTGTACACGCAAAAAGTATTTGCTGCATAATTCTTTGTTGCAAATATTACAAACAACACCACCAATTTGAGCTCCATTTTCAATTTCAATGCCGTGCATTCGCTGCATATGCGTTTTCATAAAGTATTTGTTACACAATTCTTTGTTACAAATTTCACAGTAGCTGCTGGTCGGTGTGATTGTGTACGGTCGGCGATCATTCATTTGGGCATTTGGAGCTGGTGGTGGTAAACTCATACCAGAAATGGGCCGTTCAGGTGTAACAAAACCTTCACGGGCCGGACTAGTCGGTGAAATGCCATGCACCTCAAACATATGCTGATTCAATGCGAACGTATTTGGCAGCTCTTTGTCACAATGTTTACATGATTCCGTAACTTGATTGATGACCGGCGATGTACTTGGTGATGTTTTCAAACCGTTATTATTATCGCCCATGTTTGTGTGCTCAGTCAGCATGTGAGTATGCAATACAAATTGATTCTCTTGCTCTTTACCACAAATACCGCACATAACCGGTCGTTGTGCATTCAAATCATTCAATTGCATAATCATACTTTGTAGCTTTTGTAAATCGACGCTAATATTTTCACTGTCTTGTTGATTTTCCGTCGATTTATTTTCGATGTCGTCTGTATCGTCTGCATCATCCATGAGTTTTTTCTCATTTTCATTTAACTTGCGTTTTTTGTTTGGCTGTTCAAGTTCATCGTCAGTGCTTTCAATTGAAAGCTTACGAATTTCACCGGCCTCAAGTTGTTTCCGTTGATTTTGCAGGTGATTAAGTGCTTCAGCATTATTCATAATCAAATTCAATGGTGTACTTTGCATTAATTGCCATGCACTTGCAGCCGCCGCTGCCGCATTTGCCATTGAACGTCCATCTTTCAACATTGAATCGTCCATTGGCATAAACACACCATGACGCTTAATTTTATGCGTACGCAAAAAGTATTTGTTGCAATATTCTTTGCAGCAAATTTCGCAAAATGCTTCGGGATTGATGACACCGAGTCGTTTAAGTTTGTCAACGGAAAAATTGGCTTCACGTGCTTGCTGAATCGATTGTGGTGACAATTTTCGTGGTTGCGGTGTAAACGTAGCATCTTCTTGTTCAATGGTAAAATCTTCACGAAAACCATCCGGCATGGTGATTTGAGTGGGTGCATTTGAAGCATTTGATGGCATTTTCACTTCACTACTCGATTCATTTGGTGGTGGAATCTCATGTGCTTTCGATCGATGACGTCTCATTGCCAAAACATTTGGATAACGTTTGAAACAGATGTCACACATTACGGAATTTTCTTGAGCGCCCGACTGCGAAAGGCAAGGAGATTGACGCTGCGATGATGATTGTTGTGGCGGCGATTTTGGTGATACCAATTGCTGTTGAGCGACCAATTGATTATTGATTTGCTGTTGCTGCATTTGAAAGACTTGCGACATTTGATTGAGTTGACTTGGGGTCGGTGTGTCGGCTGTTGATGTGGCCGCTTCATAAATGTTGTGCTTGTTGGCTTTGTGCGTTTTCAGGAAGTATTTGTTACAAAATTCTTTATTGCATAGATCGCAATAGGCTTCTGGATTGAAAATACGCAATGGTGGTGCGGACGAGCGCGGTATACCATCTTGAGCAGCAGCAAATGGATTCGATGGCACTCCGAGCAATGGTAATTGTGGTAAATAACCAGATGCTGAAAGCATAACCGCCGCCTCTGGTGGAAAACCGAATGGTAAATTCGATAACGATGCAAGCCAATCTTCCGGTTTCATTCCGTTTGGTAGCATTGGCAATGCTGGTTTATCTTTATCATCATCATTATTCCAATTGTTTCCAGGTGCTGATGCACTGCCACTCATTTCTTTTTTCACAAAAATTTTCGGTATTTCTTCTTCGGCCGATTTTTGTTCGCTTAATTTGGCCAAATTTTTTGGTGCATGCTCTTGCAAAATGTGCAAACCCAATTGAATTTCCGTGTCCAATCTCAATCCACACTGATCACAATTCAAATTGTTTGCAAATGTTTTCAACAGTTGTTCATGATTTTCACTGAATTTTTTCACTGTTTCATTTTGTCCATTTTCTTTTTGTGTACTGTCTGTTTCGGTATCGAGTTTAAAATTCATCGATGCGGTTGCAGTTTTCTCTTGCAATTGGCTCAAACTTTGTAGATAAATTCGTGGTAAATTGGATTGTTGTTGTGGTCCATCACTGTTTTCTATGTCAATCCCTTCGATGTCTTTCTTTTCACCATCATTTTGACCATTCTGGATTTCACCCGCAGCCAAAGCATTTCCACCTTTCAATTCGGATATACGAATCGGTGTTGATTGTTTTCGACGTTTTTTCGAATTATCGGGCATCGAATCCATCAAAAATGTTGATAAACTACTCATATTGATACAATCACTGCTTGTAGTGCTGGTGCCATTGCTTGCAACCAATGTATCCAATGTACTCATTATACTTGACGGTAGTGCAATATTTATGTTACCTGCAAACGGTATTGTTGCGTTTATGGTATTCGGACTACTGTTATTCGGGGTTGTGGTTAGATTTGATGTAGCAACAACACCAGACGCTTCTGTTGCCGATGTGGTACTCAACAATGAGCTTGCTGACAAACTACGTTTTAATGTTTTCATTGAATTTGACGGACTACTTATCTGCGACGAATTGGATACATCACTAAGTGCTGTCTCATCGCCACTCAAATGATCTGGTGGTGGTGTAGCATACACAGATGCTGCCATTTCGAGCTAAAGTTTGATTTAAAGAAAATCAGAAAAAGAAAATGGAAAGGAAAAACACTTTAATAAGAAAAGTCATTTGCTTTGATTCATTTACCAAAATTATTGTTATTTTTTTTATATTGTATATATTTTGAATGAAATGAAAATAAAATTGCAAACTTAACGATACAACTTTTTATGAGAAATTTGATTTTTTCGATTGATGTAATGTCGGTACTGCTTTATTTACACATACACACACAAAACTATAATAATAGACCAAATATAATGAGAAACCTAGCGTCTAGCGAACAAAAACTTTTTCAATCTATTGTAATGGAAAACTTGGTGAAATTATTAATTTCATGAAAGAAAAAGGCCAACTATTTTGGAGCGTACATTCTGAACATTGTATTGTAAAATTTATATTTGCCATGGATCATTGACTTTTATATTTGTGAATTGACAATCACAATGAAAACTCGGGCAAATTGCCGCCGATTTATGTGGAATTGTGCCAGAACTCGACAAAAGTTCAGTTTTGAAATTATCATTTGAAAGTTCATCAATCAACGGAACAAGTTTTTAAAACTAACATTATTGAATTTATTGGACAAAGTAATGAAATTTTCAATTTTCATTAGTTTTAAGCTGAATCACAAAGCGGATTTTTCCTGGTTCTATTTTGTGAAATATCACATTCAAATCAAAACTTGAACCATTTTATGTCATAAAGTCGTTTTAACTTGCAAGTAATCACTTGTGATCGATCGGCTCCTATTGGAAAAATCCAACAATTTGTGTGTTACTTTACATATCACAAAGTAAAACATAGGCAATCGAACGATAAATAAACGTTTCGCTTGGCAAACGTTTTATGTGTTTTCAATACGAATTAAATATGACGCCAATAAAACGAAAAATCAACAATTTTTTTTTGGTTATTGTATTTATTAAAATGGAAAGTGAAAAGCAGCGACGAATTGATAGACATACAAAGACATATCAAATAAATAATGAATTTTCTTTCCCTGAACTGGAGTTATTTTATCGACGCGCGTGTTTGACTGGGGTGGCTTCGTAATGAGGCATGTTCCACATTTATATTATATGTATTTTTATCAATTTCGTTTAGTTGAGGTGGTGTAAATACTGCTGGGCTGCTTTTTTTTATCGCCAATCAAAATCTTTTGACAGTGTTTCAAACGAGAATGAAAATATTGAATTTTGTACACCTGAGCACATGCACAGCGTGAAAATGTGGTTGAAAAAAAAGAGTGCTACACACTCTGTGTCCACATAGAGCAGCAACTAAAAGCCTATCCATTATAACGTAAATATGTGTTTTTTGACGTGTTTATCTTTAAACATACACCTCCAAAGCTTCATTATTCAATTCCGCTCGTTTTTTTTCTCTTTCATTTTTTTGGTGTGTATTTTCACGTTCTTCCACATTTTATTTTTCAATATGCCCAGAAGTGTGTTTGTAATAATGTTCATTTTCAATATTTGGTTGCTATCTGACGAGCTATCTGCCTTTGAAAAATTTTAATACATGCACAAATCCAAGCAAAATATGTGGTTCGTCAACGTTTAATGTTTGATGGTTTGTTTACTCAATATAAAAATGCGTCAAAAAGAGAATCATTTCGACAAGCGGCATTTAAGTGCGCTCACGCACCCACGCAAGAAAGAAACAAAAAAATCGAATGAAAAAAAAATTCACTTTGATTAGAAAATGCGATATAAATTAGATCGATTTCTCAGTTCGTCAAGGATTTTGGTCGTTGTTTTTATTTTCGGTCTGTCTTCCATTTTTGGAGCTGGAGAATTTTCATCGCACATCTACTGTGCGGTTGACGCATACATTTATTTGTATTTAAGTGTTCGTTATTGGCTTATTGGATTCAAGTTCTCTAAAGATGAAAGTATTGCAAAGTATGATACATTTTATGTATAAAACAGTGAACGCTCGTCGGCATCGCTCGTCGGCAAAGAAAGAATGAAAGTGAAAGGAGATCAAAATACAAGGGAGAATCGAAAGAAGGAGAGACGGTGGCATTTGGCAAAAACAGATAAAATGTTGAAGCCATATGCTCAATTTAATTGTGCATGTGGTATGTGTGTGTCTATTGGTTCGCGTGCGTGCGCGTATATTTTCAATGTAAATCTTATACTCAAATACTGATGTTTCCATAGTATACTCTGGAATTGACGCCAGACATTTGCAAGTGCGTATTTATTTGAGCCAATTTCTTGTCAATAACAGTGGTCGTATTCTCGTTAAAAGGGAAAAAATAAGCAGCGACCTGGAATCTTTGTTGAAATGAATGTAGGATAAAACCAGAACGCGTTATATACATGTGTCATCACTAAAGAACTCCCTCAAACGAAGCGCACTCGATATCAAAGGGAGGAAATCACACAAAAAATTAATCAACACCAGTACTTTAAATGAATACATCTAAATGAAACTTACACAAATCAAAATTTGTTGAAATTAAACCACCAAAGGAACTAAAATTCGATTGCTTAACTAAAACTTCAATCTAGTCCTCAATTGTCTTTTGAACATTTTCACACAAAAAAAGACAATTTTAATTAAACTCAAAATTGTATTAAAAAAAAATTATCGAAATCTGATCAAAAACAAAACTTCTAGCAGGTTAGAGTGCAGTGTGCACTGGCATAAAAGAAATAAAAATGTCGACACGAAGCACAGAGCAAATGCGTTATCGATCGTTCAAATAATCGATAGCAACTAAAATTAAAAATCAACCAACATCGAAATAAATACAATTGCTACATTTGTATCGAGGCAACCGAGATTAGCAGTGCCCGTTTGGATTTAATGTACAGGAAACGTGGATGATGACACACACACACACACAAACATACACATAGGCGCACATATCCTAACATACAACAGCAGCATACACATGCACGCACCCATACGCACTATCGATTTTTTTCTCTCTCGAATTTTGTTGGAAACAAAAAATTCCAAATTTTTGGAAAACTGCATACACACATAAATCGGAGTGTTGAGGCTTAGAAGTAATAAAATAATTGCATTACGAACGCACACCACACCCCATTTTCAATGCTAAACAACAATGCATAGGCAAACAACACAGTGATGGTAACGCATGCCGTGCTGTCCGTATGTATCGATAAATGCGTTGAATAAATATTTTAGAGACGAAAAGTGAAAAGAGAGAGAGAGAGAGAGAGAGAGAGAGAGAGAGATAAAAACGAAAGTGAATGAGAACAAAGGGGAAATCGAACAAGATGTGTGTATGAGAGTCAATGGCATCGGCTGCATACCAACGAGAGAACAGTGCACCGCATTTTTATTGAAATTCACGAAAATTTTCAAAAAACGTAAAAATCACCCCAAAAATAGTGGTAAACATTGGTTTGTATGCGTGCGAGTGTCTCCTTCGGCAATGACAAAGTCGATGAGCATAAAAATATGATTATCGATAGAGTCGGCATGTCGAATGGTACTGTGTCGTTGAACAAATCAATTGCCCTTTTGTGCAGTCTTACTCTGTGTTGACTGGTTTTTTTTGGTGGTGCCTTTTTCCACTTTGATTGAAATGAGTACACATAAATTTGAATTCCAAATTGAAAATTTCGATCTATCATGAATTTTACCATTCGAAACTATTTTGTTGCGTGCATTTGTCACAAAAACCTCGTATGTTTATTGAAAATTCATCGTTCAATTTATTTATTTTTTTTAAAGGAAACTGAATAAACTATTCAACGTTGTTATGCACGCAAACCATAAGTTTATAAAATTTTCTTTCAATAATCGTTAATAATACGGAGCTGCTCGCGCAGCAACTCCGCCCAATGTGCGGACTCTATTGAAATGGTCCGAATAATGAGAGACACAGCGGTGGCTCAACCACATTTGATACACAAATCGCTCAATTTTTATTTAACAAACTTTAAAAGAGACGAATAATGAACCCTTACCGCTTTTGAGGGGGAGCGACAAATTACTATGAAAACATAACAAACTACCAATTATTAAAATAAAAAAAAAACAGAAATATTTTGAATTGTGGTTGCTCAGCGATTGCTGTTGACTGGAAAATAGAACATTATTCACTTTGAATAGGTTCGTTACTATATTTATTTTAAAGCATATCATTAAACAGTTCAAAATCATGACTGTAATCAATCGATTTGCCTAATTCATGAGCACAATATTCTGTCAACGGAAATGAGTCCATCGAGACGAGAAGATATTTTGACATTTCCCCCAAAAAATCCATGCATCTCATGAAAATTGCATGGATAAAATGGAGAAAAAAGAAAATAGATGAATGTAAAGAATATGTTGGCAAAGTTCGTGATGTATGACACTACGGATTGTTTATGGTTTGTAGGCAGATGAAAGACACAACCGATCGACATGACATGAATTTAAATTATTATTATCATGCAGGTATATAGGGATCACAGCTTAATAAGAGCCAAAAATGAGATGAGATGTGAGTAATGAGAGTGATTGGAGCTGGATGAAGATGAACGAAGTGAGGGTATATGGTGGACTGAGACAGCGCTCTGACAAAAGACGGAAACACAATGAAATCTAATAAATATTTTTCTGTCGAGATTTCATATGTGCTCGGTGGAGGACGTTTTTGCGTTCATGTATCTCTTTCTTTCGTTCTCTGTTTCACGCATTCGAGCGAGTCAATGCTGCGTTGGCAGTGCTTCTACACGCATTCAATATCAATAGACTTGCCGAACAAGTCTGGAATATGAGAAAGAGAAGGATCTCAACAACGGTAACAGTGGATAAAGCAATCGACATCATAATAGGAGACAACGGTTGTGTTTTTTTTTCTCTTCGAAACGGCGTGAATGGCAAAAAACGATAAAAGCAGATAAAATACTCGTGTAGCCCCAACAAATTGAAATCCAAACAAATCAAAAGTCATGTACGAACGACACACACACACACACCGGCTCGTTCGAGCCGTCACATTGTCACATAGTATTACGGTAAATATATCGGTAGATGCCGAAAGAGCCAAAAACCAGAAACTCCATTTCTATCTATACATCTGACATAAGGGCACCATGCACTATATACATGAGTGTAGGTAGCTCAAATTCACATTTCATACTGTCTTCTTTTCAAGCACAAAAATAAAGGCAATGGAAAGGGAATTTCAAAATAGGATAGAGAAAAATATAAAGACGTTGTTTATGTCAAACCAAAAAAATGGCAAAAAATGAAAATGATCGAAATCAAGAGAAAATATTATTAAAAATGGAATCAAAGTGCAGCATTTATGGATGGTGGATGGAATTGTGAATGTTTTGAGCTGAAAGTGAACAAAAATACATATTTGGTGTTGAATCTTTCATGTTTTTTTTGTTGCCAAAAAAGCTTTCATGTTTAAAGATATTATTCGTGGATTTTCTTTGGTATGCTAGCAAAAAAATAGCTTACAATCAAATATTACATCATTTCAGGAAAGATGTGACTCTTTTTTTCTGGCATGAGCCCTTTTTTCTGGCTCTATTGTGTACATTCCAATCGCAATTCAAGCAAAAATATTTAGTCTTAAAGTATTTAGCATTACATCGATGAAAATATTACATTTTTTTTGTGGCTATTCAATTTGTGTTGCATTTTTTTCAGCTTTTTAATATGTGTGTACTTGTACGCACTTCGTTTGAAAATGACAAGCTTTCAAATAAAATAGATGATGAATTCTGAGGCCATAACCGGTACGAATATTTTTGATTTCATATTAAAAATATGCTAAGGCGAAATAGCATTCAAGCATCAGGGGGAAGGTAAAAAGAATGCCAACTGACGTATAACGGAACAACCAGCATGAATTGTTACCTCTGGTCTATTTCATGACCGTGTAATTTATGAAGGTAACACTAACAAGAGAGAAAAATCGTCTTCGATGAACAAACATGACAACAACAACAACAAAAAACACACATAAAAAAGGCAACGACATCATGACATGGTTGGCATTGTACAATGCCACATGACATGTGTACGTATTGCTTTTACCCATTTCTCCAATTTGATTTTATTTTATTATTTTTTTTTTGGTTTTGCTTGGTATTTCCTTAATTTTGGCGTTTTTGTTGTGATTGTGGCCATTTTTCGTTGGATTTTATCGAATTTTCGGTGCATAAAAACCATGTTGTTATTGCGGATACACGCACATCACCACATGTCAATGCGTGGAAATTTGCTGGAAAATGCCCCCCGTGCTACACAAGTGATGCCGATGTTTAGATTTCATTATCCAAAACAGAATATCGCTCACGGTGTACAAGTGCCATTCGCACAAATGGCAGTGCTCATACATAATTTCACGTAAGTTTTCATGATTTTTTCTTCCATCGTTCCGTCGATTTGTGTCATATGTGGTTAGTAGTATCTTTGTACCATATCACCAGAGAAACTTTTACGAGTCACATTTTTTTTTTCTCTAAACATCTTTGAATTTTGGCTCCGAAAATCATTCTTTATTTGGAATATTGCTCGTTGGTATTATGCATTGTTCGTGATTGGTTCGAATGATGAAGTTGTTGTCTGATTAGAAAAAAAAATCGAAGCACCAATAACAATAATAATGACGGATTCGACATTGCTTGGTGATGATTTTCCATTGTGGCCAAAAACACCATAGGTTTTGATATATATTTAACACTATAAGAAATATATATGACATTTCACGCATTTTACATGGTGAACACACTGCTCTACACAAATGATCATATATCATTCATGTGAAAATAATTCTTGGTTTTTTTTCCCTTGCTCTATATCGTCTTCTTTCGTTCGTTTCTTATTTCTTCTCATTTTGGTCGTATTGTGTGTGCACAACGGCATTTCATTTGTCGAATGGTTGGACGCGCGCACAATAACAACAATAATAGTAATAATTTAGCTCACGGCAAAAAATCAAACTTTCTTAATGCCATCAAAGCATTTGTGCTTTCCATTTTCCTGACAACAAGACACCAAAAGAGAAATGAAAAGCGATGAAAGGAAGATAGAGAGAGGGAGAGAGAGAAAAAATCTTATTTTTTCATTCTTTGGTTGGTTTTTATATTTTCGTCATTTCATCCCTGGCTAAAAATATGCGTGCGTTTGAGTGTGTTGGTGTGTGTGTGTGTGTGTGTGTGTGTGTGTGTGGTTGAATTGGATTGGTAAAATGCGTGTGTGCGTGTAAGTTCTTGCTAAAATTGCAAATGCTTCTTTTGCTTGACTGCTCAGCATAGATCTTCATCATTTTCTGGGGACGGCAAGTGCGTCAAGATGAACGGCAAATTTTCAAAACAATCTTTCTTCGTTTGGCTTTAATACTCTCTAACTTCAGCTGAAGCATACACATACTATGCGCCACACACATCTCTCGCTCTCTACCTATGCCAAAAATATAAATGAACTTGTCTAATATGTTTAGATGTATGATGCGTGAATTCGCATTCTATTTGTTCTGTTTGCGAATCTGTCGAGTGGCATGAGACGAAACAGCCAACCGAAATGTATACACACGAAGAAAACTGAAAAATAAAATAAAATTAAGGTACGAATTGAATGTTAGCACAAGCAAATACAACTACAACCACACACATATACATACACATTGACACGCTCCAAAGTAAATATACAAAAGCGGGTGAAGGGAAAAAATCATCGAATAGAAAAAAGAAGTGTAGCCAAGAAAAACAATGCCCAGTGTAAGTTATGTGGTGTAGTTCAGTATCGAATTTGGTGTGTTGTGAACACGTAAGAAAACAGAACATTCAACACAAACACACATAGGAATGATGAGCAAGAGAACGAAGAGTGCTGTTGTTGAGAAAAAAAAGGGAGACGGAGGTCATTTCGTTCGCACTCACACAACAGCAGCATCAGCATCGAAATATCATAACCGAATTTAGAACTTCGTTGGCAACGATTCATACCACTGCTTCTCGGATACAACAAAAGATGCGAAAACGAAAAACCATATAAATGCCGAATGCGAAAGCAGCCGTAAGCAGCAGCAGCAACACACGCACTCTCTCTCTCACACACACACACACACCAAAATCATAAATAAAATTTTCCGTTTATATTTTATATTTTTTCTGTTTTTCTGCAAAATATACGAAAAAGTGTGGAGCGCCACATTCAGTACAGGGTACACACATGACTGTTAGATATGTGTTTTGGCCAGTGTCGAAATGGAGAAAGAGATAGAATGCATTGGGCACGCATGAAAGTTAACGTAAAATATGAGTGAATGAGTGAACGAAACGGGTAAATTCATATTGGTATGGCAGTTTTTCTTTTTGTCTTTGCCTCTCTCTCCGCCGCCTTTCCACTTTTTCCCACTTTTTCGCTTTTACTTGACGCATTCAAGCACATGGTATGTAATAAAGCCATGCTTTGCTATCTTTCTTATAGATTTCTTTTTTTTCCATTCTTTTTATTAATATTTACGAATAAAAGTGTGAAGCAAACACAAAACTCATTCATTATGGTTGAAAGTGAAAATGGAAAGGAAAAAAAGCGGAGGGAGGAAGGTTGAATCGATGCGAAAATGAGAAGCGAAACGCGTACATGCGAAAGGTTGATGATGGAAAAAGATTGAGTTTCTAAACAAAAGCCAAAAAAATATTCGGGAAAAATATATCAGAAGAGAGGCAAAATGAAATAAATGAAGAACAGGGCGAAATTTTCAGAGAAACTTATATTATATAATAATCGAATGTGCGATATATGTACTGGGGTTTTGTTCACAAACCGAGTGAAATGTGTGCGAATGTGTGCGAGTTCATGTGAGGAAGAAAAAATATTTGCACCACCAACGTTCAATTATTTATATAAATGTATGAAACAAAAGACGCTGACAATAAGACAAGAAAAAGAAATGCCACCACTTGCGAATATGGAATTGAAACGAAAAATTTGCCCCCTCCCCCCTCCTCTTCGACATCAGCGAGGAAGATCATTAAGGGAGCGCACGCGACGCGCGTATGTACACATATTTAGCGAAAAACCAAACAATGGAGCATATTTATTGGTGAGCCGTCTTGATGCGGCCTATCAATTTTATGTATGGATGGAAAATCAAATTATTTTTTTGTAACGAATGAAGAACACACAATTTACGAAGTGTGATTGTGGAGACAAAATATGTCCAACGTCTCAACCGAATATTATATAGGGTTTACAGAAAATCATTTATGTGCAATCTCTTTCATCTCTTAAAAGGCAGATTTAGTAGAATTTCTATGTTTTCTTTGCTATTCAAATAATTGTCTCCCCAAAAAAGCTAAACCTTGATCTATTTCTGGCATTTAAAAAAAATAAGTCGACCAATTTAAAGCCCCGAAATAATTTAATTAGCCAGTTGAAAAGTGAAAACCCAACAATGAAGTTACAAATTTAAAAATCAATTTAAACGAAACAAAAAATTTCATTGCGAAGACTCTCACCACAAGTACAAGTCGATGAAAACAGATACAAAATGGAAAAAAAAGTTCAACATTGGAAAGTCTTCACTGCCCATAAATTGTTGGCCTCATGTACGTGGTGGTGCAATTAGTTGAAATGCGTTTAGTACATAGCAAACGAATGTGCGTATATGCGAAGACATCCAAAAGAATCGGCTACCATTGGCTGTGTGTGCCGTCGTAAAACGGCCATACATGCGTTTATATAAAAGTGTTTATTCTCATGGTAACGAGGCAGCATATCTATCCGCTTTTCTTTTTTATTTTCATACGTTCTTCGTGCTCTCTTTCCATGCGTTCGTATCGAATTCGGTTTTTAGTTTGTATGAGTGGAAAAGTTTTTACACCAAATTTTTTTTTGTTTATTTTATCATCAACGAATCGAAGGCCGCACGTAGATGTGAAAAGTGAAATGAAATGAAAATTGTATAAAACGAACGCAAGAGCCACACACATGTCATGGATGGTACATATGAGCTGAAGTGGTGTTTGTAGGGATAGCGGTCAGTCTTGTTTGATGCGAGCATACTTATCACTTTCAAACTTGGGCCCAACCGATGCAAGAGTGACTGCGATCACAAATTATTTGTTTCTCGTTTGCACTCATTGCACGGACATCATTTGACCGTCCATCCACTTTCCAATACAAACATAAAACATCATTGTTGTACATATATGTATCGAACGCACATTCATTTCACTTTCACTGGTTCAAACATCATGTATGGTTCGGTTTTTCCCTTTTCATTTCTCAACTGCGGTTCGGTTTAGAGTTTTTCATTTCTCGTGTGCGTCAGAGTTTTTCTGTTTTCTCAAAAATAAACAGTTTTTTCTTTTTCCTTACATCGTTCGTTTGTCTCCACGCGTCTCCCGTATTCCATGCGGCAATACATAGGCAACTCACAATCAGTCAAACTTAAGCAATGCGACCAACGGGTGTCCGCCTCAGTATCACATCCATTTTCTTAGTTGTGCGTAAATGCGAATTTGTTTCGTACATCGTTTGCAGACTCTTATGTCTGAACATGAGACTTTGACTCCGTTTTTACAGTTGAAACATTTTCCATTTCATTTAATTCTTTACTTAATGCTCTTTAATATGTTCAACATGATTTTAACATTTTTGACCGTTTGACATTTTAAAAACGACTATTTACTTTGGTTTTTTATGGTTTTCACCAAACATTTCCACTTCATAGACTATGAATCACAGTTTAGAAAGAACGACCCCACCAAATTCTTGGCATTCTTTTTTTAACTTGGAAATTCTCTAGGATGTTGAGATTATTTCAAGTATCCTTTCGTGCTGAATGTATGTCAAATGCAGACATTCACGATGTGATTTGATAAGTGGACGAACAAAAAAATCAAACGAGGGGAAGAACAAATGTTCACCACACACAGAGAGAGAAAGAGAGTCATCGACATCTGATATGCCTACTGGAATCATAAATTGGCCGTTTCGTGATTTTTTTTTATGTACAGTATATTTTCGTATATATATTAACAATCGCTACAGTAACAAATCATAAAAAGCGAGAGTGGCTCAAGCAAGTAACTAGCGATAAATTTCGCAAGAAACATTCACATGAGAGATAGTGGATGTGAAATCTCCTGAATCATGGACATAGTTTATGTGCAAACGTAAACCGAAAACTCAAGTCTGACGAACTACACAGATCGAAGAATGAAACACTTATCACCCTCGGTTCCCAACGTAATGGCATCAAGGCGTATGAAAGAGCGCTTCACACTTTGGTGTTTGAGTCAATTAGCACCAGAACGAAATCATTTGCTAATCGTTCGTGGCAAATACACACACACACACACACACACACTAATACATCCATTTCACACGCATGTCAGATAAACTAGAAATCGAATCGTTGTAGCTCGTATTGAGGAAATCGGGCAACAAATATACAATCCTCGTTCATTCAACACCGTTTGCATCCGTCCTAAATAACATTTCAATCAACTGCAGTTCACATGTGAAAATGAATTTAAGTGAAAATTTGAAGAAAATGTCAGTTTTTGCATTTTTTTTTCATATAAAAATCAAAATGAAACCCTTTTTCAGTGCACTTAATATCATTCTTTGAATCACATTAAATATACATGTATCAGTTGATGTCACGTGCGGAAGTGAAATCGAATGGACAAAACGAAAGTCAAGTTAGGAATTTGAAATTCGTTGTCGTATTTTATTGTTGATTAAAGAACGTGATCAACAGTTCTAGTTTTTATTGTTTGATGCATTATTTAATTGTGTAGTGCCATACAACTACCGTTTCGTGCTTATCTGCTTGTTTTAAGCATGAAAATTCAACCAATTCATGCATATTCAAGTTGAAATTCACGAACCGTCCATAAGTAAGCTAAATTGCGATGTGAACGAAATGAATGAGACCTTGCTTGAAATGTTGCATCCGCGTTGTATGCCACCGTTTGCATGGGATCACGTGATAACGTGATTAATGGTCATAAAAACCACGTTCACTTTCGCTCCAACAAAACCGACTAAAAAGAATAAAAGGGAAAAAAAACCAAACAGATGACATTGTAAAAATAAGGTTAAGACCGAGCTGTTGGAATCATTTTCCTTTCGTACAATCGCCGATTTCGTTACTATTATTTTTTTGAATATTTTATAAAGAATTGTGGAAATTCATTTCATGAGCTAAATGACTCGCTCACTCATTACAGTATTCATGATTTGATTGTCAGCTCTTCGGAAAATACGTTTTTTTTTCTTGCAAGAAGACTTTTTATGTTCCTCAATACACTTTCCTGACCAATGTTTTTTTTTTCTATTTTTCGTTTGACCGTTCCAAATCAGTACCATTCAAGGTGGTCTTTTCGTGTTTCTCTTTACTGTTGTGATGCGTAAGATCATTACTGTAAGATGTTCTTTTGATGATTATTTGATACAAGTTAGTTATTAACGACAAAAAAGTGAAGTCCTACGTAAGAGTTTGTCAGTACATTGAAAGTGGCATCGGAAAAGTGAGAGAAAATTTCATATGAACGGTTGATGCTTTCACAAATTGTACTCGGTAAAAATCAAGATGCAATAATGCTCTAATAAATATTCAATGAATAAAGTATGAGTTGACTGTTAGTGAATCGAATAAAAAAATCTCAAACTGGAGCTTCTGCTTTTTTTTTCTCTCTCTTGTTTCTTGATGTTATTTTTTTGCGAGTGTTTTGATGTGTGGGTTTCAGTACGCTGACGAGTTGTCAGTGACGACCGAAGCATCTATTAAAAGATATGTTAGCAAATTCGGCATTACCTACATAATGTAAATAACTTCTTTATCAGTTCTCTTTTCATTTTGTCTTGGTGTGTGTTTTCGAGACTTTGGATCGAAAAGTGGCCATTTCAATCAAATGGGAAATACCTAAGCTTCTAATAAGAAAATTGCAAACGTGTCCATTTCACAAGAGGACGATAAATGAAACACACATACACAAAAAAAATGGAAAGTACAGCTGAAGAATGAGAAAAAAAAACCATACACACACCCGGACTTAATCAGAATGTCGAAATAGATTGAAGTCGGTTCAGTGAAACGAGGTGGAATTCCGCCATGAGTACGGGCAATTGTCATTTCGCGCACCAACCGATTCATTCATCCAAATACAAGAGAGCAATGCTAAGCATATCATGTTGTAATTCCAATGCATTGAAATTGCTTGTGCGTTGTCAATATGTTGGAGGGGTATTGCTCTCGAACTCTCTAACAACTCATCAAACGATATTCGGTTAATCATCAATAAATTCATATAGAAAAATATTCGAATTACATAAAATGATGCGTAAATGTAGTATCGTCATCATTATTTCATTTGCAAAATCGTTATCATTCTGAAATCGAAATTCGGTTTTCCACGAAAGTCCGAAATTAAATGAATAAATAAGAGATATTATGAGGTCCGAAAAACCACCGTCAACCGTTTTTTTTTTCTTCTTTTTGCTCCAGCCTTGTACTAGATCGATTCACACGCATGGTAATTGCAGTTGGTACATGAGTTGCTTAGAATTGAACAATCGAAAATGCGATTTTGATGTAAGCTTCGAAATTGAAGCCGAGGCCAGCATTTTTATGCTCAAATTCGAATCTCATTTATCTTATGACATCAGCGAAAATTGCGGTTTGTGCGGCGTACAACGACTGCCAACGCCATCAAACTAAATAAAATATGTAAAAAGTAAAACTATTAACAGAAAACAGATAAGAGTTGGTTGGCGATAAGCAAAGGGAATATGATTCGAAAGTGCGGCATTGGGTTTCGGAATTGGCCCCGGCACTGGCCCCAGCACCGGCATCTCGCGTAATCAGTGGCACAAGTAAAATTGTATGGCTGGAGCCAAAAGCTCATTTCAAATTTAATGGAATCGGTTGGTTATTTCGTCGATTTTTTTATGGCATTTTCGCTCCCTCAAGTTAGATGCTTCAACAACAAATTACAAAATTTCGGAATCATTACTCTAGCGGCTGTACTCATCAAATCAAAATCTGTTTCCATTGAGTGTTCCATTTTGTGAATGTGTAGATGTTTTATTTGCTATTTTGTTACATAGTCGTTGAATGATGACTTTGAGCGATGATGGGCCATACATAGACACAGTTTTTCTTTCTCTGCTTCTTCTTAAATTTTTTTGTTTGCTCTCTGTTTCAACACACACACACACACAATAAACAACCAAATGCCGTCCAATATGGTTCTCAACGCATACACACATGAATTTTCATATTTGTCGCAACAACTAAACCCAACGAAATACTGTTCATCAGACACTGGCTTTTTACGACTTCTTTCTATTCCCCGATAAGGATGGCTACAATCATTTTACCTCCTATTCAAGCGCCTACTTCATCACAGCCCAGATATATATATATATATATATAAAATATATATTTTTTTATCTTGGGACTCCAATAAAAATGAAAGTTAAACGAAATTTTTTCGATGAATTTAATGGGCGCCCAGCACATATAACAAGTGGTAGATGTGTTTTGATAGACATTTATTTATTTTTATAGAATAGGCGTAAACATAAAGTTCATTTTTACTATATGATTTCCAATTTTTGATTGTCTATCGATTCGAACCGGTTCTGAACTTTACGGTTTTGATTGTTGAAAGCGGAATCGGAAACAACAAATATTAAAATTGAATGAAGTTTTGGGCGAGGAAAAAGAAAACTAATTTTTTTTTGGGAAAAACAGTACTTCGTTCTCCATTGTGTTTTATCAGTTTATAGCACTAGATCAATTTTGCCAACTCTAACAAATCGACAAACACTGTACGACTGTACAATGCAACTTGGTGAAAAGAACATTTAATCTTTGTTGTTATGGTGAATTGGTTGTAAAGTCTTTTTTTTTAAGGGAAGTTTATCGCATGTAAGAGAAGAAAGTCGGCGGAATAAAACTACAGTGAAAAATATAAATGGTTGCTCTGGTAGTATAGACTTATCACGATTATCATCCAGACCAAATGCGTATTGCTTGCGAAATGGTTAAAACTGTTAAAATGGACAAACAACATAAAATGACATAATTAAACAAGTGAAGATATTTGAACCCATTTCCACTTAAAAACCATTGGTATTCTTTGTATATGTTTCTAATGCGCTTCTTGTTGTATGTATTTTTCTGGTGTTTTTTTGTGCAATATTTTGTTTCGCCATCTTTATCCGTTTATAATGGTTGTTTACGCTTGTGAAATAACTTATTTCAAATAAGCGATAAATTAATTGAAGTCAAACAAGTGAAGCACATAGAAAATGTGTAAGTTCAAAACTCCGACACCAAATCCAAATAGATTTTATATATATATTTTGTTCGAATCAAAAGGTGAGCCAATGAAACGGCGCTCAGGGCTTTTTACGTCACCAATTTTGATGCGCAATATAAACGATGAAACGCGTGAACAAAATTAACAATTGAATGCCTGGCGTGAACCAGTTTTTTTTCAGTGGTTTATTTTTCTTGATCATTTCAAAATTGCGTTGGAAAATGAAAAACTACATGAAATTATTAAGAGTATAATGAATTGCAAAGCGTGTTGTGGTACAATGCGATTAATGACTGAGACATTGGGGAAAAGTAGAAAATTCAATATATTCGATTAAAAGAATATGAGAATGAAAAGCACTCTAAACGATGCCATTCACAGTCGGTGGTGTAAACAATAAGTATTTCAAGCCATTTGATGTATGTGTGTTTTTTTTTTCATTTCGGCTCAAACGCACTCTGAACGGCCAACAGGACACTTTATTATACGCTCCCCTCGAAACACACATCACAACTTTTTATTTGTGTTATGAACTAAAGCCAATGACGAACGCGATAATGTATCGTCGTTCAATTCCAAAGAAACAAATATCCGATCGGAACGGTTGCTGGTTTACTTTGGTTGCTCGCCAACTGCGACAATAACACCAACAAAATGGCAGCTAGTATTAAATTTTACTCAAAATACCAATTTCATTTTTATTTTACGCTTGAGATATGAAGAAAACGCTCTGGTTTAGGCCATTTGTTGACGCTATAGTACACAACGCGCTTGAATGATATTGACTGTATTCGAATTTTTCTGTGTCGTTGTGAAGCGAGTTGGGGATTTTTGTTGTTGTTGTTGTGTCTGTGAATATTTTTTTTCTCTGTTTACTAGATTTTGCTCATTTCAATAGAATATCGAAGCGATTAAGGTAAAATCAATTATTTGTTTGTCGCTTTATCGCTTGAAGGCCACGCAACCAAAATTGACTATTCTTTTCTTTTAACTTCGATTTCTCAGGCACACTAGTTCAATTTTCAGGCACAAAAAACCCGGAGAAGATATATGAGGAATGAGAAAAAAATACTATAATTCGCTGTAATCTCTTATTATGAAATCAGCAAAAAAGGAGCACCGATTTTTCGCTAGCGTCCGAGTGGCGCAAAAAAAGAGAGAATAGCTTCTAAGCTCATATTTATGTTTCACACAAAATCTATCGATAAGCAATTTTATTAACTTTTCACTTGCCACACAATATAATGGAAGCCTAATAACATCCGAAAATCCAGTGCGTGTCCATTTGAAAATTGGTGTATTGTGCTGTTTTGTTGAGGCGAATGGAAAATAAGATGGAAAATCGGGAATGGAATTTTTCTTGAAATGAAATCGAAACCGAATTTATTGTGCAAAAACGAAGGGTGACCGACTGGTCAAACAATGTGAATTCAGAGATCGGTGGCGAATCGATGTACAACGGACATACGGAGAAAATGTTTCGACTTTACGATAAATGGACGCGTGCTAAGCATACTTTATGATGCTTGTACATCATGTGCATGAGGCACACGCATCTTTGGTGCAAACGATATGGACCGGTGTCGAAAAAAAGGTCAAAAAAACCCTACAAAACCAAAATGAAAAGAATCGTCTGTATATGAGTGTCAGTGTCCATCTTTGAAATGTTAGAAAAAGCGGATTTCACGTACCGAAGAAAATTAAGGAAAAAAGAAGAAGAAAACAAAATAAAAAGAAGACAGCATTGCCAAATCGATTACTGTTGTTATTTTCACTTGAATCCAGTGCACATTTTTCATTGGTTTGTTTCCCTTTTATTTGTGGAATTCAATGCGTAAGACCATACGCATCGAAAAACCAACATTGCCTCATCAATTGAGCGCATGCATTTCTACATTTTATGTTGGACCATTTTTCGTTTCGTTTACAATTTATTCGTCGTCCATTCGCATTGAATCGTCGAATTCAAACGTCTTTGGCATACATATGTGTGTATTCGACAACCGTCTTAACCAATATTAGTGACCAGTGACCACTCACTCCTCAGCATGCGTATGGATGCTACCATGTATATCCATCATCACCGTTTTGTCAGTCACAGTGCTACACATTTCGAGACTTTCTCGGTTCGCTCTCTCTCTCTTTCTCTCTCCTTCTCTATCTTTTTTCTCTCCTACTTACAAGCACACACACACAAACACAATAACAATTTGTTGAATTTCTTTTTTCCAGATTTTTTCCGCGCTGCCAGCGGTTGTGATGGTGATGGGTGACGATGGCGATGGTGGTGGTAGTGGAGGCACCAATACCAGTCGCATTCTTATTTGTTCTGTTGCTTTCGAATGTTGAGGTGCTCGATACGGAATTCGCATGTGTTGGACAGTTTTTGGAAAAGGCTTTTTCTCAAATTGTTTACTGCCCAGAGAGCACTACGAAATGGAACGATTTGAAAGAAAATGGATAAGTTTTACACTCACACTCACACTCACAAAACATATACGCACGCACACGCATAGTCCACTACACATACGGAATACCAGAATGACCATTCTTGTGCGCAACGAAGAATTGTAAAAATTTCGGGAGGAAAAAACAAATTCGGTAAATACGAAATGAAAAGTGAAAACGAATAAGCGGCCCAACGAAAAAGGGAACAGGGAAATTTGTAGCACGATGATGGAGTGGTTCTTACGGTACATTCATTTTGTTATATAAAATGCGTTTGGCACGGGGGACTTTGAATCAATGTATGCCTTTTATTTCGAGTTTATGCTCTTTTCCGATTATGAGCCGCTTTTTTTTGTTTTTCACATTTATGACTTTAACTTGAATCTTGTTTAACAATGCATTATTGAAAATGAATCATTCAAACAAAAAGGCTCAATTTGTCTTTGAACTCACTGTTAAATGTTCAATCCCTTTGGAATCAAGTGTTCTATTCTTGGAATTTTTCCTTTATGTAAAGTTGCCGCATCCAACATCGGATGCGGTAAGATTGAATATCGTGAGTATTATCTGGTTTATCCTGAGCTGTTTTCATTTTCATTTTGCGACAAGAAGAGAGCAAATGAAATCAAAATCGAGGAACAAAAGTTTATCGACGGATCTTATCATCTCCGCTCCATTCTCAATGAACCAAATTTCTCTTCATTTGCGGCCATTTCCGTTGATTTGGATTCATTTTATATTTATCCATATCCTTGCACACTGGATATTAAATGAGCGAGTGAGAAAAAATCCAAATTTAAGTCATAGAATTTATATGTCCAGCGGCCGAAGCGTTGTAATCACAAAATAAATAAGATTTTTTCGAAGAAATCATCAAACTTCATTCGAATCATTCCAAATCATTTTAATGATTCCGAAAAGTTTTCGATGCGTTTGAGTTTGTCGATATGATCGAGTTGTAGTTGATGGTAAGTATTCTATTCTGGAAAATGCGACTCGAAATAAAATCAAACTGGTGTGTATTGTAAATATGTATTTATGCGTGCTAAAACGTAGAATGGGTAACCAATCGGCATCACTCCTCTTTGGCATAAAAGTGCCAGAGAGATGGAATGGTAGGAATCGTTGAAAGGATGAAAGAAAAAAAAATCATCCCAAAAGTTGGTTCGCAACCGAAATTTTTTTTCAAAGAAAATAGAGAGCATGGAATGCTTTTATATGTGATGTATACGTGTGTATTGCGTGAATGGGGGCGCATGTTTGGACACTTGAATACGGTACATTTGGCTTTCTGTAGTATGCTTGAAACACATATTACAAACCTTCACTAAAGGCATTGCATACAACAAAAATATAATAAAAATAAATGTTGTTGCCAAACGAAAAAACCATGTCGATTGATTGAAAAGGCTGTTTTAAAAAGAAGCCTGAAATCATTTGATTGGTGTTGGTGCGTAAGCAACTTTAGCTCAACCATTGAAACTGTGCCGTCGCACTCATTTTCACTGATTATTTTCATGTTAGCATTCGGTTTCTTTTCCGGTTTGAATTATTTTTTTTCCCATTCAGACATATTTCGAAATCACCATTCCATATTCGTTCAACATCTTCATATTCATTTTCACATGAAGCAGGCCAATTGCTTTGTGGCGTTTACCATTTACAATAAATCCGGCAAGTGTGTGCATTTGACGGCCCATCGAATGATGGCTACAGCAGATACATACCAAATTATTTGTATTTTTCAGTAATAGCCTCGAAAAATCCACAAATCGGCACACTTGCCGCTTTTAAATATGTGTTGTCGGGATGATGTGTGTGAGTGCGCGCTTTCGCGCATCTGCTTATATATGTTTTTATATTTTTCTCTCTTCATTTTCGCCAATTTTTTGTTGTTGGTGTTGTTGCTTCGCTTTTAGCTACTTTCTTGCTACTTTCTTGCCACTTCTTGTTCATCTTATTCTCAATACATAACACAATATCTTTTTTTTCTCATCCAAACAACACACACACACACACACACAGAGACATTAATGAACCTCATACTGTCGCTGTGCGTTCGTTTGGCTGAGTGCAAATCAAAATGGCACGGCTTATGCTGTTGGTTGTGTGTAAAATGTAGATTATGGGGCCTCCCTCTGCGCATTTTTTCTAATTAGTTTTTTATATTTTCACATACATCATCGATATCGATATCGATATGTGTTGCGATGGCTACGGTTCTCTCTTCATTCAATCGCTTATTTGGTTTTGCTCATTCGTTCGCCTCGGCTATTGATAAATAATTTTGATGGATACTTGTTTCCATTACAATGCCTTGATATCGAAATGCTTGGCACACAGACACGATTCGATGAATTGGCTCAAGATGATATTCTCTAGATATTTGAACGTTAAAATGAATACTTTTTTATGAAATATCGATTTTCAGTGTTGTTCGATTTTGGTTCGCTTTTGTGATTCCCCTCAAGCATTTTATACGCATCAAAATATGGATATCGATATACATTTTTTTTTTTTGCTGTTGATGATGAAAAAATATTTTCATAGATTTTCATTCATTTCAGCCGTATTTGGGCGAATATTTGTTTCAGAAACAATCTTCAAGCGATTTGTGTCTTATTTTTAAGACTGTCGAATAGAATGAATTGTTCGATACCCAAAAAGAAAATATATTTGAAATATATATTTCCAATGGATTTGGGATGAGTTTTGAAAGCAGCAATTTTTTATCATTTCAAATTGACGAGATTGCATGCCAAGCAGCGTCGTAGCAATTGTATGCACGGAACAGTTTGCTAAATACACCCCCAACAACAAAAACAAATTACAAATCGCTTTTACGTTAAACATGCACAAAATGCGGATAAACTTAAAAGCAATGTACGAATGATGATGTTGAATGTGAAAAAAAGCATAACAGAACAGTTAAAAACCAAAATCACATTGCATGATTCGTGCACCATGAATTCACCGAAACGATTAAGAAAATAGCAAACACACGTGTTGGCGACGAATCATGAACCGCGCACATCCAATCAACCAACAAACAACTCAAAAACAACGGAATACAAAGTGGCTAAATTTCAATTCAACTGCCATCAGCCCGAAATTTCGGAATATAAAAACCAAATTTAAAAGCAAATTTATGCGCCATTTTCACAGTTATTTTTTTTCTCTCTTCACCGTTTTTATTCCTCAATTTTTTTGTTATTTATGATTTTTCGTCATTTAATATTTTGGCTCAAAACTATTTCATTTAACTGTATAATCAATACCAAATTATTCGGTTAGACTGTTTTTGCATGCCGCACACCAAAACAAAAACTTTAAATGCTAATCGTTTAATGGTAAAATCGATATGATGAGGTAAGCCAATTTTCAGTGCCTGTTATGTTTCATTTGTTGTACGGGAAAATATTTTCTTCATTATACTTCATAATTTTTGGTTAACTTTGACGCAGTGAATACATTTAAGCAAACGGCAATTTTAAAGCTCTTGTACACATGGCAAACATTTAAATTCTTTTTACCAGAGACATTCAGAGTAAGTCTTTTGCATTGGAAAAATTCACAAAATGCACACATTCACACAATTTTACTGAAAACTCACTTCATGATGAGAAAATCCCATCAATTCAAAGGAGTCAACACAAAAACACAATTCAATTCCTGCTTTCGATGACCAATAATTTATGGCTTTTATGGCTTCAGTTATAAAATTGATAACCAGTTAAATAACAAACAATATTAAAATACTTTCCATTAAGACACATTAAAATAAAGGATCCACACCGACAACATCAAATCGAAATAAGCCATAATGCTCTTGTAAAAATCATTTTTTTTTTAAATCCCTGAGAAATCCAGTTTAATCAAATTAATAAAAAAATGGTATTGAACTAAAGCAAAAATTAAATGCAAAAAATCGAAATTTGAAAAACTTACAGAACTTCACTGGACGTTATATTTAATTATCATTCCGACACAAAACGCGCGTAAGATTTGTGATCGCCTAAAAACTGGCCACCACTTCTTGTTCGCGTACGCGATTTTTATAGACTAAAACTACGGGCGAGAAAATAAATATACGAATTTCGAATAAATAGGATCGAACGCACACCCGCCACACGGACAAGGCTACCGAGCAACAACAAAAAAAAAGTCCAGCTACGGTCTGCACGGCTCTCTTCTCTCTTGCTTTAACTTTATATTTTTATATTATTATTGTTATAACTGTTGTTGTTGCTGCGTTACTGTTTTTCTTTTATATATTTCTGTATATGCTCTGTTCCTATATGTGAAACGGTCACTTTGGCTGTTGGTTGCACATATAAGTGGTCAACTACCACCAAAAATCCATTTATATGCCCCGAAATAAATATATCGAATCGCACAGGGTTTCGTATGGACACGAGAAATCGAGAGTATTCGTGTTGTTGCTGTGATGTGTGTTGTGTTTATATGAAACGAGCACCGCATTCGATTGTGCATTACATCGTTGTAAACTCTCTGTTGCTCGAATGGTCGCACGTTAACCGCTCTCTTATTTTGTGTGTCTACTATTCGCTTGTACCACACATGAACAACTAACTGTCGGATGCCCGCTGTAATTCACATTCTTTTTGTTGTTGTTGTTGTTGTTGTTATTTGCTCTGTCTCTTTCGGTCCGCTTCGCACACTTGCTCGCTTCGGTATAATTTTTATACACCACCATCGCCGCTGACACCGTGTCACTTCATCCCTCATTCATTCATAATACACATACGCACACTTTCCATTTCTTTTGTGCATTCGCTTTCTCTTTCCAATTTTCGCCGTTACCGAAAACTTATTTACTTTTTTTTCGTTGTCGGCATTTAACTAATATTTTTCATTTCGGCATTTTATGTGCATGGGGAAAAATTCACAAACTCATAGAGAGAGAGAGACACACACATACTAAACAGCGCAATGACTTTCGAAATCATAGCTACCTCGCCTCCACAACACTAACACATTCGCAACAATTTTTTTTGCGGCAAAAATAAAATATGGAAAAAATATGAATTTTTACCAATACAATTCGACAGTATAGAGGGGTGTTGCGACTTCGTTTGGTCAATCCACATCGTTTTGTTCGGCGCAGTGAACGATGTCATTGAATTGAGTCGCAACTACTGTTTACACCATATGTACAAATGTACATTCTACATATTCATATGTTTGAAAACTCATATAAAAATTGTGAAAAACACCACAAACACACACACACACACCAATCACCGTGCTTCGCTCCACTGCTATCAGATTGAACTTAGCAATTTATCCGGTAAATCTTATCACTTTTATTCCATATTTGAAATTTATGATCGTATTTTCAGATATTACTACCATAATCGAATGTAAAATTGGCAAAAGTTGAATACAGTAATGGAAACGCTAAAACTGTCGAATCGAACCGTTTTCATTTACTTGGAAAATTGCAACGCTCTCAGTATCTAAGCGCATTTAAATGCTTCGCTTTTCATTCTATTCTATTTGCTCAACTCGATTTTATTACTGCAGCAAACAGCAAAGTCAACATTTTATTTTATGAATGATAATTTTATTTTTAGACAACAATAAAAATAAATGCCAAACAACTTTAGCTCTAAAATCTCTAATTTTATTTTCAAATAAATGATTTCATCGCACAATTTATCGTCGATTTTTAATAAAAAAAAATACAATTTCATAGAAAAAAAAAAGTGAAAAGAACATTTTCAATAAAAGAATCATACAGTTTTTAAGTGGTACAATGTATGGTGAATCATTCAGTGTAATGACTTTTTATCCAATTCATTTTTGTTTGGTTAGCTCTTTGTAATGCTCAACGCTACCAACTTCTACATTTGATGGAATAACAGAGACAGTCTCTTTTGGTGCTTCGACCTCTTCCGCTTTTGATGGAGCTGTCGTTTTTGTTTTCTTTTCTTTAATTTTGCTTCGTACTTTATTCGCCAATTTTGCAGTGGCCAACACTTTACTCACTTTATTACCTCGGAGCCATCGTTTGTCCCATGATTCATCCTAGAAAAGTAGATTGGTTTAATATTTAACATGTAATTACTTAGAATTGTCTTATTAATAAAAAAGTTTATTTTCCATGGAAAAAAAAGTCATTTCGAATTGTAATGTACAATTCAGTGGATTAAAACCTAAATGTACCTTTGGCTCGTCTGGTGACTCTTTATCTGGTTCCGTGTTTGACTTAGTCGTTTTGCTTCGTGTGCGACGTGTTGTCTCTTCTTTTTGTGGCTCTTCACTAGCCGTACTCATTTCCAGCTGCTCAAAATCCAGATCCTCATCTTTACCCAAGTCGATAATATCATCATCATCATCGTCAACATTCGATTTTTTGCTAGTCTGAGACTTTGCCTTCGATTCACTGTTGTCCGATTCACTGCCGCTATCCTCACTACTGCTTGATCCACTCTCACTATCAGACTCAGAGGAACTTCTAGACCCCTTACTTTTGTCGCGTCTTTTATCCACCCTATGTGCTGATTTATTACCAGTCTCAGTGGTTTTCTCCACTTCCATCGTCTTTTCCTTTACGTTTGTTTCATCACTCTTCTGTTCCACAAGTGATTCTGGACTTTCAGGAATCTCCACTATCTCGTCCTCTTCAATGATCTCACCATCTTCCATTTCCTCTTCGTCTTCCTGCTTGTTTACGTCTGGCTGCTTATCTAGTGATTCTTTGCTTTGTGACTCGTTATTTGTTTCAAGTGTTCGTTCAGCGGCTTTAGTGTCCTTAATCACACTACTATTGTCTCCTTTACTCTTAGCTTCAGACTTTTCCTTAATTTTAAGCAAAAATAGTTCATCCTCTGTTGGGGGTCGAACCTCTTTTTCAACTACAGGCATATTGATGTATTTCTTCACCTTTGATGAACCATTTTTATCCTCATTCTCAGAATCACTGCTCGAAATACACAAAATCTCAGGTTCCGCTATAATTGGCACAACATCATCATCATTTGTTGTAATTGGATGAGCTTCTTTTACGGGTGATTTTTCTTTTTCTGCTGGTTTTTCTGGAACTTGAGCCTCGACCGTAGTTGTTTCACTCTTTTCTTGATCATTCATAGCATGAATTTCATCAGATTCGTAACCTTCCATTTGTCGCTGGCGGAAGTTTCGCTTGAGCCGAACTGGTCGCGTCGGGGGCACTTTTGATTGCTCCTCAGACTGTTCCGGTTGATCCAATTGATCCAATTCATCAATTCCCTTTTTGTTGCAACTTTTCTTCTGCGATGGCTTTGTTACCTTTTCAACACTAGTTTCATTGTCTTTGACGTTACTTGGTGTTTCGCCATCTGAATCGTCTAGCTCAATTTTTGTAACCGGCTCCAGGGCCAATTGAGATCGAATCGCTCGGGCTCGTGCTTGTAATTCCAACAATTCCAATACTGAATACTGTTTTTCAGGGTTTTTTCCATTTTGTTCGGTTGTTTTTGTTGACGTTGCAACAATTTTCGATGCAGTTTCTATAAATATGAAATTTCCAAATTAGTTTTCAGTCAATTCAACGAAAAGAACACGCCTCCTACATACCCTTCTTAGATTCACGCTTCTTTTTCTTTTTCGGTTTGCTCAGCTCATCATTTGAGTCCGATGAAATTTCCTCCAATGAAATATGCTCTGAAAAAGTTGAATAAAACGTTCAAATCCCGAGCATTTGTCAATAGCTGCGGAAATATTTAAATTTACCTTCAATTTTTTCAACATCCGAGTCTGAATCGGACGATTCCGTATCTGTGGGGCATTTTGTAGCATTGATTATTGAAAGCAGCCGTTTCTTTGAAATGCCCAACACTTCTTCAAGGCAAATCTCTTGAATCTCTTCAATTGATTTTTCCTAGTAGTAATGAATCAATTTTGAATTTTATTACATTAGATTCAACAATTTTCAATCAGATTCTGAAATTATTTCTATATTTATACCTGCAAAAATTCCGGTATAATTGATTCAATTGTTTTCGTTTTGAGTGAGTCAAAAATTTGTCTGATGAGTTCGACTGGGTCATCGACATAGTGCTCCAACGATTTTAATTCTTTTGGCTCACTTTTTATCAGCAAAGACAATTTGCTTTCTTCTTTCTTTGATTTCTTTTTCTTGCTTTCGGTTGGCATTGCTAACACAAAAATAATTCTCTTAAATCAATTCAAACAATTTTTACTTTAAAAAAAAAACTAAAAAAACTCAATGTGTTTAGTAGATCATTTGCTCCGTATAAACAATACTGAGTCGGTTTTGTTAAAATGTCAAATGAGTTGACGTTTCATGTTCGAAACGAGTTAGCGGCTCAATTTCGAATGTCATTTTCGTGTTGTCAGTCATCAAAGGCGAGAACAATACACGAACAACATATATGTAAACACGTGTTGCGGTATATTCATTGATAATCACACTCGTTTTTATGGATAACAATTGATTTTTACTCGCCGTTTTTAATTTTTTTAGTGAAATAATAATAATTCAGTACACACTGTACATCGCATAAAACATTGTATAAAAATTCAGTACAAAATGAGTTCATCATCATTTTTCTTGAAAGCCAAGCCGAAATCGTCAAAAAAGCGAAAGGTACGATATTACATTTTATTAAATTTGGTTCAATTACAAAAAAGGATTTAAAAACTGGACGAATTTGTTCTTTGCAGGTTCCATTGGATAATAAATTTGCAAAAAAGAATGAAGTACCAAAGCCACCCAAGGTCGAACCAAATGAAGATGATGAGATTCACAGTTCCGATGAAGATGAGGAAAATTTTGAAAGTGCACACTTTTCTGATGTCGACGATGAAGAAATCACCGAAACTCCACAAGACAAACGTCTGAAAATGGCAAAAATGTACTTGGAGGAGATTGAAAAAGAAGAAAAGAGCCGTGCCGAAGATAAAGAATTGCTTGAAAATAATGTATCACAGAGACTGGCTGATGAATATTTGGATAGTATAGGAAAGCTACGAAGAAAAGTTGCCGACGATTACACAGGATTTGATGAAAAGAATATACAACAAGTGAAACATAAATTGCATCAACTTTCGGTTACATGCGTTTGTTTGACTGCTGATAATAAATTCCTGTTTACAGGAAACAAATCAGCTATTGTGCTAAAGTGGAATTTCGATAGCATGAAAGTTATCGGGCAAATTGATTGTAATGTGGGTAAAAGTGTGGATGAAGTGGAAAACAGCAAAAAGAAGCGTCGACCGCAAGCATATGCTCTGGCTGTTACAACCGATGCTAAGTTTGTGGTATGTTTATACAACTTTTCTTTAAAACTTATTTATAAAAAAAAAAATTGTCGATAAGTATTCATAAAATGAACAATTTTCAGGCAATCGGTGACATGAGTCCGTATATTCAAATTTGGTGTTGCGAACAATTGAAACACTTGCAGACATTCAAAGGACACAGAGATATCGTTACATCGTTAGTATTTCGAAAAGATACACATGATTTGTATTCAGCTAGCCGAGATCGCTCCGTTAAAATCTGGTCACTTGATGAAATGGCCTATGTTGAAACACTGTAAGTAGCGTATTCCGAACTTTTAACCGTAAACACAAAAATAATTGTATGAACAAATTCAAACGAAAAATATTGATTTACTCCAGATATGGTCATCAATCGGCTATAACGAGCATCGATGCCCTAACGCGAGAGCGCGCTATAAGCTCCGGAGGTTCCGATCGAAGTATACGCATATGGAAAATTGTAGAAGAATCACAGCTCGTTTACAACGGTCACAAAGGAAGCATCGAAATAGTCAAATTGATCAATGAAGAGAATTTCATTTCGGCTGGCGATGATGGGTAAATACCTCGAGATTAAATGGATGGTCCAAGTTTTGTATAACACATGTCTAAATTGTTTTTTTTTAACACAGATCACTTTGCCTATGGAGTGCCATGAAAAAGAAACCTTTGCACACAAAAGAATTGGCACATGGGAAGTCTGATGAAAATGACCAAGCCAATTGGATCAGTGCAGTTGCAACACTGATCAACACAGACATTGTTGCCTCGGGTGAGTTAGAAATCAAATCAAACATTTTCAATTGGCAAAATCCAATATAAATAATTATAATAAAAAATATTCCCGTAGGATCTTGCGATGGAATGATTCGAGTGTGGAAATTGGGCGATAATTATCGTGACCTAATTTTATTATTCGAAGTGGCAGTACGAGGTTTTGTAAATAGTTTGGCATTTACAAATGACGGAACAAAACTAATAGCTGCAGTTGGCCAAGAGCATCGATTGGGTCGATGGTGGCGTATTAAAGAAGCGAAAAATTCAATTGTAGTCATACCATTGTTGAAAAAATCATCATAAAATCTAAAAAGAATGTTTCCATTTATGAAAAGAACAATGAAATAAAAGAAATTGAACAATCGACGATGTTTTTTTTCAATCATTTTTCGAATCGATCTGTGATTCTCATTTTATTTATTTATTCTGATGGATTTTGAAACAGATACAGAATTTTATTGAAGAAAAAAAAATTAAATTTCGAAGTGTCTTCTATTTCGGAAAGTTTATACAGATTAGATGAAATTTATTTTGCTGCCAAAGCACCCAAATCGGCAATACACTTGTTTAATGTTTCCTTTTCTTGATCCGGTGTGATGCTACTAAGCACTTTGTTCGATACCCAATTGACCAAATGCTTTTGCTTAACACGACGTTCAACCAATTGAATTTCCAATTGATAGTCCAAACGGCGTTTTACTTCAGTGTACACATGAGCCAAACGTTCACGATAAGCGGCTTCCAATTGCAATGCAACATTTTCCTTTTGTGCATCATTCAATAACAATTGACCATCAGCACGCCATTGTTCTTTTTGTTCATGCTCAATGGCATCTTGATGATTTTCCAGATCATGTTTTCGTGATTGTTCGAAGTCAGCTTCAACTTGATCGCACTCAGCGTCCAACGATTTTTTTATACCGGGACCAAGTTTCTTGATACCAATGGCCAACAGTGCTGCAAACGATAGACCAGCATAGTATTCGTGCTCCATCACATAGATTTCCTTGGATGCCAAGTAGGTGAACAATGAGAAACCGAACACATATGGGCCAGTTACACCAGTTTTCTTATAAAAGAAAGTGAACCTAAGAATAATAATAACAACAACAACAACATTAGTGACCATTACAAATGACATTCGATCGAACAATCGATTGGCATGTCTCACCATTCCTCTGGAACGAATCCAAATCGAACTGGTGCTGCTTCCTGTCCACGAACTGGACGTTGAAATCCAACTTCAGTTGGCACTGAATCAGCAACGGCCGATGAGGTTGACGATGTTGTGCTGGTTGCTCGGATCAATTGAGCAAGTGGCTTGTGAACTAAACCAATTTTCAATTAGAATCATACAAAAATTAGTTTCAACATTTAAATTTAAGTAGATATGTGATAAATGATGTTAAATTGAATAGTTAAAAGTTAAATGGTGGTTTTATCATTTCAATGGGGTGAATGTCATTGATTTTGCACCCATAACCAACAGTGATTACATAAACTTCATCCGGCAATGGTGTGCACGATTTTTTTTTAGAATTTATCCTTTTCACTTGCCAAACCATTTTATCGATCGGATAACCATTTTTTTCAATTCCGTATGGTTTTTATTTTTACTTACGTTGGAAAACGCTGGCTCGAGACAACATTTTGATTTAAAATTATTTTCTATTGAATAATTCTCGACGTCTCAAGTTTTCTGTGAGAAAAAATCTAATTTTTAATGCAAGACTACCAACTGAATCAAAATGACATTTGGCAATGCCTTCAAAATGGCAGGTGGCGCTGTCACATGTCAATTGTACTAAATTGGTTTCGAATTTAGCGTTTTGGTATTTCTTTATTAAGTTATATCAAATTGTTTTAATTTTTTAATTTTTGACAAACGAGAATACTCGATGGCAGTTTCAATGGACTAGGACTTTATTTTCTTTTGTTAAATTAAAGCAAGTTCACTTTTTCGAAGAAAATTAAGTAAAAAAATTAACATTTTTCCTGTGTTTTATTCATTTTCGAACTTGATAATGAGTACTAAATATAATATCAGTAGATGACATTGTGAACGTAAATTGCAAGTCCTATGACTGATAACAACAAACCAAATAAGTAAATAAAGTGTGATTCAGAGAAGCCTTGTAAAATCAATTGTATTGTTTCATTTGGTTTTTGTTTAAAATCTAGTGTTGATTCTTTTTTGGAAAATGGGTACGGGGTGCTCTTCATGCTTCAAAGGAGATGAATCAGTTGTTGTTCAACCAGATCTAGTGCGTAAACAATGATGTTTTAGTATTTAAACCAATTTTTAATTGTATTGTTAATTATGTGCCAATTTGTGGATTGAGATTGAAAATTTCAGCTTCTGTTGTTCCATCACAAAATTGATATTGAATTGTCGATTTTAGATGGCACGTCGTCAAATGCAAATGGAAGCAGCTGAAAAAAGGCGCCAGGAGAGTGAAAATCGTGGCATAAAAGATCCAGATAAAGTGCGTCGAATGCAGGAACGAGCTGCAAAACTCGAAAAAGATGAAGTTGAAATGGCTAAGCGTGGAGTGGGCAACCCAAATTTACGAGTAAATTAATACGATTGAACTATCAATTCTAGTCTATAGTTGGGATTGAATTCACAATTTACAACAGTTGGATTGACAAAACTAATGAAATTTCCATGGTTTTCTTTTTACAGTGGCAGGCCGATTAATTTAACCGTTCGTTTGCTCACTGACCTGCACATCAGATGGAAGCTTAACTCGCACTGTGATAAATCCAACCATTTGTGAAACTCAACCATTGATTTTCTTTAAATTTAAGAGCAATTTATGCAACGCATGTTTATTATGTGTTTTAAAGTCTATTGTTCCCGTCAATTGTTTGTCTGCTTGAGTTAGATTGTAATTTTCAATGTTTTTAAACTTCAATTGGAGTTTTCGACCAAAATTAGTATTCAAATTTAAACGTTTTAAATAATTCAAAACGTACAGTCTTTGAAGTAAAAAAAATGATTTTAAACCTAAAATAAATAAATACTTCGAAATGTCATTTTCACAAGCAACTCTAAAAAATCATAAGCATATATTCACTGTTTCTATGTTGTTACAATAAACAAATTTTAAAATAGAGTATTGAGTAATTTAATTGAGTGAATTGTTTGATGGTCGCCCTGATATTTTTCAATTGTGAGAAAAATTATGAAAATTCTCAGCTGACTCAATTTCTCTCAACCTCTTTGTTTTGGTTTTTCGTTTCGATATCAGCGTTTCGAACATCAATTCATGTTCGAAAGATAAAAGTCGAGAACTTGACAGTTTGGCTCAACACACAATCACAATAAATGAAAACAAGTATTCGTGGTTTTTTTGTATCATTTTGCTTCATTTCAGCTGTACATGTATTAAGTTGCACCAAGTGTCGGCATTTATCTAACGGAGAGAGAAAGAGAATATCGTTTGCAGTGTGCAATTGATTGAAAATAAATTGAATCTCATCACAGATTTTAATTAAATCGATTTGCTTGAGACGCACAAATTAAACTAAATACTCAAACAATTTTCCGTGTGTGATTTCTTGACTTTTTGCTTAAAATAATACTTGTAGTTAAAGTAAGCTCTGCGCATATTGGTGTTTTGATAAAGAAAATCGAGTGAAAACAATAAAACGTGCAAATTTTACATCCAATTCCGTTTTTTTTTCAAAAGTTTCACCAGTTTAACGTATAAAGTTAAATAAATTTCGTGAACATGCTTGCACCCCCACAAGATAAGGTTGGTTGAAATAATATTGGGTTAACTGTAAGATTAAGATTTTACAAGAAACATTTATCATCTAAACATTTAAAAGAAGGCATTTTAAAAACCTACGTCATTTTCGTTTGCAAATTCAAATATTTGTGCTTACATTGAATTCGGATGAGCTAGCGGTTGTTTGTGATATATTGAATAAGAACATTTTAAATCATCTTCATCGAATGCCCTTGATTTGTCCTTCCTCATTGAATATCATATTGAAACTCTCACATCGATGATTAAATTATGACATAAACTTTCCTATAATCGCCCTTAAGAACCTGACGATATTTATTAAAAGATTCATTTCACTGATATGAAATTGCGTAATTAGACATTTTCAAATCATTTGACCATGATGCCAAAATAACGCCTATAAAAACGGATTGTGATAAGACAATCAACGAAATACGCAAAAACCTAAAATTTCCTCAAAAAAATGTTAACCAATCAATTTAAATTCAAAATGGCATTTTTTAGATTCGTGTTTTTGAACGAGTTTGATTGAAAACTAGCTATTTTTAGTTGTATGAGCTTGAGCATTTATTTGTAAAATGATCTTCGCGTGAGAGATATACGAAAATCGTTTATGGCTAAAGATATCATACGAGTGACGCAGTGTAGCTAGCTCGTTTAGTTTGAGTGAACATCATTGTGTGATACGCACTTGTCCGCTTGTTTTGCACGTGAGCAACTGTGCCAAATACATTCAACCAGTGACATGCGACATGTCCACATTGTACTGCCCAACGTATGTCGATATGCGATGAAGAATTGGCGCTAAACCACATTATCACATAACATTTGTTGTGTCGGCAAGGACTCAATATGCTTTTAAATTTAGAATGTTTTGATGCTAGCGCAATGAGCAGTGAGTACTCAAATGACCTTTGCATTGAAAACTATGCGATCGGTTCTTTAATTCTGTTTTGGCATCTAATTGTTTCAATGAATGTTAACATTAAATGTTAAAGTGCAACACATTAGGTGTTTACAATGAGCTGTATAATTTGTACAGTGTAATGGTGAACACATTCTAAATCATTATCGTTGCCCGCTTTTTTGATGCTCCGTTCTGGTATTTGGATCCGTACCCAACTATGCTAGTGGTGCTCAGTATCGTAGATTGTATACGAAATCATCAACATGAATAGTGATCGAGGTCGATAAAAAGTCTAAAACGAGTGTAATGGACGCGTAACTTTGGAAAAAAGCCAACAAAACAATTTTATATCCCAATGAATAGAGCAACTTATCAGTCGTTCCGAACACGATTCAGTGGATTGTGATAACAATAGTACACACAACACAATGGAAAAATGCTTAAAATTCTCTTATTCGTAAATGAATGCATATGTTATTAGAACGTTTTTAGAAGTTTTTATTTCAAATGTCTTAGTATTAGAAATTTATTACTAGAAAAAATCAAGTTCGCTTGTATCAAGATTCGACGACAAATCAAAACGGTTAAATTCCACGCAATGTGAGTTTCAGACAGATAACGATAACACATATTGGAATCTGTTTCCATTCTTTTTTTTGTGGTCGTATTATTTCGTATGTAAATACATTTGTGAAGTACCGCCAATGAATTGACAATTTAACAAATAATAATCACACATGTTGTGATAAGAAAGCGATGTAATAACAGAAACACCAACCATTTTGTCACAATCCAAGCTCAACAGTTGTTCATTTCACGGGCTCCAGTCAAGTCACGACATTATTCCAGAGTACACATAATTCGACTGTTACGCAAAAAGAAACCATACATTTTTTGGTGGCGATTTTCTTCTAAATATTTTCATTTGAATTCAAGAAACGAGCATATGTGGCTGAGCACATTTTCTATCGTATACATTGTGTTGTGTATTTCGGCGATATTTTACTGCACTTGGGATTTTGATCCGAGCGTCATTTAAACCAATTTTGTAAATCATCTCGAAGTACTTGAAAAGAAATCTTCGGTACCAAAATGCCAGGACCTATGGATATTTTGATGAGTCAAGTAAGTTTAATTTGTATCATCTATGAAATCTGAAACACCGTTTTCTGTTCTGAATATTAATGTCAAGCGTATAAAAGCTTAGTACTCAAAATGAACATGATCAAATATTTGCATTTTTTTCAAAAAAAAAGAAGCATAATATATTCAGCTGCAAGTGTTTAAAAAAAAACAATCGCGTACAAACATGTGTCTAGACCTTGTTCAGTTAAAAGATATTAATTGCAAGAATTGTTCGTTGAAAAACATTAATTAATATTTAATCAGTGAGTTTGTCTCGTGGTTTGCGCTGTAATGTTACGTCGCAGTGAAAGCAACAGTCTTGTATTTCAATCTGTTGAATTGATAAGCTGGGGGCAATGGAAATGTTCCGTATACACTGTTGAAATTTTCTTTCATCGTCAATGATTCGTCATAACCAAGTTAATTAAGCCATTTCGATTGATACACAAACCACTATCCTTCAAACCGTAAATTGTTGTTTTAGTTGTTTTTCATCAGCGATGCCATTTGACACAGAGATTATGACATTGCTGATAACCAGCTTTGCGCGGTGACCGTTTAGACTGTTCCATATTGTTGAATGGCATATAACTATTTTACCGACAATTCATTCGCAATCATTTATTTTCCCATTAAAGAGAAAAAAATGCAACGTGCAATTTTGTTTCGATACAAACACAAAACAAAACAAAAACTCTGTTAGATGCAACATAATCAGAACCAGAACCTGAACCAGAACCAGAACCACAACAGACAATTCTACTATCAAGGCCGATCACTATTTCCTAATACGTATGCAAATGTATACAATAAACAAAGATCATTATTTTTGAAAATTGATTCGATTCGATACACTGCAATTTTGTTATGTCATGCTGATGATAATAGTAAAATTATATTTTATAGCCACTTGAAACACAAATAAGTGCTTTAAGATATTCTAAGTTTTTATTTTTGCTTTGTATTTAAAAAAAAAAAAAAACAAACGATAAATAATATTCTCATTTGTAAATATATCTGCGCAGTTATTAATAGTTTCAATTGTTATTATTTTGTAGGTGCGTGGACATCAACGCAATGCATCTGATACGAAAGAGTTTCATGAAGTCACCAAACGTGATGCATTAATGCATTTTGAACTTGAGCTGAAAACATTATTGAATACCGTTAGCAATGATGAGCAACGTAGTTCCTATAGTAAAGAAATGGAACGTTTTGCCGCATTATTCGGCCGTTTCTTGCAAGAAGAAGGTCCATCCCTTGAATGGAATAAAATTCAAAAATTGCAACCAGAAGCTGTTAAAGACTATGCAACTCTCAGCGCTCCAAAGAATGATAGTGTCGTAAGTTCGCAAATCGTCAATATATATATGAAATTAATTAATCGATTTGTCAAGCTCATACTTTGTTTTCATTTAATAGATTCGTGAACATTTGAACAAATTGGTCGTTATCAAATTGAATGGTGGTCTTGGTACATCGATGGGTTGCCACGGTCCAAAAAGTGTGATTCCAGTACGAAGTGATCTCACATTTTTGGATTTGACTGTACAACAAATTGAAACATTGAATAAAACATACAACGCTGATGTTCCTCTAGTTCTTATGAATTCATTCAATACCGATGAAGATACCGAAAAAATTATTCGTAAATACAAAGGTTTCCAGGTGAAAATCTATACATTTAATCAGAGTTGCTTCCCGCGTATCAGCCGCGATTCTATGTTGCCAATCACAAAAGACTACAACATCGAAAGCAACATAGAAGCGTAAGTTTTTATTTAGCAAAAAACGTTTGTTTTTTTTTTTTTTTTAATCGAAAATATATTTTTATTGATAAATTTGTTATTGATCGTTTAGTTGGTACCCGCCTGGTCACGGTGACTTTTATGAATCCTTCCAAAATTCCGGTCTATTAGGTCAATTTATAGCCGAGGGTCGTGAATATTGTTTCTTGTCAAACATTGACAACTTGGGCGCAACTGTTGATTTGAATATTCTTAATAAATTAGTCGGTGAAAAGGGAGCCAATGGCAAGCCAATTGAATTCGTCATGGAAGTTACAGACAAAACTCGTGCTGACGTTAAGGGTGGCACATTGATTCAATACGAAGATAAATTACGTCTATTGGAAATTGCACAAGTTCCTAACGAGCATGTCGACGACTTTAAATCGGTGAAAACATTCAAATTCTTCAATACCAATAACATTTGGGCGAACTTGAGTGCAATCGAACGTGTTTTGAATGAAAAAACATTAAAAATGGAAATTATTGTGAACAATAAAACCCTCGACAATGGGTTGCGTGTTATTCAATTGGAAACGGCAGTTGGTGCAGCTATGAAATGTTTTGATGGTGCCATCGGTATTAATGTACCCAGATCACGTTTCTTGCCAGTCAAGAAAACATCCGATTTATTATTGGTCATGTCAAATTTGTACAGCTTAAAAGGTGGCTCATTGGTTATGTCACCGCAACGTATGTTCCCAACAACACCACTCGTTAAGCTGGGTGATAATCATTTTAGCAAAGTCAAACAATTCTTATCAAGGTACTTGGGCTCGATAGTTCATTGCTATTTTTTGAATCAAGGTTATTTTCATTGAGTTCATTTTCAGATTTGCCAATATTCCTGATATTATTGAATTGGATCATTTGACCGTTTCTGGCGATGTCACTTTCGGCCGAGGAGTTTCATTGAGAGTAAATTATTTGTTGCTTCCATTTTACTAGCAAGCAAAAATCCTTATCTAATCTATTTTTGTGGTTTTTGTCTGTTTTGTTTTTTCTTCTTCTTAATTCATTGCAAATAGGGTACCGTTATCATTATTGCGAATCATGGTGACAGAATTGATATTCCAGCGGGTGCCATTCTTGAAAATAAAATCGTGTCTGGTAACATGCGTATTCTTGATCACTAAATGTTTATGCATCGATTATATTATTCAACAATAATTGTTACACATTGATTTATTTTTAAACGAAAAAAAAACCGAACAACATCCGTATAAATGTCATTTGAAATTTTTAAATTGAAGTTGTTATTGAATTTCAAATCGTATAATCTGGATCTGGATTGTTGAAAAATGTAGATGATTTATTGTAAGAATTTCTGTTAGGAATTTTGTTAACACATTTTGATTGCTTTAGCGTACTTGATTTATGTAAATGATCTAACAAGCAATTAGTTCGGCACACTTTTTTAGGCATGTAAAATATTTTTTTCTGAAACTGTGTTTTTTTTTTTTAAACTATATTTGTAAATTGTAAATTATGTTGTTCAAATATGAAATGTTTCAAGGCCATTTTTAATCTATCTCAAGTCAATCCAGTAAAGTGCAACTTCCTTAAAACACACACAATAGGTTGTTTTTATTTGAATAAATGTGGTTTACTCCCTGTTTACAAATATTTACGTCGATTTTGGTAGGGTTATCTCGTTATAATTATACAATTGAACGACAATTTTGTGAAGACGTTAAGAGCGTAATCTCGATGATAAGGATTTAAATGATGAATTAGCCTGTGATATGCGTTCGAGTTAACATGCATAGATAATCTAATTCTTGCATTATAAAAAAGCAGCGATTTCATTCATATCAACTAATATTATAGTCAAACAAAGTTGGTATCGAAGTGGTTGAGATCAAAGTTCTATTTCGAATGATTAACTGATTCAGCAGATAGATTTAATGCAGTCTTCAAAGCCAGACCTTCAATTCGGTTGCTGGTTGAAGAAACGGGCAAGTATATCAAATATTTATTTTAATATTTAATAAATCTGTTCAAAGGTTGACTTTAACCCAGATTTGATTTCTTAAATTTAGACCAACATTTAATTTCAATCAAAATAACAACAAAATGTTTTATCACATGTTTTATAGTCAAAAAATAGTTTTCAAGTCAAGTAAAATGAAATGATTCTGTTTTAAAAAAAAAACTCGAACAATGAGCAACAATCAGCTACTCGAATTCAATAGAGAATCGGCGGCATCGGCTCAACAAACATTTTTCGAAATGCGAAATTACATCAAGCCGATGTTGACAGTTCAAATTGTCAAAATAATACTGATATGATGTGTGTATAAGTGAAGCCAAAACAGTCACATTGAAGAATGCACAATATAAAAATGAATACTCGAAGTGCAGAGATTTGTCAGTGAGAAAGTATCATTTTTGAAGCGGGTGTGTAAATAATAGTTTATGTGCCCAATGTTGGCTCATCGGCATTGGTAGCCAATCAACCATTCATGGAACTCACATGCATTTTGAAATTGAATTACAAGTTAATTTGGAACATTTGAAATTATCGTTGAAAACAATTTCGAGAAAAATCGATTGTACATAATCACAATACAAAATTAAAAAAAAAAAAAATAAACAAAATAGATTTTTGTTCTGAATGAAAAAACTTCGATTTTGTGTATTTACTTGAAACAAACATATTGTTTATCAGGTTATTTGTGTTTAATGAAAAGAAACTGGTTAAATTTGGAAATTATGTCGGAGGAAAATGCACGAATTGTTAAAAAGCAGAAAACTGTAAGCATATTATCTCTTTTAATTTGGATGGAAATTTTATGTTGTTGTTGTACTATTTATTGTTCGATGCAATATTGAGATTAAAACCGTGTACTTTATGATACTTGGGCCCTAAATAATCGCATACTAGCATGCCTATGGCCTAGATAGATGTGGTAAAAAAACAAATACCATGTGTTTACTATTCAATTACAACAATATGTGTTTACTGAACCAATTTCATAGCTGGGATTCAATATCAGCACTAGTTTGAAATGTGGTCAATGACAAAATGCAGTTGTAACATTTTGTCTATAACTCGCTGGCGAGTATTTGCTTTCGCAAGCTTAGATCATGGAATTTTTCATTTGGTATCGTACAATTTGCGACTACCAACTAATTTACTAGCGATCCAAATTCTAATAAGATATTTACACATGAATGACCTCTGCTATTGATTCATCTGTATTTCTTCAAATAAATACAATTCAATCCATGACGCACAATCGCATCAACTTGATATCCATTACAAATGACAAAATTGTGATACTTTATGAAGTTAAATATGTAGGTGCAGATGGCGAAGGAAATCAAGTACCGTAATTTTTTTTATTTCACACCTGTTATTAGAATAAAATTTGTTAGAATGCTTCAAATCCGTTGGTTGCTACAAATCAATTAAAACAATTGTTGTTATGTCAAGTGTTTTTGTGACAACACTTTTATCTTCATTTTTCAAATCAGTTTTTTCGTTGATCTAATCACTAATAAAATCCACCACCACTAACTCAAAAAAAACAAAGAAATGTATCAAATACATGCTATCACGGAGAACGGCAGTTCTCCCAGTGGCGCACCAAAAAATACACTTTTCCATGCCATATTACAATGAATGTGAACTAGAGTGCGCCAGTGCGAGCGAGACGTTTTCCTATCAATTTGATTAGAGTTAGGCTACGATTTACACACTCACGGTGAGCCTGCAATCCAAAATGCGGTTGTAAATCATTTGTATTCCAGTTTTGATTATAGCGAGTGTTATTCAAAGATAATGAAAGTGAAAACATTCGGGACTCGCACTGGCGCACTCTAGTTCACATTCATTGTAATATGGCATGGACAAATTGTTGAATGATTTGAGGACTGTGGAACGATAATATATTTTCATAAGCGCCACGTAAAATTTGATATCAGTCATTTTGTGGGCAGGATCTATTAGTGCGCCACTCTGTTTATACCTCGTTCAGAGGTTTTTCATCTTATTTGCTCTACATAGCAATTCAAGTGCTATCTAGAGATTTACACGGATTTCAAATTTTAAACATTCGAAAGAAGAACAATACCAAGCAATGTTCAACGGTCTGTAACGGCTGTTACTAAGTATCGTCTTTCATTTGATGACCAATAAAAAGAAGAGATGAACAGTTCACACAATGTATTTTAAATGGGAGTTCAATTCATTTTGAACATTTGCGACAGCAAAAATATTCAAGAATGTTGAACTGTTGAAATGAAAAGTTCACTATTCTTGAATATTTTTGTTGTTGTTAATGTTCAAAATGAATTGAACTTCCATTTGAATTGCATTGCGTGAATTGTTCATATCAAGTTATTTTAAAAACAGGCTGCAGAGCATATTGAATGTTAATTGGTGCTCGATCGTACTCTTCCCTAATTCCTGTCAAAACTGTCACGAAACGTGTGTTGATATCTATAATGATTTGTTATCTATATAAAATTATATAATACAAAGCGATGAAAAAAATGGAACATCACTTCAATTTTGGTTTTAAAAAATAATATTACAGATTGCAGTAGACATTTTGATCGAATAATCAGCGCATATCTGTGAGGGGGGGGAGAGGTGTCCTTGGGTGATAAAGCCTCGCATATTGCTTTATTCACAATTCTCCTTCCAATCAGTCATTTGGAGTACACACATTTTTAACCCCTCTCCCCGAAGTTTTTGTCTAAATACAATGAAAGGTCAAAAAGTGAAAAAAATGTTTTTTTTTTGACACTTTGTCAATTTTGAGCTACAAAATGCAGTCTTTTTGGGTAAGTGTCTTAAGCGAAGTAGTTGGCATTGAGTAGATCTCCAACTTTGCTGAAGACATCAAAGCAATATTCTCAGTGTTTTTGAAGTTATGGCATTGAAAATGAAGATGAAATTCAAAAAACATTCAGATTTCACTGACGAACCTTACAAAAGTCCAAATTTCCATAAAAAAACATGATCTAGGGTGCTCAAAATTTCCATGTTGGTAAAAAATTATTTGAATTTTTTGATTTTGAAAAAAAATATTGGGGTTAATAACACGTTTTTTCGAGTAAAATTACAATTAATGTTTTTTTATAATTTCCAAATTTTCTCTATGAAAATCAAATTTTTTGCCTCATATGTTTTGCTAAAAGCCAAGTAGGCTTCAATATCTTTCGAATGAATCCGGTTCCATGCAATTCTAAAAAACGATATGGCCAGGAGAGCCTCAAAAGTGAACACTTGTTTATCGAAAAAAAAAAATTAAAATGCAAAAAAATTGGTTCATTTTCATTTGCGCCCATGGGTTTCATGGGATATATTTCTCGGCTTGATGTCGAGAATCTGTGGAAAAAATATCTGTACTTAATTCTGAAACACCCTGTATATGGAACAAATAATCCTGATGGCATTATCTACGATTAGATTAGAACTTACCTTTGTCAAATATTTATTTCGTTGTACACTCGCACTCAGAGCTGTTGAGCTGCACATACAATAATCATTGGAAGTGCCCAAAAGCAAAATCGTGACAACTAGGTTAAGAACTGCGAATACGCAAATAAAAATTACAGAAAAAAGAAGTGCTTGAACAAATCATAGAATGTTGTTGATTTCTAAGGTAAATAGTATTTACTAAATATAAGGATTTAAAGGGAAATATGAGACAATTATTAATTTTCAAATTATTTAAACATTTATCTAAAAATGCAAGCATACTTCTTAGAATCAATGCTGTAGGTGAGTTGATGAGTTGATGAATCAGATCAGTTAAGATAGCAGTACGCATTCCTTCCTTCCCTCTTATTATTAAAATAGTAAAGTGCCAAAAACTTTTGATCATTAATAAGTTTTTAACAGAACAATAAAAGGAAAATCCTATAATAAAATAACGACAAACATTTTTATAAGAGTAACTTTTATCTATGGCGAGCCTTTTGTGCCTCTATGGTTTCAGATCAAATTGTTTTGCCAAAAAGCCATAATCTGTTATCAAAAATGGTCCTTGTCTCAAAGATTTACATTTGGCATTATCTTAACGTTAATTTTGATTCTCATGGTTTCAGATTTATGAAGATTGCCACATTCCCTGTAAAATATTCCATGTATCTATGGAAAGATTTACCTTAAAAATTATTTTGATTTCATAAAGTATTTGTTAGCTACATTCAGTGCACAAAAACAACTGCTTTATCGTAAAAAATCATGAAAGTAAAGAGAGTCTTTTCTTGATTTATTGTTGTTATTTGTATTTATGAGCACTATATCACTGATAATTTCGGTTAGTCCTCCTCGTGTGGAACGCTTAACGTGGTATTTTCTCGACTATATATATTTGGGAGTATGTGACGATATTTTAATTTGTGTATTTGCTTCGAATCGCTCTTGAGATCCTCGAAATTTTCAAGAGTTTAAATTTTAAAAATTTATTAAGTTGAGTCACTTTAGAAAGTTGTAAAGGAAAAGTGTTGAAAATGGCTAGTAATGGATTTAGTAACGGATCCTGTCATATTGATAAAAGCCGACACTACATACCAAACATCCACACCAGATTAGTTTCACCATTTCAGGTATACAATAAGATTTTTTTCTATTGACTTAATCGAACTTAATAATATGCAGTGCAACCCTAAATTACCAACCGATTCGGAATGAATTCGATGGGTTTTGTCAACAGTTTCATGAAATACGGGCAAATATATTTCTTCAAAATATTTTATTCATTTGCAAATAGTGATGTCAACGAATAAAATTGGACTTTCAGGAACATCGCTCCAGATTCAACATATGAATTTGGATAAAAATGTGAAATTTCAATTTTGTTCATTGACATCACTATTTACGAATCGAAATTATGAAAAAAATACAATGAGTTTTCATTAAATTTCCATTTCATAAATTGTTGAGTAAATAACTAATAATGCAGTTTGAGACAGTTTTAACACTTGTAAATTTGAACATTTGTTTTTTTCTTTCGAACAATTCGAATGATTTTTCAATGCAATTTGAGAAACCACTCATAAGAATATTCTGGTGAATTAATTTGGCAATGCCAATATATTATTCGTTTGAATTTTGTTTGCGTTCGTTCGTCCGTTCGAATTATTAATTGATGTTTTCGCTGTTCGTTCGGTTCGGAAAAAATATCGATTCGGCATATCTTGATAAGTGTTCATTTTAGATTTAGTTTCAAATTCCAGACTTCAATCGCAAATCGAATAAATTGATATGAAATTAGATTTTGACTTCGAACAATTTATTAATCAATCAAAAGAAAATAATTCCACTTGCCCCGGAAGCTTATGTGGATGCACATATGATTTGGCCCAATTTGCGTTGAAATTTGAGCCCGATGCGAGTTCATTTACTCAACGGCTTTGTGTTTGAATTTCCGAAAAAATCGAAACCAATACCAATACTGATACTCTACATATATATCTCTACATCATCGAAAAAATTGGCTTCAACATGTTTACTTTGGAACTGTGTAAACGCATAATCAAAATGTGGTATTATACCAAACCAAATATCCAATTATGGAATCATAACAAATATTGATAAGAAAAGGTTTATGTAGTTCACACAATTTTAATGCGGTTAAAAAATGTTAAGAAGTCATTCTTAAAATTTTAAAAGAAACCATCAATCTTCAGTAAATTTCCATAGAATTAGAATATTAAAACTTGGTCAAATGAAATAATTAAAATTATTGTATTTATATTTTCGGTGAAAATATCGTAAACAGTAAATAAATAAATCTATGTATATATACGGTGTATATCCAGAGTAGTCAATACCTTTACGTCGCAAATAGCTAAACGAAAACTTCGGAACTGTTTGTGTAATGCGAGTGTGTGTGTGCGTGTTTATATATGTGAGTGTGTTAATTCAACATTTGTGCTTGAAAGAGTCGCTCTCTTCGCATTCAATGTATTTTTGTAAGAGAATTAATTAACTGTGTTACCCACAGTTTGGCCGCTATACTCTATCCATCTAGTGCGTGTATTTGTTTTTGTATTTCTCCCATTCGTTATTTTTTATTTAAAATCAATTGGTACAGCTACAGAGAGTTTCAGTATTGCTTTAGAGTTTGTTAACTGAACATCGGTACGTGGCTGAAAACGTGATTCAACGAAAAGCAATAAAAAAAAAACCAAAAGACAGTTCAAAAATCGTTGATAAAGTGAAAGAAGAGAAAGTATTCGATCCAAAGCAAAATCTCAATCTGTGACATCACTTTTTTTGGACTAATGCGTTTTATCATCACTCTTTCATAATTGCTTTTCAATGTGATTTTCAGTTTTACAATATATTTTTAATTGTGTTTATGTTCAGTAGTAAAGAATAATTACAAATTTTATAAAATTCAATATGCTCAATGTAAAACGACGTTGTAGATTCAATTTGACTGCACAAGATGATTTATGTTTGAATAACAACAACAATAATAATAATAATAATATCGGAATAAAACATGATAATTCCGATCATGGGCAAAAATTTTGCTTACAGCACAATAATTGTAACTGTGCAACACCTGAGGTTCGTACTGCATAATATGTGTGCATTAGGGTGGTTCGTTTTTGTACTTCTAACGAACAGAGCTGTCCACGAACGTTCGTTCGTTCGTTCGAACTAATTAAATTGTTGTATTTTGTTCGTTCGTTCGTTCGAGTTTATTAATTGTTCGACTTGTTCGTTCGAACTGTTCGATATCTAGTTCGAGTTCAATTTTTGTTCGTTGTTCGACTAATGTTCGATGCTCGATTTTTGTTCGGTATTCATAAAAAATACAGAATCTTTTTATTTTTATTTTTTGTAAGTCACCGATTGCATTTCAAAAATCCAAAAATCCTAATGAACTTCACAAATGTTAATTAACTCGTTTGACATTCATTTTCATCCCATACAAAATCCATTTAAGAACAAAATTATATGTTTCACAGTCTTGTACATATTTCGAACAAAAATCGAACATCGAACAAAAGTCGAACAACGAACAAAAGTTGAACTCGAACAAAATATCGAACAGTTCGAACGAACAAGTCGAACAATTAATAAACTCGAACGAACGAACGAACAAAATAAAAAATAATTATTATTTCGAACGAACGAACGAACAAAATATTTAATTATCTCGAACGAACGAACGAACGTTCGTATTTTTGTCGTTCGTGGACAGCTCTGCTAACGAATTTCAATGCGGCTCATGAAATAACCACTGTAATAAATGACATCGAGATTTACACAAATTTGCAATTTTGTGAAATTTGGTAAAATTTTTTCGGTCGACTGTCGATGTTGATTCCGGATGCCATTAACAATTTCCCTTTTTGTTTATTGAAAATGATCGTCTTGATCAGCGATATATCTGAGATCGATCAGTCAATCACTCGTAGCATACTAAAAATAACAAATTGAGTCAAATTATGACTAAAATCGGTTATCAGGGATATTTCGAGAGACATTATTTCATGTGCCGCATTGAAATTCGGAAGAAGTTACAAAAACGAACTACCCTAATGTGCATCAGTGTAAATTCATGACTTTATCGTATATCAATAAAAAAAAGTCGTTCAGTTGACATAAATTAAAAAAAAAAATGAAGGTATACGTGTATACATCAAAATGAATAAGCTGAAGTGAAGCAATATTTATTATTATCAAAATCATGATTAGTACACGGATATGTATTGCTTAGCCGTGTATCGACGCAATCATCGATTTTTACTTTCTTCCAATTCCATTCGCTTACGAGAAAGTCCATTCGATAACATTTTGCCTAACAGAAGGCAAACACGACGCCATCGTAAATTTCATTGCGGTTGTATAAATGGCAACAAACAAAAACTTGTTTTTGTTCTGAAAACTGAAATGCGGCCGTGTCGATGGATTATGAAAGAAACGTGCAATTGCAAAATGTGGCCGCCTTTTTGTATAATTTGTGTCCGCTTTCAATGAGATGAGTATGCACTTTCCCGCACTGGTGTAGTGAGCAATAACAAATAACAAAAACCAAAAATAATACCCAAGCCTCATGTATTCAAATACATTGAATTGTGTACATTCATTTAGCAAACACAAAGTGTTTATTTTGGATTTTTAGTTTTAAGTGTAAACTGTGTTTAGTGCACAATGGGAATGTTGTATTATTATATGCAGAAGAAAGTTTGAACTCGGCACTTAATCTTATCGCATGTATGCGATATATGTCTCTTTGATTTCACAGTCTATAATACCAAACGATTTAAAAAAAAAACACCAAACAGACTCTAGTGTGTTTAGTGATTTCGATGCTTAACATGAGATTGTTTTGCATTAACAAAGTTTTCTTTCCACTCGCGATTGTCATTTTGCCAACGCAAACGGTGAAACTTCACTAAAAACCATTCAAATTGACACATATACCTATTCATATTTGCAGCACCCAAAGTAAAACTCTAGTATCATTCGCTGCTGAGCACTAGACACGCATTGATATGGTCAATTAAGTTTTTCTCTTCAGGTTATGTTTGCTTTTTTTCCCATTTAAAGCATTCTACAGCAAAATGATTACCTACTCGATTCTGAAAAAAAATTAACGTTGTTAGCGAAGTTTGTTCAACTTAACGGGGAATGGCATTGCTAATTATTTGAATAATAGATTGAAATGCTGATATTTCAAACATTAAACATTTCTTTGGATATTTTGTTTAACCTACTTCATTTGGCATTTTGATATATTCACAATATTTATTTGATGTATTTGTTTGTTTCTCTGTTTTTATTAAATTTTCTTAGTGTCTTCAAGTTGCAACGAATGTAACGGAACAAAAGCATCATGTCACACGTGAAACGCGTGGTCAGAATTTGGGCATTTGTCGTGGTTTTCGTGGATGTACAATTTGGTTGACTGGATTGAGTGGCGCAGGGAAAACGTCAATTGCATTTGAATTGGAAGCATTTTTAGTATCGCGTGGTATTCCCGCTTATGGTCTCGATGGTGACAACATACGCACCGGTTTGAATAAAAATCTTAGCTTCAGCCAAGCCGATCGTGAAGAGAATATTCGACGTGTTGCCGAAGTTGCAAAATTATTTGCCGACAGTGGACAAGTGGCAATTTGTAGCTTTGTTTCACCATTTGCTGATGATCGTGAAATGGCACGCAAAATTCATAAGGATAATGATTTGAAGTAAAAATTTGGTTTACTAATGAAAAACAAATAACAGTAAAAAAATACCTTCGCCTCTATATCTCATCTCAATTTTAAAACAATTTTGTCTGTAGATTTTTCGAAATTTTCGTGGATACACCATTAGATGTATGCGAAAAGCGTGACGTTAAGGGATTGTATAAGAAGGCACGTGATGGATTAATTTCAGGATTTACGGGGGTATCACAAAAATATGAGGCACCAGAAAATCCCGATTTAGTTCTTGGAACTGTCAACTATTCAATTCAAGATTCAACAAATCGTCTTATCGATTTTCTTGAACAGGAAAATATCATTCCAAGAAATTTACGTGAAGTTGAAGTGGTAAGTCGATGTTGAATCTGTTGAAGGGGTGTAAATTGACATGATTCCATAATATTCTAGCAATTATTTTAAATCGTTTCCAGATTCCAGAGTTGTTTGTATTGCCGAGCCGAAAAGAGATGGTAATTGCTGAGGCAAAATCATTACCATCATTGGAAATATCAACGGTTGAATTGCAATGGCTACAAGTATTGTCCGAAGGATGGGCATATCCATTGCGTGGTTTCATGCGCGAAGATGAGTATCTTCAAACGTTACATTTCAATTGTATACGAAACGAACACGAGCCAATTATTCGGGAAAATCAATCCGTGCCGATTGTTTTATCATGCACCGAAGCGGATAAATTGCGTTTCGCTGATTCAAGTGCAATTTCATTATATTATGATGGTAAACCGGTTGCAATATTACGACGTCCCGAAATCTACTTTCAACGAAAAGAGGAACGTTGTTCACGTCAATTTGGTACGAATGATAAAAAGCATCCATATATTAAGATGATTTATGAATCGGGACCGTACTTAATTGGTGGTGATTTAGAAGTGATTGAGAAAATTCAATGGAATGATGGTTTAGATAAATACCGTCTAACACCAAATGAATTGCGTTTGAAATACAAAGAATTAAATGCTGATGCTGTTTTTGCATTCCAATTGCGAAATCCAATTCACAATGGTCATGCATTGTTGATGCGTGATTGTCGTCGACAATTGCTCGAACGAAATTTCAAGAATCCAATTCTCTTGTTGCATCCGCTGGGTGGTTGGACTAAAGATGACGATGTTCCATTGCCAATTCGAATGGCACAACACCAAGCCGTACTTGATTCAGGCATTCTTGAACGTGAACATACCGTTTTAGCCATATTCCCATCACCAATGATGTATGCCGGACCAACTGAAGTGCAATGGCATGCCAAGTCTCGCATGAATGCTGGCGCCACATTTTATATTGTTGGTAGAGATCCGGCTGGTATGCCACATCCAAACAAAGAAACATATCCTGATGGCGACCTATTCGAAGCCACACATGGCGCACGCGTTCTTCGCATGGCACCCGGCCTTGATATGCTTGAAATCATTCCGTTCCGTGTAGCTGCCTATGATAAAACCGTTTCACAAATGGCATTTTTCGATCCAAAGCGAAAAGATGATTTTGAATTCATTTCCGGCACTAAAATGAGAGGTAACAAAGATTTTATCAAACTATTCTGTTCGAATCGTTTGCTTGAAATAATAATTTCTGAATTTATGTAAAATCATAGGATTTGCTCGATCTGGTCAACTACCTCCCAACGGATTCATGGAACCACAAGCATGGAACATTTTAGCCGAATATTATCAATCATTAAAAAACACATCGTAACCAAGTTACAAATGAATTTAGTTGCTAATCACATGGAGAAATCGAAGTGCACACATTTTTATTATTATTTTTTTTTTATAAATATTTAGGCCAATTGAAAACAACATACGTTTATGTTAAGTGTAATAGTTTACATGTTGGTGTTTTATTTATTCAGATGATTTTTTTTTTGTTTTATTGTGAAATTTGTAGAAAACATATTTTTTCATATTTTGAGAATTTGCTGTAATATTTTCCTTATACAATTGTACATTTTATTTTTTCTCTCTGATTTCAGTAATCAATTCAATAAACATGTTTCAAATGAAAAAAAAAAAAAAAAATGGTCGTTATCAACAAATTTGAATGCGGTTGATGAAATCAAGTTGTTGGACGTTTTCTATTCAGGGCGTCCGTTACAATTTTAACAACTGTCTCTACTTTTCGTCTGATTGTTTCAGAGTCTGAAATAAAAGGATTAAAGTATTATCATTTATTCTAAAGGTAAAATTACACAAAAACTATTATTTGGGGTTTAAAAAAAAGGAAAACCATTACCGTAGATGTTGGTTTCGTAACAATCGTGCGTAATCTGCTTGCACATCAATTCATATTTTTTTCGATCGAGAACACCAGCGCTATAATATGGCATTAAGTAACGCTCCACTTTATTTTTGATGATGGTTTTGTCTTGTCGGACACTGTCAATGGCTCGTTTTGGAACTAAATCCAACATATTAGCATTTGACATTCGATTGACGTGCTCATTTATTGCCATGCCTAAATGATGTTGTTTGGCCGATTTTTCATGATCGGGCTTAATCTTCGGCTTATTCATGAAGTCACTATAAGTAATCTTATTATCTTTTTTATCGGTCGATGATCGTGACGATGTTCCACTTGAAGTTGATGGCTCCGAATATGATTCTTTAATTTTGATTTTCCGTTCAAATTCAGAAATGTCAAAATACAGCCCAAACAGATCTTGCAAAAATACATCTCGCTTTTTTTCTTTTTCCTCTACTTTAGTTTTACGCATTTCTTGTGTTTTTTGAGTAATAATATTTTGTGTTTTTCGCTTTAGTTCTTCACATCGTCTTTTTAGCTCCTTCAATTGATCCTGATTGAGAATTTCGATATTCAATTGTTTCATTTGTTCCCATTTTTCATTGTATTGCTTTTCAAGACTGTCAGTGTACTTTGCGATTTCATCGCCCAAATCGTCCATATCTATGTCATCATCATCGATGATTTGCACAAAATTCTGTTGTGGCTCCACAGCAACCGGATCGAAATAGCTGAGTCGTATCAGACGTGCTCCATCAGCTGTAGTCACTGGTTTCGATTGATACTCTCTACTAACGAATGGTTGATTTGTGTGGCTAGCAGAGTGAACTGGTGAAGATGCTTGTTGATGACTTGTTGAGGGTTGCTGATGCCAACTTGAACTTTGGTGCTGTTCAGCTCTAGCGGCCGAAAAGTTACCGTCATTTATTCTCTCTTTATTTCGTTCTTTCTTTTGTACATCCGCATCAATATGTTTGTTGAACTGGGAGGAGCTTGATTTTTGTATCAATTTGTTGAGCTGCGCAACATTTGGTTTTTTATCATCGTCATCGACTTCTGGATCATCGTCTAGTTGATGCTGTTCAGCTGTAGCGTCAGAAGAACTACCTTCATTTAATCCGCCTTTACTCCGGATGCTTTGATCTTTTTTTCCAGTATGTTTGTTGAACTCTGACACGTTTGATTTTTCATCATCGTCGTCGGTCTCCTCGTCCGAATCAATAGGATCATCATCTGGCTCATTTTTTATTGTTTGGCGGTTATAAGCAACTGACGGCTCCGGTTCTGACTCTTTCACATAAGATGGCTCAACGCTAGGCTCTGTTTGCAGTGTCAAACCAGGTTCTGTTTTGACTCTAACAAGCGGTTCACTTGATTCACTTGGCTCACTTGGAACATCTCCATGATTACCTGAATAACCCTCATCATCACTGGGTGTATCAGTGCCCGCATCAGACGAATAGTCAAGTTCGACCTTTATTGGTGGCTGCAAATCGTTGCAACTGTCCATTGGTTCATTATCTGGTTTTGCTCCAGATCTGTCAGTCGATTGACATGCTTGATTTTCATAAATTATCGTTCTTGCGTCATCATCGTCATCACTAGGTGTATCAGTTCCAGCATCGGACGCATAGTCAATTGGCTCACTTTTTACTGGTAGTTGACCATCGTTCAGTGTGCCATTGTTGTCTGTGTCCATCGGCTCATCAACTGGTTCGGTTTTAATTTTGACATTTCCATTTTCAGTTGAATCATCAATTTTACGACGTTTTGCATTCTGTAGATTATTCGATTGATTTATGTTGCCTCCCATGTTTTCTTCTGGTTCTCGCTTAATGCTGCCCGCAGAAAAAAACGAATTAATCGATGTTTGCGTCAATGGATCTTTTTTCATGCGATTTGGCTCTTTTAGTTTATTGTTGATCTGTCGCGCTGTTTGAAAGCCTACTAAAAGTGTATATTAAAATGTCAAATGCATATCTGTCAAAAAGTGTGTTTTTGCATGTGTACGCAGAAAAAATGAATGCTTACCATTTGAATGTGTTGGTTTGACACTTGGTTGATTTGAATTTGTTTCATCGTCGATCGAATGTTGTTTCATAAAGCTGTCAAGTTCTCGCTGCATTGCTTCGGCTGATCCACCATGCGCCGTACGCTTTTTCGGTATGTGATTTTTAATCTCTGGAACTAATTCATTTTCCTTTGTAGCTTTACCGATACGCGCACGTTCATTTGTAATTGCTCTCGTGTACATTGACATTACGCGATTTTTTGTAAAGCAATTATATTCTATTTCAGCGGCAATATCTTCATAATCACAAGATTTTAATTGGTGTGCTGGTTTTTGTGTTGCTTTCTCAGCATTTTCTCTCAAAATTTTTAGTAGAAAATCCAAAAAACTTTCACGTTTTTTAACATCCAAACCGGGAATCTTCGATGTAGTATGAATACTACTTTTCACTCGAATTCCGAATGAACGTGTTTGTGTCTCTTCGAGCTTCTTTGCAGCCTCAATTTTCTGTTTACGTCGTTCAAACTCTTTTTGAATGAGATTCGTGGTTTCTTTTTTAGCTTTTGCTTCTCGTTTTGATGAAGTTCCCTCACCGCTGTCATCATCTTCATAATATGATGCAGCCGCATTCTGTGCTGCACCTCGACCACCTTCATACAAATCAGATGTGTCATTAAAATCAACATCCATTTTGCTGATAAAACCATTGAGACCGAGTTTATGAAATGTTTCTAATATTTTTTCGGCTTTTTTCGGATCTTTACAAACATCACACAAATGACGTTTTTTACAATCGGGGGGCGCATCACCAAAATAATTTGAGAACAGTAAATGACGACACCGTAGCGATTCACAATGTTCAACGAGCTGATCAAATTCTTTAATAGATCGTTTGGCCTTTATGCTCTCGGGAGCCTTTTGAAGTGCGGAATTCAATAAGAAGTTGATTGATTTCACCTCTTGACGGCAGTAGTAAAGTCGACAGTATGACAGCTTACCGTCTCTTCCAGCTCGACCTGATTCTTGATAATACGCAGCTATATTTTGTGGACAATCCCAATGTACGACAAATCGTACAGTTGCTTTGTCAACACCCATTCCAAAACTGAGCGTTGCACAAATCACCGCAAATTTACCATTGGTCCAGTCCTCTTGGATATGTTTACGATCTCTATCATTCAAACCAGCATGATACGCTTTGGCCACAATATTTTGCTTTGTTAGACCAACCGCAACACGCTCCACCGCCTCTCTAGTTCGACAATAAACAATACCGCATGGTGCATCGTTTGGTTTTGCTGGCTTCTCTTCGCTTTTAGTTTTCAAACATTTCAGTATAAACTCTTTTAAGTGGCCATAATCATCCTGAATGGAATTTTTGTATACAATATCATAGAAGAGATTTTTACGGAAACAGGGCGTTTTGAATGACTTGGGCTCTTTCAAAGCAAGCTGCTTGAAAATATCATTAGTGACTTCTCTTGATGCTGTCGCTGTTAATGCAATCCATTTTACCGTGGGATAGCGAGCACGAAGTTGACCAAGTTTCAAATAATCTCTACGGAAATCATGTCCCATTTCAGATACACAATGACACTGTAAATACATAAAGTGAATTGCAGGTGAGTTAATGAAATTTTTTTATTGAGATTCAATCTATAATAGCATTTGTACCTCATCGACAGCAATTAGAGCCAATTTATTGTACTTCACGATGTGATCAAGTAACGTTCGAAAAAAGTCAGTTGCCGCCTGCTCTGGTGTGATGTAAAGAAACTTTGTGCTGGGTCTGATGCTTTTCAAGTCATTTATCACACGTTCACGTTCTTTCATGGTCATTTTGGAATTCAATGATTCGGCGCATATTTTTAACTTCGTCAAATGGTCCAATTGATCTTTTATCAGTGCGATTAGTGGCGAAAAGACGAGCGTTATTTTGTTTTCATGTAGCATACCAGGGAATTGGAAACAAAGTGATTTGCCGCTTCCTGTTGGCATCGATATATAAACATCACGTTTCCCTACACAACACAGCACACAATAAATGCATGTTAAAATGATAAATGACTACAAATGTAATGCAATTTAATAAACGATTTTGCCAAACTGAACCGTCTCACCTCTCATGATTTCTTTGATTGCATCTTTTTGCAAAGTACTTTTAAAATCTTTATGATTGAAATATTCATGCAATTTCTGTCGCAAAATATCCGATGAGTATTTGTCTTCTGTTTTTGTGTTTTTATCTGTTCGTTTATCGTCTTTTTTTGGTTTTTCATCCGTTTGTTTGTCATCCATTTTGGACTTTGAAGAACTTGAAGACTTTGTTTTACTGGTTAATTTTGTTGGTTGATCCATGTTTAATAACAGAAACGTTGATGCACAACTTTTACAGACCTTGGTCTGACAGATGAACACTTGTATATGTTCGCGCGTTTCTTGTGTGTATGAAAACCATCTGACATTTGACAATTCGCTTCAAAACAGACAAAACGACGTTTGACGCAAAATTGTATACAACAGCGAAATTTGAGTGAAAAACGAATCATAGGAATCGCTCTGCAGAGACACGCAAAAACATGTTCAATTTCTTTTTTTTAAATATTTTTATTCTTTGTTTTTATTTTTCTTACTAAACATTAAATACAATGAGACATATTTAGGTTGAAATAATTATTAATAATTAATTATGAATTTGATTGAATGAAATTCATTATTTTGATTTGAGAGACAATCTTCAATCTTTCAAAAGATTTTTGAATGTAGTCAATTGTTGGTTATTGAATAGTAATGTGAAGAAGCATCATTGGAACCCATATTGGTGGAAGGTTTTGTTGTGACGCTAATCAAAATGTCTTTGTCTTCGTCATCATCATCAATGTTTATAGCAACAGGTTCTGATCTTATGATTCCCGTTATCACTACGTCGGAATCATCATCGGAATCGGATGAATCAATAACCACTACTTCATCTTCCATTTTTTGATTCAATGCTTTTTCTGGGTTGTCGTAAATCATTTCGTGCGATGGTCCGGCTTGAACCACTTTAATAAAAAAAAACAACAACAACATTAAAAACAATTATTGATAAAATTCAAATATGCATTGATCAACTGCAAATATTCGTTAAATTCTGCCAATGAACAAATAGAATTCTAAAATTACCGTTATCTTTAGAAGGATTTTTCTTGTTTGGGTCATCATTTTCATCACTTTTCAATGCATCCGAAATAGCTGGATAGAGTTGCGTTAATGTGGTGTATCGTTCGATGTTCAAACGAGCCCCCGTTATTGCTCTTGTATATGCGTTTAGATTGCGGTTTTTATTGAAACAGCCTTCTTCGATGGTAATGCTGTGGTGTACGATGATGTCTTTGTCGACAGATTGTGTACATTTCTTTGCATTATCGGTTAACGTTTGAACAAGCAAATTCAAGTATTTTTCACGAAGTTTATCCATTATTGTATTACTGTTTTTTTCCATTGTTCATTTTCACTGTTGAAATTCACAATATGAAAAATATTAACGTTTCTTTTCAATTTCTCAAAGAAACCATTGAAATTGGTTAATATTTATGTCAAAATTAGTATTAAAAACAAAATTAAATGAAAATAGACAAAAAGAATTGAGAACGAAAAATATCTCTTACAGCAAAACCAGTGGAACAGCAAACAAATGCGCAACAATTAAGTTTCACGAAAAAGGAGTAAACATAAGCGAATATGACGTTCTGCTCAGCGGTTTGTGTTTAACTGAGTTAAATTGATTCGGGTGGTATGCATGTGCTGTGCAGTGTGCACACACGTGCGTTACTCTTCTCGGTCCATTCTAACGTCGTGTCGGTACAACACTTCACACGCTCTCATACTTATCGCTGTATAAATGCAAAGATACAAACCTTGAAGCATTGGACTAACACTAAAACAAACACAAACACCAACATGGTCATAAAAATTAGTGTTGCTAAGATGTTTTATTGAAAAAATTTCATGCTTAAAACTAAACATTTGTTCTTTTGCATTTTTATTGCTTTTTTCAAGCAAAATAAAAAAAGTAGTGAAAGTAAAAAAATATGTAATACAACGAATGAACGTTTGGTTTTTAAAATAATGAATGATGTTGTTAAAAGCAAATTTGCTTGAACTTAAAATTTGAAATTAAATATGATAAAGTGGAAACGAAATTTAGAGATTATTTGTCTAGTTGTTAAGTGGTTGTGGTTCACTGAAGCTAACGTAGTGGATCATGGAACGTTGTAAAATTGTGACTGGAGCTCTGAACTGCACCGGTGCAGTTGCGTTAGCAAATATGCTCTGATTTGCTGTGCTAATCGTACGAACTAGGGTCGATGTTTGATTGGCGGTATGCAATGGAGTCGGTGTGCTGGCAAATGAATTTGGCACGTAGTAGGCTGGTGTTGGTTGTCGCAAACCATAGTTTGGTTTAAAGCGATAGATAATTGGTGTTGGTCGAACAACTCGAACTGATTTTGGTTTCAACAGGCTCCCAGCGACATTGTTTCCTTTGTATACATCGGACAGAGATTGTTCTGTATTATCTGACGATTTTGTTTCTTTATCGATGATCGATTTCTTTTCATCATGATTCCGACTATCGTCGGTCATACCTGAACCATAGAATGATATGCGAGAGTATTGATGATCGAGATATGGTAATTGATATGATGGCACGTTTTGACTCGTTTTGCTTGCACCACGATCGGTGATTTGTGTTGATTCTACGGTACTTTTGGATAAATTGATGGGCGTCTCTGAATCAGAAATATCCGAACATGTTGGATTTGATACTTCTGTTTTGGCCTCGATATTGCTCTGGTCAGATGCAACTGATTTCACCATCTTTTTATTTAGTTTTCTTGGTTTCAATTCTGATCGATCTAGAATGAAATTATTAAGTTTTCAGAGGAAAAAACAATATATCAATAAATGAAATACGATTTCTGATTATGTTAACAAATTTGAGAGAATTCGAATGACCGATTAAACTTACTCAATCGACGCATAATGCGACACTTTTTGCATGATTGAGGCGATGTACATTCGGGATGAACCGTTGAATTTCCACTTTTTATTTCATTCTCCTTTTTTCCTCCTTTGCGCTTCTTGTACTTGGATTTCTCCCCCTTTGCCGGCTCAATAGCCTCTGGAGCTAGTTGAATTGATTGACAGAGATTCGATTAGATTGTGTTTTGAATGTATCAGAAAATATCGTTTGTTATTTTCAAATGATTTGCTTACCTTTCACAATTTTTGTCACCACCGTATTTTTCTTGGCACAAATATAATCCTCAACGGCCACAAACAAAGTGTGTGAAGCTGTGGATGCTTCGATTTTTGTGCACAAATACTTGATTGCCTTAATATATGGTGTGATTCCGCGATTTTTTGTGAAATAATCCTCTTCAATATCATCACGAATGGATTCAAAATCACAATCGTTCATCATTTCGGCACACTTTTCCACAAATAGAGCCGAATCAAAGTTTTCTTTGAACAGATCTACAATCAACTGTCGATAAATATTACGCTGTTTATCCATTTTCGGTACACTTCTTTCCGGATTATAGGTTAAAACAATGAAATCATACGATTCACTGAACACAAGCTAACTATTCACACTAAAGTCATCACACTTGAACGTTCGCACGATTTCAGTGTCTCAACGCACCGAATGAATGAACGAACAAGCAACAACCATACTGTTCATACCGTTATTAGTGTCTCTGTCAACGGCTATCATATTTATACCATTTTATCCAATGAACCTTTGTAGTTTACTTTAATTTAGTGTGCCATCTCAAGTTTCGACTGTAAATGTTGCCGTTTTAAAAAAAAAGATAATTTGTTTATTCAATCGACATTGAATATTTGTTTATATTGAAATTTTCGCTGATATAAAAAAATATGTATCATAAAAGTCTTTAGAGAACGATTGAGAATCGTATTGATTGTTTATGTTGTTTTATTCGAAGAAATTGATGATTGGTGCTGCTACACTGCGTCAGACTACGTTGAACGATTCAAATGCTCACACTGTATGCATCCATTTGATGCTTTTCCACTTGAATCAAATTCAACTTGTTCAACTGGGATAATGTTACATGAAAAACGAAATTCGAAATAAATATGCTTTGAAAATGTTTGTTGAGTTTTCATTTGTGAATGCATGTCAGTTATTTATGCGCTAGACCATTGAAACATTCTTTGGAAAATTACTCTTCTATGATTTTCGTAAAAGTAAAACGAAAAACTCTTTCAACGTTCATGCAATAAAGTAAATTGCTAAGTTTTAGATGAAAATTCAATGTTTTATTTCAAGAAACAAATTATTCTGACTGTTATGACAATGAAAAAAATTCAGATAGAAAATGTATGCATTAGAAACTGAATAACAAAATGAATGGCAGTTAAATAACTAGCCAATTTTTATGCGTTTTTTTTAGCATAAGTATCTTAAAGTAACCATCACAATATTATTATCACATTGTGAACATTTTTGTTAAAAATTCATTTGATTTAAACTAAAACTGATTTGTCTCGGAATATGGTTCGCCAGCAAATGCGAAACTCTTGTCTGACTCCGATGCAATACTGATTACAGAAATAGCATCGTCTGTATCTGGACATTCTTCAGTCTTTTGGCACAAATCATCAGTGTTTGTGGCATTTTGATTGCCTGATTTCTCATTTTCACCGTCATCCCACTCATCGATAAGTTTTTCAACTTGAAATGATTGCTCTCTTTCTTTCTTGAAAGTTTTCCGCTGATAATATGGTTTTGATTGAGAAATTTTTGGCTTCTGATTGTTAATCAAAAGTGAGACACCACTTGTTTCCACATCGTCAGCACTTAAATCAGGTAATGCATGCCATTTATTGTTGTCATCACGTGTTAATTCTTGCATGTCCACGTTTGAACCATCAACTGTTACTTCAATCAACACAGTATTCTCTTGCTGTGACGCTTGACTTGCTTGATCAGTTTCAATTGTACCGGATGTTTTTGTATTGTTTGTATTCGATGTATCAATATGAAATGTTACTATACCATCATCGACGGTGACAGTTTTTTTCACTGTATTCTTTCGAGATGTTGCTGTTCTTTTAGCCTTTGGCTTTTCCAATTTCAGCACTGCATCGTCATTCTTTGACCGTTTTGATGAACTGCAATTACCAGAGATTTTGTCTTTTTTAGCACCTTTACTTGTGACATCTTTGGGAATTTTTTCAACTGGTTTTTTTCTTGCGCGTTTTTTAGATGGTGCGTCCTCAGCAACCACACGTGGGACATCGACTTCTTTATTTTTCCATAACTCTTTCCTCGCTTCTTCGACACTTTTGATGGGAAATACTAGCTCAGTGCTACCTTCTGGTGAGTTATTCGATCCAGATGGCTTTTGTTCAGTCATGACAATAAATCCATTTTCGACAGGAACAGATTTTGCTTCTGAATCTGATAATAAAAATGAGAAAAAGTACCAAATTAGTTGGGTTGAAACTAAATCATGATTTATCATTGAAATTACCTATGTCATCGTTGAGCGACAGCGGGGAAAGGGGCAATGGTGGTTGTTCGGTTTTGACAGTATTCACCTTTGACTTTGGTGTCTGTTTGCGCTTTGGCTTTGGTTTCGGCTCTTCACATTCCATTTGCTCAGTTTTTATTTTATTATCACACTTTTGCTTACGCGATTTTTTAACCGGAAAAGCCTTCTCTTCGCCAGAGTCTTTCTTCGCCTTTGAATCATTGCTATCAACTGATGCAGAGTATTGCTTACGTTTATTTCTCTTCGTTTCAGTTTTAACTTCGACTTCTTGATTGAGAGTTATCTTCTCCGCATCTACTGAAGTCGGTTGGGCCGCTTTGCTTTTGTTTGGCGCTCGTCGTCGTCCTTTTGGAGCTTTCAAATCACTGATCGATTCTGATTTCACCACCGCTGAATCAGCAGTCTTCAGAATTGTGTCAGGTTTTTCGGTCTTTATGTCAGCGACTTGCATGTCATTGATTGGAATTTTTGGCTTTCTTGCCCGAGGCTTCCGAGCTTTTTTCGGGATATTTTCACTTGTGACCGTATCTGCCGATCTCATCGATGAATCACTTGGAACATTCAGACTGTTGTCATTTGTTGACAAAATATTTAGTTCAACATTGTTAGCCGGCAGGCAAGTCTGACTCGGTAACAAGAATTCATGAGTATTTTTCTTTGTTTCACACCCAACACCACTAGTTACGGTATGGCTCGGTTCACCAGCAAACAATTTATTCTCTTTTGCTTTCATATATTGGCGAAGAAATTGTGAATTAACTTTGTTCATTTCAAGAGATTTTAGCTTCTGTGCTAGTTCAGTTGGCCGCAATACATTGGCTGATTTGAAAAATGATGCCATCGCACTTGGCCGTGGTATTGGTTTTGATTCAATGTCTGCTTCGATTTTTATTGACGATGTTTCACTTTGTGATTTTGATTGTGTCTTCCGTGCCTTTCGAATTGCCGTTGCAAATGTTTGTTTCGATTTTTCTTGTGACTTTTGGATTTTACCATTTTTTACTTTTCCAATATGCTGTATACATTTTAGGAGTTTTGTTTCGGATTTTGGTGTACTGCTTCTGAGTTTCAGTGATGTTTGTGCTGGTTCCGGTGGTGGTTTGATGGGACTATCTCTCATGGGTGATTCACATAAAATATTGTTGATTAAACTGTCGATGCCATTTTCATCTAACACTTTGGTAGCATTGAAATCTTCCGTTTTTGGTGTGGTTTCATCAAGGAATTCAAAAAAGTCTGGATTTTCAACCGTTGATTCTGCAATGGATGGTTCCATCTCTGGTTCCGTATTGAAACTCGCAAGAAGGTCCGAAAAATCACAATTGTATGATTCAATATCTGGGTTTCGTTGACTGTCACAAAACAGTTTCGTTGAGATTGGATTTGGACATTCATAATTGTTTTGTCCATCTAATGGAACTCTTAAATAGGCTTCCCTTCCGCCGTCAAACACTTCTTCGTAATAGTAAACGGTATTGTCGATCAAACTTTTAAACATGAATCGTTCAAAAGGATACAAACAATTCGCATTTTCACATTTGTAAATAGCCTCTTCCAAACTCAGGTAGAAATATCGCAGTTTATAGTTTAGACCTTTTGAAGTACAGTGCGGACAAGTTTCCGAATACTAGTAAAAGTAAAAAGAATTTAAAAAAAAAGAACAAACAGACAAAGAATGAATAGAAAGCAAAAATCCGCAAAGAACATTACACAACTCAATGCAATGGAATATTCCATAATATAAAAACAAAATTACCTCGACAATATTGTCTTCCACAAATACTTTTCGGGCTTTGATGAGAATTTCAGCGTCCATTTTTAATGTAACTTAACATCAATAAAAAAAAATGTGATTTTATTATCGTACTAAACAAACGTGAACTAAAGAACCATTTTTTGCCGTTGTATTTGATTGGTAGCATTCAGTATATAAACAAACTCGATTCGTTTGAAGCACGTTCTGAGTGTGAAACGTCAATGTCAGCGCTGTTCGGATTGAGAGCTCAATTCTACTCACATGAAGCAATGTGCTTGTGTTTACATTAGACGTTAAGGTTGGTTCATATGGTCATTTGTTCTGCTCATGTGTTGTTTATGCAGTAAAGAGAGACAAAAAAAAAGAGTTGCAAAATAGCGAATTCCATGCGATTGACAATGAATCAGTGGATTTTGTTTACACAGATGCGCTTGAAATTGATAAGAAATCAATTGATACAAATTGAATTGATTGCCACAAATTGGTAGAATTTAAATGTGATTACAGCACAGCTAATGGTCTGAACATGCCTTCACACATCCGAATTGAAGACATTGCGAACCAGCTGATTGAACATGTAGGAAAAATTGACATACAGACCGATTGATACGTTTTGAATCTGATATTACGTCGTTCTGTGTAGTGTTCTCTCTGTCTGTCTCACCAATATGTCTAAATATTAGTGACCTTTGAATTGTGCTTAAAATGTCAAATATTCGCACTAAATTCGCCGACCATATTTGCTCATTGTGCTCACTATAAAACATCGTGAGACTCATTTTAATAAACACACACACACATTTTTCTCCGTTGATTTTTTTTCTCTTCGCATATACACATTTCCTCCGATTCATTCTCATATTTCTTGATTATTTTTTTATTTTTTCGGTTCATCTGTGTTTTGTGTTGTGACATCTTGAAATATTCAGGTATTTAACAATTAAATTTCGAGCTTGAAATAAATAAACAGTGGTTTCATGCAAAACTTTACGCCCAACGACGAAATTTGCAACAAAAATAATAAAAAAAAAGATAGAGAAAAACAAAAATGAATGTAAATACTATCGTTTGATTAAAATCGCATAGTGAGCTTGTCAGCGAAAATCGAAGGCCTCAATTGTTCGGTCTTTGTGTGTTACGGCATTGCAATTGCTGACAAAAACAATTTACATTTTTCTCGAATCTTTTCAATAAACAAGTGGATAAGACCGTACAATTTTTTTTTTTAGAAATGACATTGTACTTCCGAATGTGATTGAGTTATTGCAAAATCGACGCGATAAAGTATAGACAAAATTTAATCGAATTGAAATTTGTGAGAAGTAAAAAAGTGCGAGGTGAAAATCGCGCGAGCACATCGAATTAAATCAGAGCAGCTGCTGGTACAAATCGAGCAAAACGGCTAAGGATAATCAATTAAATTTTTTTTCTTCTCAATAGCTAGAACACACACACGGCAAACCGTACACATTATAGAGAGACACACGCATGGAGCAATGTTGGCTAATTCAATGCAAAGAAAACACACAACACAGTAAATAAAACGCGATAGAAAACCGTGTTATTGTGAACATATTCAATTTATACAGTGTGTATCTATCATACACAGTGAGCCTGTGCACGGTCTGGCTCGATTGGTTAGTTTGCGCGGCAATGTGTGAGAAAAAAACATGAGAAAAACATATACAGAGAATTGATATTTTCAACAACGACCAGATAACAGCAATTACGAAAAAAAATTATTACGACAATTAGTCGACTAACAAAATTCGGGTGCTGCAGTGTGTCGACGTTCATACGGAATTCAATCATCGAATTGTGACGCTCGATTGAGTTTTGTCAACATTAATCAAAACTGCACCATCGAATAAAATTTCATCGACATCGACATCAAAGTGCGCATAGCAAGAGTGAAAGAGAGAAAGAGAGCGTGTGCACGGCAATAGAACGAGAAAATTTATTAATAAACAATAACAATTCCATCCGTTTATTTCTCAAAGTGAATTTGTTTTTTTTCAGTTGTTTTTTTGTGTAAAACGTGAATTTTTGCATTGTGCGTTCTTATTACAATTGAATCAAAGAAAAATTGAAATTGAAAACAATAGAGTCGCATATGGAGTCTTGGACATTTAACGGAATTGTAGCATTAGCAACAAATAGGCTATCGCAAAATTTCAATAGAAACAACAAATTCATTTATTTTGTCTCGAGAAACATTTAACAATAGTTCATTAATTTTTGATTGGCCGTTTTTCATTTTTTTTTTTTTTTATTTTTCTTTTTCGTTGATACTTTTCAATTTTTCCGTCTTATAATACGCTTCGTTGATATTTTCGGGCTTAAACGGTTAATAAATTTTACATCGGTTTGTATCGTTTACAACGTGAATGATTGCATTTTGGGTGCCAAAATTCATAAAATAGTAAATTTAAACGTTCTGTTCAGTTAAGCTGAGTTGTTTTTGTTTTGTTTTTGCTTTTTGTTTATTCGCATCGCAAACAAATAAACAAACATTGTGTTACAATTGAAGTAAAAAAATCAAAAGAGGAAGAATTTTAAAAAATCGTTTGTGTCATTTCGGTCTATTGTTTGAAACGGTGCGTTGAATTTTAAGCCGTAAAAATGAGAGTGGTTGCATTAGTGAGCGGGGGTAAAGATAGCTCCTATAATATGATGAAATGTGTTGCTGAGGGTCATGAGATTGTTGCGTTGGCAAATTTACACCCAAAAGATAAAGGTTTGCTGCATGCATAAAAACGCCTCAATCGAACATCCAATGAGCAAAATTGACATTGTTTTTTATTCGTTTTTTTTTTCGTATTGTTATTTAGATGAATTGGATAGTTATATGTATCAAACTGTCGGCCATATGGGCATTTGCAAACTTGCCGAAGCAATGCAATTACCCTTGTATCGCATGGAAACAAAAGGGAAATCAACACAAACGGGAAAATCTTATGTGCCAACCGACGATGATGAAGTCGAAGACCTTTTCAATTTATTGAAATTGACCAAAGATGAAATGAATGTTGAGGCTTGTGCTGTTGGCGCCATATTTTCGGATTACCAACGAATTCGCGTGGAAAATGTGTAAGTGTTTGAGTTCAAAAAACAATAACAAAAAACAAATAAAGAAAGAACAGTTTTTTGTGGGAAAGACGTCAAAAAAGACGTTATTTTAACGGTTGCTTGTAATTTTCAGGTGTATGCGATTGAATTTGGTACCACTTGCCTACTTGTGGAGGAGAGATCAGACTGAGCTGCTTCAAGAGATGATAGATTGTAAAGTTCATTCGATATTAATCAAAGTTGCGTCGTTAGGTTTAGTACCAGATCGTCATTTAGGCAAATCATTGCGTGAACTTCAGCCGCATCTTGAGAAAATGAAAGAGAAATATGGATTGAATGTGTGCGGTGAAGGTGGTGAATACGAAACATTTACATTGAATTGCCCATTATTCAAGCAGCAAATTTTTATGTGAGTACAGTGAATACGTATGCCTTTGGTATCTATTTTTGGATATAAAACCAATATTTACTCAAAATTTCACTTTTACCAATCGCCAAAAATTAATTCCACAATATTCAACATGTGTGTGTGTGTGTTATGCAAATTTAGTTCAATCATACACCAATTTGGTGTCATAATTCTATATATAGCATTGATATCTGAAGTAATATTTGGTTCACAAGGCGATAAGAAATGGTCTGTTTTTCATCAGTTCAACAACAAAGTAACGAACGTTTGTTTTTGTTCATAATTTGTAAGTTATATCGCCCGCCAACATTGTGCTGAACACAAATTTACCGCTTTAAATTGGAACAAATCAGATTAATATACCATAATTGGAAATCTGCCACTTGAGCCTTTTGGGGCATTTGAAGTGCTATTGTAACAAAATATTTTGATTGATTTGATTAAAATTGTCTACAGTCTCTCTCACCTTTGGAAAATTTTGTAAAAAAAATGGTCATGATCACACTTTATGGTGATGACTTTTTTGGAATAAAATTAAACATTGAATCGAAGTATTCAAAATCACAGTGAAATAAATTAATTCAAGTGAATTATAATGCTAAGTCATAACGCATCCACAAAAAGTAGGAATTACTGAGCCACTCAAATGATTTGAAATGCTAATTAAACGTGAATGAGCTGTTCAATACAATAAATCATAAAGCAATTTAGTGATTTACATGAAGAAAATGAATTTTGCATACATCGATGATAAAGTGATTCTGTATCACGATTTTGTGATGATGTCATTGCCATTTGAACTTTGTTTGCACGAATGCTCACGCGGTGTTGTAGCGGCTAACAGTTGGCGATACACTGCTATGCTTACAAGTGTTTTTTTTTTTGTGTACGCCGAATATTTTCGTTAAAATTAGAATTTTGCACGTGATTTCATTTAATCTCATTTGGCAGTAGAGCAACCATAGCGACATACAGTATCGCCGACAGTGATCCCAATTATGAAATGAAAATGTATAGACAGAGAGAAAGATAGAAAGAAGTTACTACAGAATCAATAGAAACAAGTTGTGATAACGATCTTAATAAGCTAGCAAATATTTTATCGATAACAAAATTGACCGATTAGTGGCAATGGGGGTCGTGTGCTGTTGCCATTGCTGTAATTTTTTTTTTCGTACAGTATTTATCCACGGAAAATAACTACCTCAAGTGTTGGCTGTTCCCATAACACATTCAATTACTCTCATTTTGCTTAATTACTTGATATTTGTGTTTTTTTTACCGCTAAAATTATCATCAAATGAATGACGACATTTTCGAATAGCAATGAAATGAGTAATTTACACGAGTCATTTGAATGCTATCAAATTGAATGATCAAAACATGCCACTGATAAACAGATTCGTGAGCTGATAAATCTTGGTCGAAACAACAACAACAATAAAACTCAATATGAGGCTGTGTCTAACAAATAAATCGATACGAATCGGTCTAAAAATGTGTACAAACGAACAAGGGACACTGGCAACGACCTTAGGCATGTGACCATTACTGTTTTGTCTTCGAAATTGTTGTGTACTTGTGTCTTTCTGTTTTTTTTTTTTTTTTTTTTTAAATTTAATACCTCTGCTGCATTTCATCGTTATCATTCGCGGTCAAAGCACACTGTCTATAATTGCTGATTGTTCAACAGTATGAAATTATTTCCACTTGACAATCGCCATACTGCCAAACAGATAAATAATGTACACACATATAGTATAATTTATTTCCCGCAGAGTCTCTGCATGTGTACAACTGTACAAAATCGATTGCTTTGAAATTAATATTATCTTAATCTGGCGGTGTCTCTGTTTCGTGTTTTCTCTTGCTCGCCCATTTTCAAGTGCACTTCAATTTTACGCTTGCTCGTATCTCACACAACAATTTCTTGCTGTGTAAAAAAAGAAAAACAAACTTCAGTCAATTCATGTGATTATTTGTGCTTGCTCTGCAGAAAGACCTATCACACTGATAACAATATCATGGATTATGACAATAAAATATAGCCCTGAATAAATTTTGTTAATAAAGGTAGCTTATGCGCAAATACATTTGTGACTCAATCTTGACACAATTGAGGTGCATGATTCTTAGCAAAGATTCTCAACACTTGTTGTACATGTATTATCCACTGTTACTTTGATTTGATGTCTGACGACCAGACTCTGGACATTCACATGAACTTTGCTGAAGTCCTCGACTTGTTGTTACATTGCACTTTTTCCACATATTTTCCACATCATTTTTATTTACAAATTCACTTTCTAATCGAAAAATTGCTTGTATTCTTTCTATCAAATTTACAGAGAAGATTTTCAAACGGTCATTAGCAGCTCAGATCCGGTTTGTCCAGTTGGTTATATTAATTTCACAAAATTGCGTTTAATTCCGAAAAGTCGTGACAATGAATCGGAAGTGGTGGTTAAAAAGTCAATTGACTATTTAAGTGACTTGAATGAGTCCAGCTACAGTGACCTGAGTGATCCAGATTTAAGTGAAACCGAATTGGAATTTATTGAAATGGAAAATCGAATGAAAGAATCGATGAGCAAAGAAGAGATTGCGATAATGTCACGAAGTAATAGCTTGAGCCAAGGTGGAAGCGGTTCATTATTATCATCACCGGTACGAGCTCTGGCAGCCAAACGAATTAGCTGCGATGATGGATCCAGACAAGCCAACGATGACGACGCAAGTTCAAATGGCACAACGAAAAATGGATTGCTCGATACAGGACGAGATTTTTGTGATAGCCTTGCAAAGAATGTACAATTTCGTTTTGATATCGAACAACGTCCAATTCAAAATCATCCAAATGTTTCAATCAATAATCGTGGTTGGATGTGGATATCGGGCATTCAGGGAACCGGTGCTACATCGAAAGAAGGCATGCAAGATGCAATCGACAAACTTCTTCAGGTTGTTAACGAAAATGGTTACGAACTCAATAATCTGTGTTATACGTCATTGTATGTACGCAATATGAATGATTATGCTGAATTGAATGCGGTTTATGTGCAAGTGTTCAATTTTACGAATCCGCCAGCGCGTGTATGTATCGAGTGTCCGCTGTCAGATGGCCTACAGGTGATTATGGAAGCGGTCGCATTCAGACCACGGAATAATGATATACAAAATCAACGGCACACAATGCACGTGCAAAGCATTTCACATTGGGCACCAGCCAACATTGGACCGTATAGCCAATCGACACGTGTTGGTGAGATTACATATATAGCAGGTTTGTAAATATCATTTTTGAAATTCTAATATGAATTTTCCGTTGAAATTCGACAACCATTGAAATAATATTATTATTGTTACAGGACAAATCGCTCTGGTACCTGGCAGCATGACAATCATTGATGGCGGCATTCGGCCGCAATGCAAATTAGCATTAAGACATATTTCACGTATAGCCAAGGCAATGAATGCACACGGTCAATTACGTGATGTGGTGCAAGGTATTTGCTTTGTAACGAACCCCAACTACATAGCCGAAGCAAGACGCCAGCTAGAACGTCGAACCACAAATGCAATAATGGATTATATCGTTGTACCAGCACTACCACGAAAGGCATTAGTCGAATGGCAAGTGTGGGCTCATTCCCATAACGATAAATTCGATTGTAAGTGTTATGTGATTCAATTTTCACTTGAAATTCATTCAAATTCAACCAAAATTTGGCAAATCTATAAAAAATGCTGTTTGATTTTTATTTAGATGAGGAAACTGGTTGCTCCGTAGGAGATTATACAGTGTCTAGTCGACGTCGTTGGAACTATGAGAATAATTGTGCCGCAATCGTGTGCTATGTTTCAACAGGTTTGGCTTCATCGTCAACGCAGCTAACAGAATTATCTGAGGACATCATACAACGTCATCAGCAGCTAGCAAAAGGACTCACTGCGGATAATGTCAATGAAGTTCTTGCCTACATAGTCAATAAATTGCTTAAAGCAAAAGGTGTTCCATCGCCAATATCGGCTGATATGCCAAAGCAATCAACAACCTCAAGCAATAGTATAAGTTCAGAAACTCGAGTACCGGCTCTCCATTTGAAAGTATTCTATCAAGTGAGCTCAACACCTCCAATCGACCTCATCATTCAAACAATTTCCGAGTTTTGTGATAGAAATGCCGAACAGACATCAATCGCTTTCAGTGTATTACCGGCTAGCAGTTTACACAATTTCAGTACATTTTTGTCTATTTATGGCATACGACATGCATAAGTTCTAGCAAAGAAAACCATAACAGTTATTTAAACAAAACAAACAAACAAACATACCGACAAAATTTCATAGTTTTTCATATTGTAATGATGTGAAGATAAAAAGAAAAAAAAACTGAGCACTTTTTGTTTAATCGACCACAAATGGATGCCATTTGACATTATTTTGTTTTGGGCAAAATTGCAAAAGTTAAGAGAGAGAGAAAAGAAAAACAAACGCATCGAAACGACGCATGAAAGACAAATAAATGATTTATTAATATTAAGAAATGAGACGATTTGCAAATCAGTTTAGTACATATTTTGAGTGTTAATATCTTTATTTTTTTATTCGGACAGCGCAACGTAACTCCTTTTTTTCTGCCAATGTGTGTGTGTGAAAACACAAAAAAAACACCAACAAAACAATTGAAATGAGTTAAATAATCAAAAACAAGTTTATAAATCTGTTATTTGATTAATGAAAACAAGATATATTGCTTTTTTCTTTTTCAAACTTAAAATATACATGCTATTCAAATTGTTTGGATTACTTTTACTATTTTTTTTATTGCACAACTCAAACGATATGGATTCACATGTTTTTGATGGTTTTCTACACATCCTGATATTTTTTTTTTTTGCTGGTTCGAACTTCTAAAGTTCATATATGTTTATTTAAAATGTGCCTAACAAAAAAAAAGAGAAAGAGTGAGTGAGTGAGTGAGAGAGAGGGGGATTGAGAAACATGTGCGATTTTTTGCGTAGAGAAAGTCCACAAGTATTATTGATACTTCACTGTACTGATTTATTTGATATCAGTCAATATGAACAATTATTCGGATTCATTCATTTTGCTGATATGTTCGTAACAAGACCAAATAAAAACACGGAATAATTTTCTTTTTGTATCTTATATGGTTATTATTACTAACATTGCAAATATTACATTTGATATTGATGTATTAATAAAAAAGAAATTCAAAAAAAGTATAGCACAGATCATTGGTTTTTCTTGTCATTTTAAATATTTTTTCTTTAAAAGAGGATTGATTTTCGATGAAAATAACAGGCATGAGGTAAATCTGTCTAATTTCAACGAGTATTAAGAATTTAAAATTGTCTAGACGAAAAATACCTAAATAAAAATGCTTAATTAGTGTTGAATGTCAAATAAAATGTCAAACGGAATATTTGTCAGCTGTCAGTAGTTGACTTTAAACAGTAAACATCAAACCAAAGTGATGAAACGTTGATAAGTTAGTGAATTTTTCCATCTTTTTATCAGTTGCTTGTTCATTTCAGGATGAAAATGTGTAGTGCAAAGCAAATTTTTGATTCGTTACCTGGAATTTGGAAGTTAACCCGTAAAACATTGACACCATTAAAGCAATGGCAAAATTCCGGAGCAGAATGCATAAAAGCTAGTGGTTATGCTGCATTTACACCAATCGAAACGGATTCAAATTGGCTGATCTATTCGGAAAAAGTGACGATTTGCAGTGGCAATGATAATAACAGCGTAATGAATGGAATGGAAGCAAAACAAAGATATAAATATCGTTATGATAGCACGGAAGAAACATTAACCAAATACTTTTTTGACGATCGTTTATTTTATACACTCAATATTGGCGTTGGACACGACAGTGAAGCGACTGAAGCAATAGCATCCAATTTAGTGACTGGATGTGGGACACATTTATGCATAGCAGACCTTTATAAAGCGAACTATTCATTCATCAATGAACAGCAGTTTGAACTGAAATATACAATTAACGGACCAAAAAAACACTATGAAATTTATACAAAGTATGAAAAATGTACTTCTGATGAAACCGACCAAATCCACCTTCATATTGTAAATGGAGAAATTGTGTGACCTTTTTTTAAAAAATAAAATTCGATTTTTGTACAAATAAATCGCACAATCTCAATAGATTATTTAAAAATTATACTAATTATAACATGTTCAACAAGTTGGCTGACAACACGCAATATTCAGTGGGTGAAAATACTACTTTGGCAATGTGATTGACGGGGGGCGAATTGTGAATGAACAAAAGGATATTTTGTGATCAAAGGGCATTTTAGGACGGTATTATTTGAAATATGTGCAAACCCCGGACGTGGACGTTCCCGAGGGGGGCAAACCCCTGACGGCCCCCACCCGTGCTATGGTTCAAATGTGCCAAATGTGGCAATCCCCTCGACTGTCATGCATGGATTTCAGACCAGCATAAATTATCAATGAAACAGAGTCATTGCAACTTTGCATATTCATACAGCAAGCTGTAAACACACCATGGATGATTTCCAGTGAATACTAGTTTTTCTTTGAATTAACCTTCAATTCCCTAAATCTACAACAGAAGAAATTAAATTTTAACCTTGTTACCACTTGCATGTTCAACCAGTTCGATGATTTTTCAATTTTTTTATTTTTCCAGGGCTGTTATTTACAGTATCATTCCGTAATAAAATGTGCAAATTAGTTCCGATGTGTTCACGTCATACAATTCAATTTTCTACGTTCTAAATGGACAACATAACACCTTAACTTTTGTCTGCATGGATTACGATGAATTTCACATAGCGTGAAATGAATGATTAGCAATTGCTACCAATACATGCATTTAAAAACTCGAATCTCCTTTACATTCTTTCAATGTAAATGTCAGTTGAAATGTTTTATAATGATAACGATCCAAAATAAAACCAGATCGAACCGATGAACGCAATTTTTTGTTTGTTTTCTCTTGAATAAAACAATTGAAGGGTGGCTTGGCTTTGAACTACGGTTTTATTCGATCAATCATTTAATTCAATTGGGAAATGACATGTATTTGCTTCGCACGTTAACTAAATAAAGAATCTAACCTCTTTTCACATATTTAATTCAAATTCTGAGTGGCTGGGCAAAAAAATGACTCATATCAGGCTATCTATTGAATTTAAATATGGAAAATTATTTAGTCGAAAATAAACACTTGATGAAACACCATCAACAATTTAATCGAAAAAATGCTCAAAAATTGTTGTAGTTTTATTTTAGTGAAATTTGTTCAACCATAAACAGTTAGCTTGGGTTCCACGTTGATTAAGAAGGGAATTTACCACAATTGTCCGTAATACAGAACACCGGAATATCATTTTATTCCGGCGATTTTTATCCGGATTGTAATTTTTTGACCTCCCATTCAATTTCAGCCGCACACCTCTGAAACTATTTAATTTATTAAAATGTACAATCGTGTTTGGTAGGTGATTAAAATAACACTAATTTCATGCCACACAGCAATAGATAATTGGCTCTCTAGTTTAGTATAAAAAGCAACGAAACTTTGAGACTGATAAGTTTTATTCGAAAAATAAGTGCGAGAAACATAACAAAATGTTTCAGCCAAGTCCACGATTAGCTGTCAGTGTAATACGTCAAAGAAATCGACTGAGACCAGCAAAACTAGAGCGAATCGATAGTGGATCACAAACATGTCAGGCTACCTGTCGAGAGAGCTTACATCAATATCTTATGAGTACGACATTGCATGGATTAAAATATGTTGGTGATGGTACTATTACATTATTTGAACGGTAAGAAGACAACAAAGCAAACCGAACAATTCGAATAAAATACTTAAATATTTTGAGCTTCACATTTTCAGCATATTTTTTGGGTTGATGTTTGTTATTGTGGTGTTGCTTTCGATATATTTTATATCAAACGTTTATATAAAATATTCTGCATCACCAATGATCATATCACTTAGTTCAATGTCGACTGATATTACAGAACTCCCTTTTCCTGGTAAATTGTATCCTATTCAAACGCATTTGGCTTTGCTTTTACTAATACTGCTAATACTCAATTTGACTACAGCTGTTACAGTGTGTAACATGAATCAAGCGGTAAAAAGTGTTGTGGAAAAAATACCAACCAATAGTGAAGATTATTCGATGGTTCAGAGCATATGCACCCATGCCGTGGATGAAAATGTTACAAACGCGAAGGCAGGTAAATGGGCCGCCTATCAGAAAGTGTTAATAGATGTACGATCGCATGCTTAAGTACACTTGATGTATCTATATTTGATGGCTTTTAATCATTGGTTCGATGAATTGAATTTTTTCTTTATCAGGTATCACAATCATGCGAAGATATGCTGATTTCATGCGTTTACGGTGGATTGGATTTTAATTGCACTGATATTTTTATCACTGTGTTAACAGACGAGGGATTATGTTGCACATTCAATGGAGTCAACAAGAAATTCATTGCTCGGCCTCAATTCAAGTTAGAATTTCGATTTTTTTTTTTGGGAAATTTGTGTTTCACAAATCAAACTCTCAATTTTTCCGGTTTTCGTATTTCAATTAAAGTAACCCTCAGGAATTTAATATCAGTGCATTCTTGGATGAGACTGCTAACAATTGGACACCAGAACACGGATTCACAAATGAAAAGTTGAAAAATAATAAATTCGGTTATCCACGGCCAACAGTTGGTAATTAAAAATGAAAATTCTATTCAATTGTTCGTAATATAAATGGGAAAATTTAACAGGTACCGGTACCAACATGGGACTCACCATTTTATTAGACGCTGGCATCAGCGATTATTACTGTTCATCTACGAATAGTTATGGTTTCAAGATACTTTTGCATAGTCCAATTGAAGCACCACGGATCACAAATTATGGCACTTCAGTTTCAAATGGATATGAGTCACGGGTTGTCATAATGCCAACTCTGTCTCAGGCATCGCATGCTATACGAAAACTGCCAATTAGTATAAGACAATGCATTTTTGAAGATGAAAATTATCTAACTTATTATAGGTAAAGTCCAACAATCGATCACAACAATATTGTTAAAATACTCATATGAAATGTTTTTGATTCATTGTAGAATTTACTCTCGAGGAGTGAGTGTTTAATTTGTTTACAAAACAAGTCTGTGGTGATACTTCAATGCGACAATATTTTCGGATCATGTTGATAATTTTCAATGGTTTTGTGCTAATTTGAAGGGCTACCGTGGTCATGTTATTTGATATTTTCGTTTAAAAAGGATATAAAATGACAATCATATTCTGCGAATTTTGGCATCTTGCTTTGCCCAAAACCTTGAAAATTGCTGCTGTTACATCATTGTTTGGTTTCGAGTCCCTACGCTAACAAAATACACATTCGCTGATGAAAAAGGTGAAGTTTATTGTTGACATGAAAATGTTCAAGTTCAAACTCACTTCCACATAAAAACATTTGATTACGAAACTGCGCTTAGGGTACCGATTCCAAAGTGATTACGCGGTTGAAAATCATCATCGGATTCATAACGGCCTTGTCGAATTAGGCTCATTTTTTCCACGGCAACCCAAACAGCATCGAATCTTCTGAAAGTTTAAACTTGATCCAAATATTGGCTCGCAGATAGAACTACTAACATACAAGCAGTATATTGCTGCGTTTAGCTTACAAAGCACAATCAACACTGAGCGCACACACAGTGATCGCACTATATTGAAGTGGTGAACGTGTCTGAGTCAGCAACCAGTGGCTACTGTATTGTGTATGTTCAATGCAACGATATTCAAAACAGTAGCTACTTTAGTTGGGCTACTTTTATGTTAGCAGATCTATCTGCGAACTAAACGCCTGACTTGATCCGAATACTTGGTCAAATAAATAATAGAAACCATTTTCGATTAATATTTAATCATAGAACTGTGAAATGGAATGTACAGCCAAAATTTATTTATCGTATTGCAAGTGCATTCTTTACTATATGCCACGTTTCGATGATGACATCACTATCTGCGGGCATTCTGATGACACATGCGTCGATCATGTAACCACTCAATTGCAATTGAAACAAAACAAATCTTTCACTTGCAATTGTTTGCCGGGGTGCTTTGAAATCGCATACGATGCGGAAATTTCGATGGCACCGTTGCTTCAGCAAGGGCCATTACTGCAAAAACGAGATCTGTCAGGACCAAATGTTTCGGTTATACACATTTTCTACAAAAAAAACTTCTTTCGTAGCCAGAGAAAGGTAATAAAATGGAGTAATAAATTATAATATATGTGAATATATCAATTATTATTTCGTATAGGAGGAGTTAATTGGATTTACGGAATTTTTGTGTAAGATACAGAACACAGTGTGTTTAACACATATCTAAATAGTTTTAATTCCATGACAAGAATCAACCGAAAGAGAGACTAATCTGAGCTATCGTGTGCCATTTTCAGCTAACACAGGTGGGCTGTTGGGACTGTTCATGGGTTTCAGTGTATTCTCGATTGTTGAAGTGTTTTATTTTGTAACTATTCGGCCGTACAGTAATCACATGAAGGTGTCGGAAAGACGTCGTCAAACGTTTAATCGGATGTTTCGAAGATTTAGAAAAGTTAAAACTAGGCGATTACCGACATCGATGATGGGCTCTAATGTTCAGCCCATCGATAGATATGATAATGATTTAGGTTTCCCGTACACCGGTTAGACCGATGACTTTTGTGTTATGTTTTGAACTTGTGCACCACTACATACTTTCAATGCCATACGTGATACACAAAGTAAATTTATTCATTTTTTTGCACTGAAACAATAAGTAATTTTGAAAACTCTGAATTAAAGTTTTAAAAAACAGTCAATGGTCGATTTAATTCGTTTTTTTTGTCTTTTATTTTAACTGTTGATTTCTTTTTACATTGTTGTAAATTACTGCTGGTGTGATTAAAATTACACTTTGTGAGTGTTGCATGCAAATAAAATGGGATAAAGTAATGAGATCAACAAGTTGAGCTTTCACATTTATCAAAATGCTGAATATGAGGTAGTTGCTAATCATGCATAGGTTCTCACCAGAGGTCTAATTACCCCTTAATGGGTTTTAAAATGAGTTGACACTAGATGGAATTGACTTTCTTCGTCACCCCCCCAAGATTTTTTATTTTTTTTTTTGCTTACTTCATCCCCCCACTATGACCAACTTAAGAACCAATGTAATCATGGCAACGATTTATGCATGACAAATATTAGTTAGATCTTGATATGACTCGAAATTAATAGCTTCTATGTAAAAACTGGTTACTTCGCGTGTGATTCGAAATTACTTTCGAAAGGTGATTTAAAATACAAAAAAATATATTATTAAACAATTTAGTAATATTCAGAGCTTGTGTTTGTCATTACACCGGTAGAGTATAAAAGGCATCGAAAACGGAAAAAATCATAAAGTTGAGTTTATAAGCTTCATTGAATCACATTACAAGATGTCTTCATCCGGGATGCAGATCAGTGTTGTAAACCATCGTAGAGAAAGTCCTGACTCCAAAATGACAAAGTTTGATAATGATTTTAGGGAGAACCTTAACTTTTCATGGCGCAAGAACTTGAATGAATACTTATATAATTCGACGTTGCATGGCTTGAGATATGTTGGTGATCGCAATATATCTCGCTGGGAAAGGTAGACGGATCATCAACCTTGATGTAATATTCTAAATCTAATGTACATGAATTTTATTAGGTTATTTTTCGCTTGCATGTTTCTTTTGGTGATAATGTTATCAGTTTATTTTATATCGACTATTTGGATTAAGTGGTCGGATTCACCGATAATTGTAACGCTAAGTTCAAAGACAAGGTCTATAAAGGACTTACCTTTTCCAGGTAACTGAAGAATTGTTAATGTCTTAAGTCTTTAATTTTGATTCGTTTCCTAAACATTCATGGAACAGCTATCACCATTTGTAATATGAATCAAGTAAAAAAAAGTGCAGTGGAAAACATTTCAAAAGATAGCCCAGAGTTTTCGGTGGTTAAGGGTCGATGTTCAATTGATTCTAATGACAATGATTCAAACTCAGACTCAATAACGTGGCCACTTTATCGAAAAGTGCTTCTAGATGTGAGTAATATTAATCGGTTAGCGGGTAAATGCTCAAAAAAATTATATTTTTTTTCACAGGTGTCACCAACATGCGAAAGTATGCTGCTGTACTGTGAATATGGCAGAGTGAAATTCAACTGTACGACGAAGTTTCGAACAGTTTTGACCGATGATGGTATGTGTTGCACTTTTAATGCCGCACACAGAAAGCATCTCATGAAAACAGTGTACGAGTCTATTTTGTATTTTCGTTGAATATTTTTTATGGTTGAATTTCTGAAATTATTTGAATTGAAATGTTAAAAATAATTACGCATTTTAAGCCCATCGGAAGAACTAGATGATGACGATAAATATTTTAGTCTAAGAGCAAACAAATGGACACCAGAATCTGGATTTGGATCAGAAGGATTAAAATTGAATGGGGAAAGCTCCCCTCTTCCTGGCGTTGGTAACATGTGCATAAACAATTCAATATTTCCGTACGGTTTTTTTCATTACCGTTTGTTTTTATTTTGTCCGGAAATATGTTTAGGCACAGGAAACGAAATGGGTCTTTCTTTGGTATTAAATGCAGATATTCATGATTATTATTGCTCATCGACCAAAAGTTACGGATTCAAAGTACTTTTACATAGTCCAAACGATCAACCAAGAGTGGCTCATTATGGTCTTGCAATTCCAAATGGATTTGAGTCACGCATTGTCATTGTACCAACAATATCTGAGGCATCATATCCAATCAGAAAAATTGCAAAAAATATCAGGCAATGTATATTTGAGAATGAAAATTTTCTAGATTTCTATCGGTAAATATTTAATTTTTAATTTGAATGAAAAATGAATAACGATTTACAATATTTTTGTTGCAAGTATATATTCGATCCGAGTGAGTAAAATTAAAACTGAAACGTAAATATTTCTTCAAATGTATTAAATTGATTTTGCATTCAATTTTAGAACTGTGAAAGCGAATGTGAAACGAAAATACTATATATGCATTGCAATTGTATTATGTACTACATGCCCCGGTTCCATCCAAACTTGACAATTTGTGGCTATAAAGAGCTTGAATGTGTCCAAAGGGTTGACTTGGAGCTCCAGTTGAAGCGAAACTCTACGTACAAATGTAGTCGTTGTTTGACTGGATGTTTTGCTTTATCATACGAATCAACATATTCAACTGCAAAGATATTCGAACGCGATTCATTTTTACTAAAGAACAAGTTGGATCCGAAAAATGTCGCAGTTTTCCACACCTATTATGCAACCTCCGACTTCCGGAGTCAGAAAAAAGAAGAGTTGGTTGGGTTTGCAGATTTCTTATGTAAAAAAATCTTTTATTTTTCCATTTTTATTGTGAATTTTATTCAATCAATTTTATTTTGATACATTTTTCAAGCTAACATGGGTGGACTTCTGGGCTTGTTCATGGGATTTAGCGTGATTTCGGTCATTGAAATGTTCTATTTTATCTCGATTCGTCCATACTTCAGCTATCTTCGGTTCACGCATCGCAAACGTATGGTCGTTTCCAATGTTGTTCGAAGGATGGAAAATCTGCGCCTCAGGAGAAACTCACCAATATTAATAAGAACCGTACAGTCAAGCATGCACAACGAAACAGCGTTTTTGAATTAACCCTCTTTACATTTTTGTTCTGAATACTCAATGATCATCACAAATTTCTCACAGTTTTTTTTTGAAAATTCACAATAAAATTACACAAGCTTTCAATCCTGTCCAAACCCTTTTTTTTATTACATTTTTTCGATATTTTGATATATACAAATCTTCATTCAGTTCACTATTATCATAAGAGGGCATATCAAAATTCTTTGGATTTCTATATGAGAGTAAAAAACTGTTGACTAGAGATTAAAGTAGAACCAATCGTACGTGAATTATTGATGTGGAATTATATTCGCATACATCCTCACGTTAAACTACATAGCGAGACTCAAGCACGGCGTAGTATATGAAAATCAAAGCACAAAATGTTGTACAAAGCGGAAATTGAATCACTGTTTCCAGATAATTACACGTAAATATGAAATGAAAAGTGCGACAATGGCGTCCCCTATATTTGTATGGAAATTTTAATCTAATTACTGTAAAATAAAATCAAGCATACATATCTTTGCACGATTGATAAGATTTGTCTTTGTATGAAACGATAATTGATGTTAATATTGGTTATATTCATAGTGGAATGGCTCATGGTATATAAAAACTGGTTACTTTGCGTGTAATTCGAAATTAATTTCAAATGGTGATTAAACATTAGCTTTTAAAGTATTAAATTGCAGTGATATTTAAAGCTTGTGTGTATCATTACTTCAAGGATAGTATAAAAGGCATCACAAACGAAAAACGTTGCCTAGTTGAGTTTATAAACTTCATTAAATCATTTAACGCAGTATATAGTACAAAGTACATGCAAGATGTCTTCGTCCGGGATGCAGATCAACGTTATTACCAATCGAAAGGAAAGATCTGACTCCAAAGTGTCAACAACTGAGAATGATTTTGGAAAAAATCTCAACTTTTCTTGGCGCGAGAATTTAAATGAATACTTATATAATTCCACGTTGCATGGCTTGAGATATGTTGGCGATCGCAATATATCTCGCTGGGAAAGGTATACGGATCATCAACATTGAATGTATCATATATAAATGTGTAAAAATCTACAATTTAAATGAATTTTTTTAGGTCATTCTTTACTTGCATGTTTCTTCTGGTGGTAATATTATCGATATACTACATATCGACTATTTGGATCAAGTGGTCGGATTCGCCGATTATTGTAACGTTGAGTTCCAAGTCAAGGTCTATAAAGGACTTACCTTTTCCAGGTAATACATGAAACGTTAATATTGACAGTCTTTAATTTTGATTCGTTTCCCAAACATTCATGGAACAGCTATCACCATTTGTAATATGAACCAAGTAAAAGAAAGTGCAATGGAAAAAATTTCGAAAAATAGCTCAGAATTTTCAGTGATTAAGGGTCTGTGTCGTCGTCGTGATGCTCTACTGTTCAACAATGATACAAACTCAGATTCAGTAACATGGCCACTTTACCGCAAAGTGCTTTTAGATGTAAATATTTTATAATTCCATTAAATGGAACGCTATTATTATAAACGTTATCTATTTTTGTAACAGGTGTCACCAACATGTGAAAGTATGCTGCTGTCCTGTGTATATGGCAAAAAGACGTTCAATTGTTCGACTAAATTTCGAAAAGTTTTAACCGATGATGGAATGTGTTGCACTTTTAATGGGGCCCATCGAAAGTATCTTATGAAGACGACGTACGAATTTATTTTGTATTTTCGTTGAATATTTTTTTGTGGAATACTCCATTTGGTACATTTGGTCACAAATGAAAAATGAATACAATCCGTGTGATTTTATTTTTCAACATTGTAACTGAATTTCTGAAATTATTTAAATTGAAATGTTGAATAATTACGCATTTTAAGCCCATCGGAAGAACTAGATGATGATGATGAATATTTTGGTCTGAAAGCAAACAAATGGACACCAGAAACTGGATTTGAATCAGAAGAATTAAAATTGGATGCGAAAAGCAACCCTCTTCCTGGCGTTGGTAATGTTTAAATGTAAAATTTGACACTTCGATTAGTGTTTTATCATCTATAAATATGTTTAGGTACGGGAAACGAAATGGGCCTTTCTTTGATATTGAATGCAGATATTCATGATTATTATTGCTCATCAACCCGAAGTTACGGATTCAAAGTACTTTTACACAGTCCAAATGATCAACCAAAAGTGGCCTATTTTGGCGTTGCAATTCCAAATGGGTATGAGTCACGCCTTGCCATTCTACCAACAATATCCGAAGCATCAGATCCAATTCGAAAAATAGCAAAGAACATCAGGCAATGCATATTTGAGAATGAAAATTTTCTTGATTTCTATCGGTAAATATTTAATGTTCAATTTAACTCAATAATAAATCATTTATTTAATGTTTTTGTTTTAAGTATATATTCGGACAGAGTGAGTAGAACTAATTGGAAACTCGAATACGAAATTAAAACTTTCTCCAAATGAATTAAATTTAGAACTGTGAAAGCGAATGTGAAACGAAAATCTTATATGAAAACTGCCATTGTATTATGTACTACATGCCTCGATTCCATCCAAACCTGACAATTTGTGGCTATAAAGAGTCTGAATGTGTCCAAAGAGTGAGCAAAGAGCTCAGTTTACAGCTAAACTCTAGCTTCATGTGTAGTCGTTGTTTGACTGGATGTTATGCGTTGACATACGAAACAACATTTTCAACCGCAAATATATTCGAAGGGGAAACATTTTTGCTTAAGAATAATTTGGAAACGAAGAATGTAGCTATTGTTCATATTTATTATGCAAGTGCCAACTTCCGGAGTGAAAGAAAAGAAGAGTTGGTTGGGTTTGCGAGTTTTTTATGTAAAAAAATCTTTTATTTTTCTATTTTTATTGCATGTTTCATTCAATTCATTTATGTTCATTTATTTTTCAAGCTAACATGGGTGGACTTCTGGGCTTGTTCATGGGGTTCAGTGTGATTTCGTTCATTGAAATGTTCTATTTCATCTCGATTCGTCCATACTTCAGCTATCTTCGATTCTCGCATCGAAAACATTTGGTCGTTTCCAAAATTGTTCGAAAAATAGAAAGTTTGCGCCTCAGGAAAAGTTCACCAATAATAATAAGAACTGTAGAATCAAATGAAAGACATTATCCATATTTAAATTAAATTAATCTTTTAGGCATACAGCTTTTGAGAGTTAAGAATGTTGGATCTTGGTTAATTTTGGTGTGAAAATGCTGAATTTCTAATAATTTTTTGCCTGATGTACATGAAGTGATTGATTTGATGTTTAGTTTTATACACAATTACATTTTATAAACAATTTTATGAAGTCCTCCAAAAGCCGGAGATATGCACTAGAGGGTTAAATTTCAAAGAGGTTTACCTTTTTCATTTTAATTCTAAATATTCAACTGATACCAATTTTTGCACACGATTTTTACACACAATAAAAAAGAATGCTTTTAAAATGTCAACTAATACGTTTCATACTCATTTCGTTAGTGGTTTTTAGTAATTGTTTCCTTTATCTTTTAGCAGTTGAAAAAGAACATTTTGGAAAAATTTAAGTAGACATAATTTGGTGTATTTTTCAAAACTCAAGTCTTCTATATATTGAGTGAAAGCCAAAAGAATGAGCGCCAAATTCGAATTGAATGCATTAATATACACCAAAACTAGCATCAGTGAGCTCGAGTGCTCGCAATTCACTAGAACAATGTAAACTATGAATACTCTATGATAAATTTCATTTAATCCTGTGAAAGAAAAATTAGCTGACTAATCAGACGGGTAATTTGGGACTAAAAAGACAGTTTCGAACAAAAACGAACGATTCAAGTCAACTTTGATTTTTGACGACTAGTCGTCATAGATAGCTATCGTTCCAATTTATCCGACTGACAAGCCATCCGGATGGATTTGAAAATTTGTATGAAACATAATCAACTTTGATCGATTTATCCAGCTATAGACAACTCAAATTGTTTATTTTTTTTCTGGATGTAAGCCACTTCTTTTGAGTGCTATAAGATATGTGCAAGCTGTGCAAGAATTCGTTAAACTTTATTTCAATAATATATGTATTGTGCATGCTCGTTCCCAGAAAAAAAAAATGAAACTGTTCAAGAGAAAAATAGAGATCTGATCGCTAAATTCAATAATCAAATCCCAAAAACATTGAGTTTCATATGAATTAGAAAGTTTCTAATAGAAACTCTAATATGTATTATGCAGAGAGCTCATGTGATTTGATCAAATATAGTTATTTCCTTTCAATGCTGGTAATTGGATTCCTATTTCAGCATCTATGGGCACATCGGTTTTTCTTCTTATTTTTAATAGTTTTAATCGTTGCGTCATTCGCTGAAAAGTTTGACGACGCTTGTCTGCATCTTTTAAATAATTGCAATACGGTCGAATCGATAAAAAGTACACAATTTCGATGATTGAAAAAACACTAAATCCCATGAACAATCCAAGAAGTCCACCAATATTAGCTGAAAAAAAGTTTGACAATTTGACTGTCATTAATCGATAAACATACGAATTATGTATTTACATAGAAATTCCGTTAAGCCAACAAGTTGATCTTTATTTTGACTTCTGTAGTACGAAGATTGGTAGTAAACGTGTAAGATTCCAGTATTTTGAGCCGCAAGGTCCATAACTTTTAATAGTTGTGATTGATTATCAATAGGTGTTGAAGACAATCCCATATCAAATTTAATAGCATGACATCCATTTAGACAGGTCTTGTCATTTTCTCCAGATTGAAGATCTTTCTTCACTTGTATAACACATTTATCGTTTGAGTGGCTACAGATTGTTGTGTTTTGTTCGAATCGTGGCATGAAATACAATACACAACCGCAATGCTTGTGAAAGAGTTTCGTTTCACATTCAGTTTTACAATTCTATGTATTTAATTTAAGAAAATATAATGAGTTCAATACGTTGACCACAAAGGTGTAATTGAAGAATGACGAAAATTGTAATACTTACCCCTCGAGAATATAGCCTGTAAGTAATAAAGTTCAAATGTGTTTTAATTTTTGTGATAAATACAGAAGTACTTATATCATAAGTACTTTTGTAAATTCGATATTTGTTCCACTTAATTGAATGATTGACACTTATATGTACACATTTCAAAAGAAATGCTTACTTCTTCAGTTCTGAGCAAAGACTAGTGTAAAAACCAAAATTTTGTATCAAATGAGATAACTTGAATAGTCTGGCATGCTTTGAGAATTGATATACATATGATGTCCTCAGTGAGGACTCCTCACCGTACCCCGATTCACCTATTTTTTCCCAGATATTATAAATCTGAGTCAGCTTAGTCAAACTAAATTCAACGAAAGAGCTTACCGGTAGAATGAAAGAAAATTCTCATTCTCAAACAGACATTTCCTGAGATTGACTGGAATACTTCGAACCGGTTCTGTCGCTTTTGAGAGTATGGGTGTGGCTATAATGCGGGATTCGTGACCATTGGCAATTTCCACGCCCCAATGGTTGATTTTTGGCATTTCATTTGGACTGTGTAAAATTACTTTGTATCCGAATCCATTCGTCATTGAGCAATAATAATCATTAATTGGTGCATTGAGAATAACTGTCAGCCCAATGTCGCTACCAGACCCTATATACAGAGAGTCCACAGCATATGAGGTTATAAGCGATCCAAATCAAAATTAACCCAAACATTTATATAATTATTCATTACCAATGCCTGGTTTTGGGTATCCATATTTGTGTTTTTTTAATACATCCGAATAGAATCCATACTCTGGTGTCCAATTATTGGCCATTTCATCTAAGTAATCATTTTGATGAAAATTTTCTGATTCACTAAACATTGGGAAGCAAAACATCAAATTATTAGTGTTTTGAAGTGAATTTTAAAACAGGCAACATCCTGAACTTGTATGGAAGTTTCATCATAAACTTTCTGTGTACTCCATTGAAATTGCAACAAAGTCCTCCATCGGTTAAAATGGCATTAAAAATGTCCGTACAATTAATATCAACTCCACCGTATCTGCATGCAATTAACATTTCGTCACAGGGCTGAGTAATCTAATTGATGGTGTCGTATCATTTCAAAATTGGACAAAATATACGCCATTGTGTAAGATTGCTGTTGATTTAAACTTACATTGATCAAAACTTTCCGAAAAACATCCCATTTTCCAGAAAATGTATTTTTTGCATTTTTATCGAGTGGTCGTCGACATACGGTTTGAAGCACAGAATGTTCTTCACTTCCAATTGGTATCTTCAAAGCTGCACTTTTTTGAGCACGGTTCATATTGCAAATAGTTACAGCTTTCATGCAACAACAAAAAAACAGTTAGATCAATATGAAAATGGATTCAATGACATAATGGAAAATCGTAAAAATACCTGGAAATGGAAAATCTTTCACCGAAGACCCATATGGGTTTAAGGTAACAATTAAAGGTGATGAATTCCATCTGTTCCACACATTGGTTATAAAATATCCAGAAAATATCAACACAACCAAAAACATACAACCGAAAAAGGATCTAAAAGATTTGTTTATATATATTTTTTGCTGCTGTTTTTGATTGTAAGTTTATTAAGCACACCGCTCTAGTCGAGTGATTTTTCGATCTCCAACATATTTTAAGCCATGCAATGTTGTATTCAATAAATATTGATTGAAATTTTCACGACACCTGCTCAAAAGAGATTGTTTCACTTCATATTGAAGACGCCTCAGCTGTAAGTCACCTCTACTACTGTTTTTATGCGAAATATTTACTTTGGATCTTGGTTCAAACATTTTTTTGGCAAGAACCTCTGCTTCAATTAATGTGAACACAGTAATTGTAATGAATGATTGTATTCACGGTTCACGCTTATTTATATTGCTTGAAATAGAAAATAAATATATAAAATCATGTGTTGAAAGCTGTTGAATGTTAATTACCTTTAGTGTATTACTGGAGTAGCCTTGACAATGACAATTACTAACGGGGACATGTGCAATGTTTACATTTGAACATTTGAATTGTTCCCAATTAAATGTTCCAATATATTTAAACACGAATATTAAATTCAGCTTACAGTTGAAATCATGACATTTTTGTTAATCACTGTGGTTGGGGTAATTACTTCACAAAAATTTGGTCGTATCTTGGAATTTATCTTAAGAAATCAATAAATTGAAATAATAACATTTGAACTGCACAAACTGCTGATTAATGTCTTCCACTAGAGATTTCACTTTAGCTAAAATTGTTTTCTGGAAACACATTGTGAAGTGAATTGAGCTATACTGTTCAAATTGTACTTACAAAGCATTAAATACCATTCACTAAATTGTTTGATCATTTAAATGTAAATAAATTTAGTCTAAAAGAGCAATTACTGTTCGTGTCCAGTTGGTAATTTGATTGACAAGGCTACATTGTAGGGCAGTAAACAAAGTTAATTGTCAAAAGTGAATAATGAGTGCCAACACATGTAAGTCTATCGGTTTCAACTGCATCGAGTGACATAAAAAAAAAGTCAAATGTGCATTGACGTTCTCATCCAAAGCTCTTATTTTATTGTGCCTCATCACTTATGATTTTTTTTTTTTCATACAAAAATGTTCGAACCAAGATTACAAGTGGATGCACTTGAAAACAGGAAAGGAAAAACTGACACCGAATTAAGACGAATCCAAAATCATGTGAAACAATCGATTTTTTCAAGGTGTCGTGAAAGTTTAATTCACTACTTACTAAATTCAACATTGCATGGTTTAAAATATGTTGGAGATAGAAAAATCACTCGATTCGAACGGTGAGTCCAATGGGAATTTTGTGGAAATATCAACAAATTGCATTTATTAATTTTTATAAACTATTATACTCAAATCCTTTAGATCATTTTTTGCTTGTATGTTTTTTGTGGTGTTGATATCTTCGGGATATTTTATAACCAATGTGTGGAACAGATGGAATGCAACTCCCATAATAGTTACACTGAATGCACATGGTACTTCGGTCAAAGATCTACCATTTCCAGGTATTTCAACTTTGATCATTTTGATTCGTGTTTAAATTTTACTTTGATTTTTTTTATTTGTTGGTCGAAAGCTGTTACCATTTGTAATATGAATCAAGCACGGAGGAGTGCTGTTTCAATGATACCGCGAGCAAGTGAAGAATACTCAGTGGTACAATCCATATGTCGGGAAAGCGTAGATGAAAATGTAACAAATTCCGTTGCTGGGACTTGGAATACGTTTCGAAAGGTTCTGCTAGATGTACGACTTACTCCACATAAATGTTAAATTCGAATTGAACATTGAACAATGCTATATTCCAATGCATTAGGTTGCTCAACCTTGTGAACAAATGTTAATTGCATGTAGATTTGGTGGTATTACAGTGGACTGCATGCGTATTTTTAATAGTATTTTAACCGATGGAGGACTTTGTTGCATTTTCAATGGACTGCACAGGAAGTTTATGATGAATTTTGGATACAAGTATAACAACCAGTTACCAAATTGAAATCAAAGACCATGTTACTGATGTTGTGACTTTTTTTCAACAATTTTAGTCGATCCGAAAATTTCCATGACAACGATTATTTGGAAAATATGGCAAATAATTGGACACCAGAAAATGGATTTTCTTCGAATATATTAAAGCAACATAGAGATGGGTACCCTAGACCAGGTCTTGGTCAGTAAGACTATTTTAACAATCAAGACTGATCTGATTTAATACTCACTGTGAGACTTGTCTTGATTTCAGGTTCTGGAAATCATTTGGGACTCTCACTTCTGCTCAATGCATCGATCGACGAATATTATTGCTCATCCACTAATGGTCTTGGGTTCAAGGTTCTGCTGCATAGCCCAAATGAACTGCCTGAAATTAATCACTATGCACTTGGAATTGCTAGTGGCTATGAATCTCGTGTAATGGCAACACCTATACTGTCTAGAGCATCAACAGCTATTCGAAATATTCCACTGAATATTCGGAAGTGCCTTTTCGAGGATGAAAACTATCTCAAGCTCTACCGGTATGTGTAACAGTGCTGAAAATCCAACCCGGATCTTAATCCATCCTGTGGTTAAGATCTCAGGTAGTTTACTCAGTATGACTATAATTGAATTGTATTTCAGGATCTATTCTCGAAGGGTAAATTGATATTGATGCTCATGAGGTTTAGTTCATATCTGTTTCGATATTAAATCAAAATACTAAATCGTTTCATTTTGTTTTTTTTTTTTGCAACTCAAAGAATTGTCAAACTGAGTGTGAAATGAAACAATTTCAAGAGCATTGCAATTGTGTTCTGTATTACATGCCACGACCTCATCATAATATAACGATCTGTGGACGATCAGACGTTGAATGCGTGAAACAAGTGAAAGAAGAGATTAAATCAGCGAAAAATACGAGTTTCACATGTTCTTGCTATTATGGATGTCATGCTATAAAATATGAAATGGCACTGTCTTCGACGCCAATATTTGGTGGAGCACCACTTTTGCAAAAGAATGACATTCTTGCTGAGAATGCGGCCATTTTGCACGTCTACTACCAAAGCTCAATTTACAGAAGCCAGAACAAAGAGCAGCTTGTTGGGTTAACTGAGTTTCTATGTAATTACAGAATTTCTATGTTTATCGATAAGTGACATTTAAAGTGTCAATTTTTGTTTTTCAGCCAATATTGGTGGTCTTCTCGGATTATTTATGGGCTTTAGTGTTTTTTCAATTATCGAAATTCTTTACTTTTTAACGATCCGACCGTACTTCCGTTATTTGAGAGATGCACAACAACATCCACAAATATTTCAACGAATAACACATCGTTTCAAACATTTTAAAATCAGAGACACACCGAATAATGAAAATGCTTTTCAAATGAATAATATCGTTTTTCCTCACGTAAATTGATGTAACTAATAAATTGTATTAATCCAAAATCGCAAAATACCTCGTTGAGGTAGTTAATTGCATTAGGAATAAAGTGTATGACATATAATATTGTTGTGAACAAAAAAAAATCCAATAATAAATCATGTAATGATTTGATTGGCACATTTGTAATGAGTTTTACCATTTTTTTATCGATTCAAACAGTGATGTAGAAGTTTTCCAGTGATTTGATGACGAAGTAAAATTACTTTCCATTCAATTAAAAGCGCATACGGCGTACAAAACCCGAAAGCAAAAATGTAAATCCTTTTTAGAGCAAACATACGGTATATGATCGACCGTCTATCAAAGTAGTTAAAGTGGCATTAAATACTTCATGACGTCAATTCAATGAATTATGCCCTTTTTGACCTTTTTAACACCAACCCAATTGATAATTGCTCATTTGATAAGAGGTTAATTATTCCATGCAGTAAATATCCATGATTTCAACTACGTTATTTATCCAAAATAATAGCTGAGTTGTTGAAAGTATTGGCAGTAACACAACTAGGCGTTAAGAGTGGCTGGCTGGTCATCTATGCCGAGCTGAAATATCTAGCTATTGAACGAACACACAAAAACTGTATGGGAACATAAAACAAAGAATTCCATTGGCCATTAAGATCCATTGCAGTATCCATGAAGTGTTGTGTGTGTGCATCCAATAGCTAGCAATTTCACCAGCCAGCTATTATGACCAGCCAGCCAGTCTTTACGTCGAAACTCAACGAAGAGCATGCAACACATAAATTAAACTAAATTTCAAACTCGTGGCAAGGCAAAAGTAATATTTAAAATCGAGGCTACTTTATCAAAGTGAGTTTACCTGTTATTAAAGTACCAACTTCCACTCTCAAATTACTACAGATTAACAGTCTTAACACACGATTCGAAAAGGAACAAAAGTGTTTAAATCAAGTGTTATAAAATGGTATCAAATATTGGTTTGAATTTCATTTGTAACTGTACTGTCCATCGGTATAAGTCAAAGTAAGCAAAATGATCGAGTCAAGATTACATGTCGATATTCCACATCTACGAAGAGCAGCAGCTGAACCGCGGGAAAATCAACACCAAACTGAAAATAAACGATCAAGGTTTGCACTTTGTAAAGAAAGTTTTCATCAATATTTGACAAATTCAACATTGCATGGATTAAAATATGTTGGCGATAGAACGATAACGCGATTTGAAAGGTATGTTAAGGTCTGCGTTAAAATCCAAACTGAATCACACAAAATGTAACTAAGTGTGTTGTTTTAGACTATTTTTTGCCTTAACTTTTATACTGGTCTTAACACTTTCGGCATATTTTATATCAAATGTTTGGACCAAATGGCGACAATCTCCAATAATTATAACGCAAAGTGCAGTCACAATTCCCGTTGAGGAAATACCATTCCCAGGTGAATCACAAATTATCGATCACAAATTTCGTATTTTTATTTGAACAATTATTTTAATCATCTCCAATGAATGTATGGATTGGATTGGATTCATTTGAATGAAGCCGTTACCATCTGTAACATGAATCAAGCCCAAAAAAGCGCCGTCGATCAACTGAATGAAAATGAAGAATACGCTATACTTCAGAGCATATGTCGAAATAGTGTAAATGAGCATGTTGTAAATTCAGTAGCTGGAACATGGGAATCGTACAGAGAAGTTTTGGTAAAAGTATGTTTTTCTGAAAATAACACGTTATTATTCGTAAAATAATGAGAGAAAACACACACATGGTTTACCCAGGTATCTCAAACATGTGAGAAAATGATAATATCATGTCAATTTGGGCATGTCAATGTCAATTGCTCGAAAATATTCAGTAGCATATTAACGGATAGTGGACTTTGTTGCAATTTCAATGGATTACATAAAAGATATATGATGAATTTTGAGTAAGATTTGGGAATTAGTTCTGTTGTCATTGAATTGAATATGGTAATTTTTGCAAAATGGGTAAATTTTTTTAAATAGCAATCAGCAGCAGTTTAGTGAAAAATGGGGTAATGAAAATGATTACATGGATACCATGGCGAATAATTGGACTCCGGAAACTGGATTCCATTCAGAAAAGTTAAAAAAGAATCATAATGCATATCCAAGACCGGGCCTAGGTAAGAGAATGCATTTATGTACTACTTGTTTCATTTTCTGTAATATTATTTCTTTTGAAAAGGATCTGGTAATCATTTGGGTTTAACACTTGTTTTAAACGCAGCAGTTAATGAATATTATTGTTCGTCGACATCTGGATATGGATTTAAAGTATTAATTCATAGTCCACATGAGTTGCCGGAAATTGATGAATATGGTCTGGGTATTGCCAATGGCTATGAATCTCGCATTGTAACAACACCAATGATAGCCAGAGCATCGAATGCTGTTCGAAATATACCCACAAAAATAAGACAATGCATTTTTGAAAATGAAAACTTTTTAACATTATATCGGTAATTCACACTTGACAATTTTCGATTCATTTTCCGGCAAACGTCTGAAAAATGTGATTTTTATTTTTCAGAATTTATTCACGTAGGGTAAATAATACAGTTTTTTCTTTTAAAGAATTAATTCGTTGTAACTCGATAAAAAATGTTTCTATGATTTCAATATAATGTAGAATTGCCAAAGTGAATGTGGAGCAAAGATCTTTCTTAAAATGTGTAACTGTATTCTTTACTTTATGCCTCGACTCCATCAAAATATTACGATCTGTGGTCGTTCCGATGACGAATGTGTCCAGAAAGTGAGAGATGAAATTCATGTTGGAAAGAATCGTACGTTTAAATGTGAATGCCCATATGGATGTCATGATATAAAATTTGAAATGGAACTCTCTTCAACGCCAATATTTGAAGGGGCTCCACAAGTAAAAAAGAGAGGCCTTTTAGCTGGAAATGCTTCCATTCTACAGGTGTACTATCAAAGAGGTTTTTACCGCAGCCAAGACAAAGAGGAGCTTATTGGGTTTACAGAATTTCTATGTCAGTATTTTAGTACTATCAAAAGTACGAAAAATACAAAAAAAAACGTATGTTCAAGCTTAACTAATGTTTCAGCTAATATGGGCGGACTTCTGGGGCTATTTATGGGTTTCAGCATTTTTTCAATTATCGAAATTCTTTATTTTATTTCCATTCGACCGTATTGTAACTGCATGAGAGAAGCTCAACGACGTCATCAAGGAATTCGTCCATGTTTTCAACGATTCAATGATATTAGATTGAGACGTCTTACTTCAACCGTTAGCTCGACCACATTGAATAATATTATTTTTCCACACTAAATATCAAATATGTCGCACTACCGGTGTTCACTGTTCAGTTGAGATTTATTCATATATGCTTCAATATATTTCAATAAATAACACTGTTCGACAAATGTCAACTTTTTGTTTGACCTTGAGCAAATTGAAGTTTTGTCACAAATAATAGATAGAGCTCGGATCTTAAAAAATGGAGAAATATGGACTTTGAAAAAGATTTCCGGGTGAAATGAAGTCTTAAAGTCGAAAATTTGTGACAAAACTTCACTCTTTCGCCAATAACTTTGGAACGGATCGTTCAATTTGCACATATTAAGCACCAACATGATGTGATACGTAGTTTGGGAGATACATGCGAAAATGTTCGACTTTTCAGGCCAAAGAACGGTCAAAATCGATTTTGGTCGATTTCTCGACAAATCGAACCGAACCGACCAAATCTTTTGGGGTTTTGACTCAGGCCACTAAGTACTAAAACACCATATATGTCGTTGCTCTGGGTCAGAAAACTTGTCGACCAGTGTAATCTTTCGGTAGTTTTTGGAATATTCAAATAGAAACGAAAGTTTTTCCGCAGTTCATGCGCTCAGTTCATATTCGTTAACGAAAATAATTTGAATATCGAGAAGAATCCAAATCAATCGGATTTTGCATAAAACGAATATTAAATGAAGCAAAGTATAGATTGTCAGCGATTTGTGTACGATATCAATAGTCAATATAAGCCCGATATGTTGTGTATTTGCTCACAAGCGCATATTCAAGTGTATGTTCTTCTTTATATGACTCACAGGGGAATGTAAAATCACTGTCAAGTGCATTTAAATATAATCAAAAGACACGTATACGTAATTTCGATGTCAATCCATTTTTATTGTCATATATCAATTTAGTGTTGGAATATACTATTTATATTCGGATTGGCTGGGTTTCAAATAAATGACATTTTTCTGTTGGATAAATATTGCTGTTTTCCAAGTCTACGCTTTGATATGCACGAAACGCTTGTTCTGGTATTTTTCTAAAATATTCGCCTTACTGTAATTATATGAGAAACGCAGAAAGGCCTCGCGATACAATTCGACGAGTATTTCATTGATTTAATAATATACAACTAAAAACGTCAAAAAATACAAAAACAAAAACCAATATCAATAGAAATATTGAAGTTGCTACAATGAACATTGTAATTTTTCCCCACATCAATTGAATTAAATTATTTCATCACCAAAAGCTAGAGATTAAAGTCATTTATTTGTCCAACATTGTAAAAAATGTGTAGCTACTACACACACAAAAGAAATTACATGACATTTTATACGATACACAGTACAATATTTGGATCTTTATATAATTCTTTGTGTGTGCAGAAAGATTCAAATGTAGATAAAAATTCAATAGTTTTTTTTTCTTCTGACAAAATAATTTCCAAAGTTAAAATTTACATTTTGACTTGAATAAAATTTTCTCATTAAAATGCTATACACATTTATATCAACCTAAAATCTGAAATCTTCAAATACTGTAGATTGTAAATATGTTAATGAGAGTTTTAAACTCAAGCAAAATGATTTTATCATTGTAAAAGAGTAAATACAGAGGCATAAAATGGCGCGCACTGTGACCATTATTCTGATAAATGTTACTACATTTATCATGCGATTAAAGTAAATAATACAGCACAGAAGTAATTTGAGCATATGACTCAAGATATGACTTCATAAATCCGTTTTGTTTGTGCAACAGTGCATTTATTATTGTGTCAAATTTGTTTAGTGATCTAAACAGCGATGACATTGGCCGTTGCAACAGTGAAGGTAAATAATGATTTGTTAAAAACTGAACGTACCAGGCTTGCATATAAAAAGGAGACACAATTAATGAAACTGTTAATTTTTGTACAAAATGCATTTGAACAACGCGTCCAATCCTCGGCAACCGCGTCATACAATTTTTCGACCGGAATTTCAATATTCGGTTCAACGATATAAGAAAGACCGTTCGGAAAATAATATATTGCCATCAATTGACAATGAAGTGAAGAAAACAGTTCGCATAACTTGTCGCGAAAATTTCAATCAATATTTGGTCAACACAACGTTGCATGGACTAAGATATGTTGGAGATCGATCAATTTCACATTTTGAACGGTGAGCTCAATGAATTTGACTGGGCAATGGTTTTTGTTTTATTTTTCTTGGTCAATTAATTTAATTCAATAACATAATTTCTTAGATCCTTTTTCGGGGTGATGTTCATATTGGTATTCATTTTTGCTGTGTATTTCATAACAAATGTGTGGATGAAATGGTCAGCTAGTCCAATGATTATCACGCTATCAGCACTTGCGACACAAATCGGTGATATCCCATTTCCAGGTAAAATTTCCAAATTTTCCAAATAATAAAAATATTGTTATTTTTTCAATTTATTAATGAATAACAATTTAATTCACTTTTAATTGCTTTTGAACATTCACAAAAAGCCGTCACTATCTGCAACATGAACCAAGCTAAAAAAAGTGCGGTTGAACGTATTCCATTGGATAGTGTTGAATATGCACTGGTTCAAAGTCTGTGTGTTCAAACGATCGAAGAAAATGTTACCAATACAAAGTCTGGCAAATGGGCAGAATTCAAAAAATTGCTAATCAAAGTATACGGCAAAGAAAGAAAAACTAGTTTTTCTTTCGAGTTTCAAAATTAAAGTGTGTATCTTTTTTAAAAGGTTTCTCAGTCATGCGAAGATATGTTGCTCTCATGTCGTTATGGTGGGTTTGACTATGAATGCATGAAGATCTTTAGTAGGATTCTAACGGACGAAGGATTGTGTTGCATTTTTAATGGAGTGCATCAAAAATTGCTTCTGAAAGCTGAGTTTAGGTATTATACCAGTGACACAGGTGAACAAGTAGTGATACGAAATTTTTCATAGTCGAACACAGGAACTCAATAGTAGCGAAGAAAATATACCTAAAGGCAATGATTGGACACCAGAAAGGGGATATTCAACGATTGACTTCGACAAATACGCTCCCCCTAGGCCGGCTGCCGGTATTGAATCTTTTGGCAAAATATCTGTTTGCAAATGATATATCGTTCTCGTGGGAATAAAATGAATTTAGGTCCTGGTAACAACATGGGATTAACTCTTGTGCTTGATGTATCAGAGAGAGAATACTATTGTTCATCGACGAACAGCTATGGCTTCAAAATACTATTGCATAGTCCAAATGAACTACCAAAAATATCCAATTTTGGGACAGCCATTGCGAATGGATATGAAACACGTGTCGTTATTCAACCAACTATTTCTGAAGCATCTTATTCCATTAGAAGCATTCCACAGAGCATTCGACAGTGTGTGTTTGAGAGTGAAAACTATCTGCAATTTTTCAGGTATTTTCAAATCGTTTTTAAATCGTTTTTCAACACAATTTTTTCTTAAATGCAACATTTTCCCATTATCAGAACGTACTCAAGAAGGGTAGGGGGATTGAATAACTCAATTTTTTTTTAAAGCACATTTTCCTGAATTTGAAAACTCAATTCATTTTCAGAACTGTCAAACGGAATGTGAAGCAAAACTGTATTTGGAACATTGTAATTGTGTTCTCTACTATTTGCCCCGATTCCATGATGATATAACGATATGTGGCCGCTCCGACACAGATTGTGTGAATCGAGTGACAACTCAATTACAATTGAAATTAAATTCTAGCTTTCAATGCAATGAATGTTTGGCTGGATGTTTTGCAGTTAATTTCGATACTGAAGTTTCTCTAACAACCTTACTTCCGAAGTCACCAATGTTTCTGGAAACAGGATTGGATCCGAAAAATACAGCTATCGTTCATGTTTACTATAAAGACAACAGCGTTCGAAGTCAAAGGAAAGAACAACTCATTGGATTTACGGAATTTTTATGTAGGTTTTTGTAAATTCACAATTCCTCTAAGAATGTTGGTCTGACTTGAATTGATTATTCTTCTTTTTTTTTAGCAAATACCGGTGGTCTTTTGGGTCTTTTTATGGGTTTTAGTGTGATATCAATTAGTGAACTATTTTATTTCATGACAATACGACCGTACTGCAATTACTTACGAATTTCAGAAAAACGACGCCGAACATTTGGAAAAGTTTTTCAAAAGGTCCGAAACATACGTTTAAAAAAGAAATCCAACGATACGGCAAACGCACTTGTAGTGAAAAAAGTAGACAACATAGTGTTTCCTTACATTGATTAAATTGTCCTTCATTTGCGTTCATTTAATGACATTTTGATTCCATAGTAGCTTCAACTAGCAACGCGCTATCCTTATGCAATCATAATCACAATTGTAGTTTATTAGACACAATCTAAAGCACCATACTTTTTATGTAATCAAAGATATCATCTTTTTTCTGTGTTTGCTCAAAATGAATACCGTGTGAACACCTAGGTGAAAGACTAGTCTTTCAATTAAGTATATTTTTCAATTTCATTTTTATTTCATAGACGTTTAATTTCGGCTAATTTCCATTACTTTCCTTTGAACCTGGTTTTTGGTGACAGCATAACAAGTATATGTATTTAATTAATTTTTCGTTTAAGTCGTTTGTCTGTTCCTAGGTCTGTTCTCATTTGTTTTTCAAAAGTAAATTGAATAAAATGACTGTCATTAAATATGAACCGTTTTTGTGTTTAAAACACTGGACAGTATATAAATACCAATCGATTAATATTTGTTTGATTAGTGGTTTCCGTGGATCAACGTGTATTGCACTGAAGCTGCAGCTATGTTTAAACCAGTCCATTTAAGTGGGAAACTAAAGCGTGATGCTATTCCAATCAATCAACTAAATAAACGCGTATCTTGGTTAAAAACTAGAGAAAATGGTCAATCAAATTGCGGTGCTGATTGTACAGAGAGTGTACGCGAATACTTGCAATATACATCGTTGCATGGATTAAAATACATTGGCACCAAAGAATTTAATTTATTTGAGCGGTAATTATATGAATCAATATCTATTTAACATTATTGAAATAGATTTTTATTTTCAGAGCATTTTTTCTTCTGTCATTTATCATGGTCTTTCTCCTATCAATTTACTTCATTTCAAATGTATACAACAAATGGTCAGCCACCCCAGTGATTGTAACATTAAGTGCCACTAATACACCTATTACTGACATACCATTTCCAGCTGTTACCATATGTAACATAAATAAAGGTTTGAACTTCATATTTGTTTATAGCAAAGAATTACAAATTTTTTGGATTCTGTATGGAAATTACAGCTCGAGATAAAATTGTTAGTAAGTTTGGTAAGGAAACAACCCAAAGTATGATGTTGCAAAATATTTGCCAAAATGAATATGGAAATATCACAATGAATTATAATGAATCAACAAAAGAGAGTGGCGAATGGGATGTTTTCCGTGGTTATTTGCTAAACATTTCGCAGCCATGCACTGACATGTTGCTAATGTGCCGGTATGCACTGGAGACTTTCAAGTGTATGGACATTTTTGATACAGTTTTATCCGATGAAGGTCACGATTGCACGCAACAAAAAACACATAATTCAAAATAGCTGACTCGGAAAAACCATCTTACCTTTTTAGGTCTTTGTTGTATTTTCAATCCAGTTGAACCAGAATTCTTTTATAAGAGCCCCCAAAAGTAATTTCTTTCAAATGTTTCATTTCAAATTATAGAATTTCTAAAGTGATGATTTTAAATACATTCACTTTTTTTTAATCTATTCATTATTCAAGTGCCTCTAGCATCTTCGATAATGATACAGAAGTTGGTGGTGCGATTCCGATTGATTGGTCACCAGAACACGGTTATGCTAATCTATCAATAAAAAAGCAATCAACACCCAGACCAGGGGCAGGTAACTTAGCGATTCAATGCACATTTTCTATTTTTATTCTGCAAACGTATACGTTATTCATATATGAATAAGTAGTAATAATGTTGAATTGAATAGGCTCTGGTAGTCATTTGGGGCTGCATGTTATTTTGAATGGCGATGTTTCTGATTATTATTGCTCATCGACCAGTAGTGCTGGTTTCAAAATTTTGCTCCACAATCCAACGGAAACACCTCGAATTAGTGACTATGGAATGCTAATTAGTCCAGGTCAGGAATCAAGAATTATTATCACACCTAAGATATCGACTGCTTCACGCCTTATAAGAGACGCTCCTATTGAGCAACGGCAATGCATGTTTCCAAATGAAGTTAACCTAAAATATTATCGGTAAATTGGCCAAACTCGTATTCAATCCACAGAATATCCTTAACTGTCTCAATCTTTTGTTCATTTACATTTTTCCATTTCATCAAGTACGTATTCACGCAAGGTAAATATTATGTTTTAAATTAAACGTGTTCTATTGTTTCTTGAGCAAATAAATATTTTCATTATTTTATTTTAAAAACGGCAAATTCTCTCGTAGAATTGTGAATTGGAATGCTTTAGCCAAGCTATTGAAGATGCATGTGGTTGCGTGATTTATTACATGCCACGTTTTAGTGAAAAATCCAAAGTTTGTAATCGAGCCAGTAGCAATTGTTACAATACCATTCGTTTAGCACTTGAAAGGGGTGAGCATCCAAATTACAGTTGTCCATGTTTACCGGCATGTGATGAGCTAAGTTATGCTGGGACGATATCATTTGCACCTCTAACAACGGCACATTATCAAGCAGAATCACTTCTTGCCAATTACTCAGCTGAAATGATAAAGTATTTTGAATTAAGCGAACATTTGTCTTAGTTCAGCGAAATTTATGCGACTTAACAATGATTTCAAATATTTTAGGAAAGATATTGCAGTTATACAAGTTTTTTATGAAGAAAATTTCTTCCGAAGCTATGTGAAGGACGAATTGATTGGCTTTACCGAATTTTTATGTAACTATTTCCATCTAAAGTGATTGAAATGTTCAACAAATTTTGCTTAATTTTCTATTGAAATAGTAATATTTGCATATCAAATTAATTTCAGCTAACACTGGAGGTTTACTTGGTTTATTCATGGGCTTTAGCGTAGTTTCAGTGGTTGAAATATTATACTTCATGACATTACGACCGGCTTGTCGTCGAATCAATAATAAAAGACACCCAAAACATGTCCCACCAAAGGTTCACACAATTTCCAAATTAATTTCAACAAATCAAACTCAAAACTGGCCATATGCTTGGATGCATGGCAGAAATCAACCACGATATTACAATCAAAGTGGGCACAGCATTCCAGTGGAACAATGGAAACCGACTACATTCACACATTAAGTTCAGTTCCAAAAACAAATTCTATTTGCAATTTTAGCTTTGTATAACATTAATTTGATGTTTCGAGTGAAAATTAAATCCATTAGCTCCATTCAATATAAATATCAACAATTTGTATTTTGAGTACACAAACATTTATCCGGACGGATACTTAAAATATTATCCATTATCTCAAAATGTTGGCGCTCATTTAATTGGTCATTGAACGCAGCCACATGAAATTCGCGCATCTTCTATCTGAACTAAATCTTTGTGTCTTTGCATGAAACACAATTGCGCACTTGAGTGAGCATTACATGCAATTCGGCTATCACGAACAGCAGACGCCATTTTATCGCCGGTTCGATGTAACATAAGAAAAATTATTTGTTCGCATTAGAATTTAAAAATTAAAAAAAATATTAAAAAAAACGTTCAAGTTTAAGTTTTTTGTGTTCATTTCAAATGAATTAAAAATTGATTTAAGTGAATTCTGTGATTTTCTTTTTAAAAAATTGTGATTTGTCTAAAGTTTGTCGTGTGCACAACTGGTTAGTTTTTTTTATAGCGAGTATTTATAGTTATAAATCAGGTAAATTGGTTTTTTATCTGGAAATTTTCCAATTTAATTTGTTGTAAAATATTAAGACTTATCAATTTCCCAAATAAACATGTTTATTTATGAGTACAAATCCGAATCGAAAATTCTCCTCGAAGAAAAATGATTCACACTATAACGGTATGCTATGCTTACGTGACATCACTAATATCGATATATTTTATATGTGTTTATTTGCAGACATCATTTTTGGCAAGTAATTCTCTGTCTAAATGAAGACTGCAAAGTATAATTATAGCAAAGCACAACATTCATATTTGGATTCGATTAATAATCAGCAATCGAGATTCTATACAAATATTATGATGCCCATTTCACAGCAACAGCAAATGCCAAAAAGCCGAAACATTTTTGTTGGTAATGAAAATGCTTATTACCCAACCGGTAATGGTGCAAACAACCAAAGTGTTGGCCATTATTACGAACATTCACAGCAAATGAATACCAGTGGAATTGGGCTAACGAATCATAATAGCAACGGACGACAACGATTCGCTCCGTATCAATTCTATAAACGTTCGTATGCGCACACATTGGTACAACCAACGAACCAGCGATTTTATAATTATCAACAGCAATCGCAACAACAAGCAATGGCGTCTTCAAGTTTGGTGAACATCTCGGATCAGAGCTCACCAGCTGATACATCATTTAAGTAAGTACAATTTCAATTGAAATCTTTATCAAATAGCATCACTTTCCGTTTTGGCATTTTGATTGAAAGTCAACAGTAAATATTGATTTCAGCGACATCTTTCGTTGTTAGTGCTTAGTCATTGCACAGTTTTTTTTTTCACAACCATTTCAACACTTAAAGTTGCCATGTAACCTATTTATTTTCTAAATTTAATAATTTTTAAACTAATTTAATTAAACTCAAGTCAATTGCTTTTATTCATACAATTTCCTGTGGGTGAAAACACCTAAATGACACTTTTTAAAGCCAAAATGTCCGAGTTGTAAGTTTTCAATTTTTTTTTCTTTTTTTTCTAGTTCAAGCAATGGTCAAACCACAGCTAATGGTTTTAATAATAATAACATTTCAAATTCGTTGTCGACCAGCGGTAGCTCAACAGGAAGTTCACCATTTGATAGCAATTCCAAGCAATGTGTTACATTGCAAATTAGTAATTTGGACACAACAATTGAAGAAAATGAATTAAAACAATACCTGATAAATCGATTGAAACCGATTGCATCGGTGATTTCAATCTACTTTGAAAGTATGTCAATTGCCAAAATTAAACTACCGTCCGATCATCAAGCGCGTCAAGTTATTCAATATTTACATCGTAAGAAAATTGGCCACAAACGCATCACCGTTTCGCATACACGTGAATCATCAACATTGGACTCATCAACGCTACGCTGTCAAGTAGCGGGTTTACTAAAGGTGAGTGGCTTGCTTCAATTTCAAAAATGTCTAGAAATAACAAACCTTAAATTTGCTCACATTCATTTGCTCTTAATAAATTTTTCAGGACATTCCAAATTATAAATTGTCAATGTATAAATTTCGTGAATTGTTTCAATCACGTTTCAAAACGTCAATCAGTGTGGTTGATTTGCATGAAATGAAAGATATTTGTACAATAATTGGTAATAAAAATGAAGAATTGATTACATTGCGTTCGGAGCTAATCGATTCCATTGAAAATAGTGAGCTAATGGAGTATTTTCAGCACAGTGTTCCATATTGTTCGCATCATTTTGTAAAAACACATCGTGGTTGGGCAGAACAGGAAATTGATCCGTTGCCAAATGTTCAAATGAGCATATCACAGGTACGCGATGTTATATGTGCATTGATGGAAAATCACAAAGGTTGCATACCGATTGCGAGCATCGTATACTGCATCCAAGCCGAATTGAATATTACACTTGATCGCAACGAAAGTGGTGTAAATTTTGAACATTTAATCAGTTGCGTTCAGGGTGTTCAAATAACATCCAATAAATTTAGTATTAAAACATTGAATTGGTCAAATGGTAATGAAATGTCACCAAAGGAAAAGGATTCAATGGTCGATGACAATCCATCGAATCGTTATTTAAAATATGGCAATATACCCGATTCATTTACACAAATATCACGTGAAATTGTTGAGTTGATCAAATTATCGCCAAAGGCAACATTGAAATTTAGCCGCTTTATACCAGCATATCACAATCATTTTGGGAAACAGTGTCGTGTCGCTGATTATGGTTATACAAAATTGATTGATCTATTTGAAGCGCTTTCAACGGTGGTTCAAGTGATGGGCGAAGGTGAAAATCGTCAAATTACACTAACTCATCGCATTCAAATGCAACGTTTTAAAACTGATTTATTGCGAATCCTTCGAACACAATCATCTAAATCGTTGCTACTCTCACACTTTCCAATGATTTACGAGCAAGTGCAATCGCGAAAATTCAACATCACCGATTATGGAGTTTGCGATATAAATGATATACTTGATGGTTTGGTCAATACAAATGTGGTCGTTGTCAATTCCATTCCGCATATTATGGATACGATGATTTCAATCCCGAAACGTAAACAATCGGCAGCCGAAGTGGACAAAACCAGTAATTTTGCTGCTGAAGTGGTTGAACTCTTCAAACATGCATCACAGTATACCATTTTGTTTGAAAAATTTGCCTGCTCATATCATTATCATTTTGGTGAGTTCTTTCAGTCTTTTTTAACATGTCATTTTGTAGTTACAAGTAATTTGTAAGAATAAGAAGCATCCCCTCAAATGTGTTTATCTATCTATTTATTTTAACAAAGGTTATCAGTGTCGTTTGTCTGATTATGGATTTTTAAAGTTGGCTGATCTTATGGAAGCTATAGCTGGTGTAGTCGAGGTAAGTAGACCCACATATTGCCTGCACTCAAAAATATATTGCAGAACAAAAACGATGAATAAATTATAATTCTTTCCATCAGATGGAATTTTCAAACGAAGAAGATCGCAAGATTTTCCTCTCACCAAAGATAGCTCAACGTATTTTCTCGGAACAGTTGAAAGCATTGGTGGAAACGTACACTGGAGCCAGCAATACAATGACTAATTTATATGAAATTCTTATCTATCATAAGAAGCAATATGGATATCAAATGTTACCACAATCGTTAGGTTTTCATGATATGTTGGTTTGCATTAAATCATTGCCATACATAGAGGTAAGCTGCCCTCAAATGACTTTTATATTGGTTTTTCTGTAGAAAAATGTTCTTCAATGACTACAATTCGTAAACAAATTGAAACACATCCACTCGCATTTCCATTGACAGGTTATCGAATCAAATCATTTAATAAATATCAAATGCCATCATGACGATCAACTGTTTCGTAATAAATCTTACGCTTCTGTGCGTTTGTTATTGGAGAATGACCACCCATTTATACCACTCTCGGACTTTATGAATATGTTTGCCGAAAAATACAACGAGACATTGAATGAACGTTTGGTAAAAGCAATGAAGCATGCTATCGAGGTAATTCACAGCACACAAAATTAAGTCATTTAATAAATAATTATAATTGCTTGATTCGATTTTTTTTTATATATATTACATACAGATTCAATATATAAATGATATGAAATGCGTTACAATCACAAAGCAACTATGCTTCGTTGTTCATATGATAAAAATAATTGAATCCCAAGGTACGATCAAAATGCAAGATTTGTCAAATTCATTGAAATTATCAATCAAGGCGTGTTTTCCGTTCGGTAAGTGTTCAATTTCAAATTAAAAGTGTTTAAGTTAGTTGTTCAGTTCTTATTTCATGGATTAACATTTGATTAATTGATGCCATGAATTTATTATTATTTTTTTCACAGGCTATCCAAATTTAACGACATTTATACAAGCATTCCCCGACATTTTTGTGCTGCAACCGTCCAAAATTAATCCCACAATCAACGAAATCACAGTCAACAATCAATGTATTTGTAAGTTATTTGTATGCATTCCATAGATATCATTTATACTTTAAGTAAATCTAAATTAATTAACATGACCAAATGTGATTGGTTTTACAGTGTCCAAGCATGGTTTTGCAAGATATGCAAACTTCTTTATCGATAACAACAATAACAACAACAACAATAACAACAATGATAACAATAACAATAATAATGAGGCTGATGCCATAAACTACAATCACAAAGTTACTTCCTCGATGGATGGTTCAATTGAAGAGAGTCTGTACGGTTTATCATCATTGAATGGTGACTCGATGTTTAAGGGGGCTGCTTCGTTGGCATTGCAAACATCCACTGGATTTGTGGACATGAATATGCATGCAGCCTTTGAGGGTATCGGCAGCATTCAAAACGATTTAGATGCTCGATATGAATCCTTTGAAACATTCAGCATTGGTGTTAAAAATGGTGGTGAATTGAATTTAAGTAATGTATCGCCTAAAAATAATGATTGCACTGAAGCGGAACGTGGTGACGGTAAGTTAATCTCACAAAATGACACCTTAAATGGCGATTACAGCTAATTAAAATGACGAATTTCTCTGTCGATAGGTGAAGTTTGTTTGGATAGTCAAATGCCGACATTTTGTTTTCGTGATGCATGTATGAATGCTCACGGAAACCAATCGATTGAGCAGCACACACTGAATGGTAAAGAGGGAATTTACAATCGTAAGCGTAAATTCTTTGGTGGACCACCCAAACCGGATACACCACCAGTAAGTGATTCAAAGTGATAAATTGTGTGATCAAATGTTTATTTTAGGTTTGCATTCGTTTAACCATATTCTTTTTACAGTCCACACCATATTGGAACAATCCGATTTGGAGCGGTGAATTTAATTCGTCTCCAGTGAATGTAAGTGAAAGAAAAACACAAATCAATAAATGTACAAACTCTATTCAATTTACCATGGAATTCCTTATCCTCAACATTGATTTCCAAATGTTATATTTACAGGTTAAGATCGATATACCGGATTTGATGGTGGTAAATTCAACACCAATTTTGGATAGTCCATTGGTTATGGCAAAAATTGCCAAGAAAAATCACTTCATTTATACCACTCAAAAGAATTAACATTGCTCGAGATTTCTTTTGAACTAATTTAAAATTAACATTTAATGAAAAAAACGTCAACAAATAAAAACATCACAAAAAATTTAAAAAAAGCATAAAAAATTGTCTAAAAAAAATAAGAATATAAGATTTGTACTAAAAAATATCAATTTAATTGAGAATTAAATTACTAACTGTTTTACTTGAATGATTTATAAAAATGCAAAAATTGTTAAAAACACCAAATAAAGGCCTATTTATAACCAAAAGTCAATTATATAATACCGTTAGTATTGATCAAAGCTCATATATCCCATTGACTCAAAAAATAATGCATCTAATTCCCAGATTCAAACCCAAAAGGGTCTGGTGAACTGCACAAGTGATGCAATTGGTTCCAGTTTCAAAGGCCAATCACCGAAAAGCCCATCCAACAATTGGGTTGATCGATTGCTTAATGTGGCGTTTCTCTGTGTTTATAAAATGAGAAACATCACTTTGGGCAAGCAATACGCAAACAAACCAAATGTTGATTGCCAACTTGTTTCTGTGATAAAAAAAGAAAAAAAAACACCAAAAACATAAACAAAATCTGTATTCCGTTGCAAATTTCAGTGAAGGAATGCATGGCAACTCCTATTCTGTTATGCAGAATTTTATGAAATTCATTATACTGCACCACGAATGAAATTATACCGTTTTTGAGTTTTTGATTTGGCAAAAGATTTTCAGGAGGAGAGCATTTTTGGGTTGTATCAGCGTCTGCAATGTGCGTGCATACCCAACACGTCGAACGACCAGTGTGAGTTCTTTCTCTTTCTCTCTTCTTACACATATCGGATCAAGCCGCATACGACCAAATTCCGAAACGACATACGTAGTCTGCCGCATACACGACTCGATTCGTTGCAGCTCATTCGAGCGCTACTTCTCATCGAGATAACTTGTGATACTTTCTTGTTGTCGATTCATTTGGCTTATTTTGATATTTGGTTTGGATTGTCAGTGCACAGTTAACATCAGAAAAAAAATATGGATTTGAACTCATCGCTAGAAGAATTGCGGGCAATTGTTAGTACTTTGAGAAGATGTTGATAAAAGTATTGATATCGAATGAAAAACCTCTTGGCGCGGTATTTACTCGTGCCGCAGGCGAAATCAGTAATTTTGTATACTGATTTCGCTTGCAACATGAGTATTTACCGCGCACACAAAATAAAATCAATTATTTCGAGTAAATATTAGTAAATTTACTCCAAAATTACATAAAATTGTTTAGTCCAATTGTATTTTGTGTGCGCCAAGAGGGTTTTCATTTGATATGATTTACGTTAAATTTAAGTGATTTCATGATTCCGAGTTTTACCAAGTGTTAACAATATGTTACATTTGACAGAGTCTGAAAATTGATATTAAAGCATAATTTAGGGGTAACGTAATCAAAATCCAACATTTTTGGCTTCAATTAATCCGAGGAATTGTAGCTTTTCAATTTTCATAGCTATTTTTTGATTCTTGAGCAACTTACTGATATTTTCGCAAACATATTGGCCAATTAGCAAATCAAAGTGTAAAAATAGAAATTGATTATTCCTCAATGACTCTTGCTTGATTGTTCATTTGTATTGAAAAGGAGAGAAATTGAAACATTTCCATGATAATTTATTTAGAATCTTCAAGTATTTCCATTTTTAATTTATGTTTAAACTGAACTCACTGAGTTATAAAATCAAAGCATCATATTTTTGATCTCTATCAGTATCGTGTTCCGTTATAATATAAACAGTTCATTCCATTCTGTGAATTTTTCAGCTCAACCGAGAACAAGCAGAATTGGAACAAGAAGAATCCGAAACTCGTGCCATTCAAAGTATGGTTGAAATCAAACGGCTCGAAAATCAGCAACGTAAGTGTCCCAACAAGCAAACTGTTTTATATCAATTATTTTTAAGCACTCAGATAACGATTTATATTGTTTAATATTTCGCACGTCGAGAAACTTAAACATTCAACAAAATGTGTTTTCACGTAATCAATTTTATCAAACGAAAATTTATCGGTTCAAAAACAGTGTCAGCACAAATCAACTCCAAGCTGCAGCAGATTGCGAATATATCACACAGTCGAAAAAATACAATGAACTCATTGAATGCGGGTGCAAATGGCATTGCAGCAGAATTGGCACGGTTCAAAGAGTGCACCAAAAATAATGAAGAACGAATCGAGGAAGCCAAGCGCAAGGTGAATGAAACCTTGGACAAATTCGTAAGTTTTATGTTAAAAGTCAGTATATTTTTGTGGTGCTTATCAATAATTTCGTTGAACAGGACGAAGCTTATTACGAACGTGAGAATAAGATTTTAGAAAAGAAAGTGGTTGAGCTCAAGAAATTGCTCGTGGATCGTAAGGCGCAGCTTGAAAAACTGGCCGAGCAAAAGAAAAAAGCGCAACAAGAAAACGCTCGAATTAATCGGGAGTATTATCTGCAAGAAAAATATCTGCAGTAAATATCTTGATTTTATTACATTTAATGGATAACTTATTGATAGTTGTTTCTTATTTGATTCACAGAGAAAAAATACACAAAGCCAAGATGGAGCTGATGGAATTGCAGTTTCAAAACATAAATGATGACATGGGAGCGAATGAGGCCATAGATCAAAATGATGCCGAGTGAACCATCAAACATGTTACACCATGATATTCACTGTCTTTGAATATCAGCACATAGTTCGAGTGCAAAAGACAAAACGTCTCATTCATTTTTCTTACCTTCTTTACAATTCATCATATTTTTAAAATGTTCGAATGAATCGACAATGAATAAATCATGAATTTTTCTACAATAAAAATGGGAGTAAAATCTGCCCCGCTTGCATTTGTCATAAAAAAATGGCAAGAATTTACAAAAATGCCATTTATGTGGGATTCTTGTGATTTATATTTTAAATGTAGAAAGTGGTGTAGATTTCACTCAATTTTAATTTTGTGTTTACATTAATGTGAATCCAATTGGAATCCAATTACTGGATTGCAGAGGTACTTAAATATTCATTTTTCCTGCTTTAAAACTACACTTCTGCTATGTTAGTTAACAAAAAAAATCATGGATTGAAGTGAAAATATAAACATGTTTATTTGAAATGCTGAGCGTAAAAGTGAACAACGTTCAAATACAACAGAAAAAAAGAAACAATTGAAACTAGATTTATGAATGGAATTCATAAAATTTCATTTAGAAACGGAATGACAGAATTGTTTTTCAATAAAACTTCAAATTAAAGATCACAAGTCATGGCAGTTTCACTACAATCTAAAAAGGCTTCATAAAAATCTAAATTGGCATTTGTGGACATGTAATTGCAATTGCAGTTTGATTATCATTTTATAGCTCAAACGTATTTTCGGTATGTTTTGTCCATGGCATGGTCCACAGCGGTATCAATAGGGCGAATGATGAACGGAATCGCTGCAAGCGCAATGCAAGTGGGTAACCATTTGCGGGCAATTCCAGGTAGTTTACTTTGTTTTGAGATTATTCCGGCTCCCCAGGTGATACGATTGATCACAAAACCAGGTATTATAACTGAAGCAAGCATTTGCCAAATGAAAACATCCCCAGCAGTTTTAGCTGTTGCTATAATCCGTTGTTCGCCCAAAATTTGTGGACTCTGTGATTTTATTATTAATAATTAAAATGTTAGACAATATAAGAACAAAAAAACTGAAACATTGCCCGCAATATTAAGCTTTACCTGGAATTTTTTGACCGACTTTTCGTAACAATCACAGATTACGTAAGCGATGGCCACACCATAGCTCAAATGAACCACTTTCTTTGGTATAAGCGGTCTCAATGCTTCTCCAATTTCATTGGCATAGCCTAAAAATGGACGAAAATTAAATCGAAATTGGAGCATCAAGCAGTCACAAGTATTAAAATACGTGAAAAGTAAAACGCGGGAAAAATTGAGAAAACTCACCACAATATCGTACAGCTGTATCTCGATAAAAATCGATTTCCTTATTGTCCATGTTCTTAAAGCCTTTGAAAGTAAATTTGAATAATCAAAATGAAATTGCAGTGATTTTTTTCAACAACACATTTCATTCAATGAGGTAAAATTATCGTTAACTCTGTTATCCGGTTGGAGCAAGTTTCAGTCGTCAATAAATTCCCATGCTAGCAATCTAACCTGTACACTTATTAGAACGACATGACAGTTGAAAAATAGATTCTGTGCAAAACATATGATTTTTTGATGTTGTTTGATGAATGAAAACATATGTATACATAAAGTTAATCAAAACCAAAACAAAGTATCTGTCAAATGCCAAGCAAATGACACTTGGTTTCAATTAGAAATAACTGTCTAACCGACACAATAGACACAATTGACAAATATGAACCAAGCTGAAATCTCCCATTGAAATTCTCTAACCTAAAAATCTAAACCTCGACGTTTTGAGCGGTATTTTATATTTCATGTGTCACTTTGTTTGTCTGCTCTAAAAATTTACTTAAATAATGTTGATTGACGCTAAAATACAGTGAAATTTTGATAAATTGTATTTCATTGATTAAACTGAACGGTGACGCAGAAACAAAAGCAAAAAAATGAGTAAAACAAATACCTGCACCGATACATTTAGTTTTGAAGCACAACCGTTTTTTGAGCAGCTGCGTAAAACGATACCAAGTGATACGGCGTACACACAAAATTTAATCGAATGTAAGGATGATATGCTATTTGGTTGGAATCCATTGGATTGTTGTGTAATTGTATTCAATTGGCGTTTGGCACAATCAAAAGATGATGGAACGGTGAATTTTCAAACATTAATACCATCGACACCGATCGATTTTGTTGTGAATAAAGTGACCGCTTCACATGAAGGGCAATTTTTAGCACTCAGTGGTAATCGTGGTGTTGCAATTTTGGAAATTCCATGTCGTTATGGACCAAATGGACAATACAAAGAAGGAAAATCGAAAATTTTATGCTCAACTCATATTTTGGATGACAATTATTTTTCATCGAATCAATTGGTGAGCGTTCAACAGGTTCGATGGCATCCGGCCTCACCAAAAGACTGTAATTTAATGGTTTTGCTGTCAAACAATTCGATTCGAGTTTATGATGAAGGCAAACTACAAAACATTTGGAAAATTGGACCAACACCATGTGCAGTGCCGCCAACAAAATCATCATTACCATTTTTAAACAGTCTTGGTGACACTGCCATCGATTTTGATGTATCAGCACCGCGAGTTACAATGCCGATGAATGCAAATACAACAAATAATGACACATTTTCGAGCGAAGTGGCAACAAAAACGGTTGAATGGCCACTTGTCATTCTCTGGGGAAATGGCAATTTGTATATTGCTCTAGTTGGCCTTGATACAGACAAACCAAAATTACAAGGACCGCTATCGATGTATCCCAGTGCAAAGGACAACTATGGTTCAGACTCGTGTGCTATTCTTGCCTTACCATCAAATCCAACAACTTTGGTTATCGCTGAACCATCCGGCAGATTGTTTCATATGATTTTAGTTGAAGCCGAACCAGAATTGAATATCTCCGAAAATTTTGACGATACTGGACTCAAGTTTGAACCATGCGAATGGATTGTCAATGTTGTTGAAGTGGTCGAACTGGAAATTGGCTTGAAAAAGCAATCAAGCCAGAATAATGAAAATAATTTGATTTTGCTAAAGACGGATTCAAACAATGACTCTAGATATTTTGCCTATCATAATGCGGGTCTTCATGCAATCTCTATTGAATTTATGCCCGCATTGCAACGCTTCTTTGAAGAGAACGGTGGGTTTTCAAAACTTGTATTGAATCATTTTATTTTAAACGATTGTCATTAAAATTCTTTTTCATTCGAACTTTTAGATGACTCAGACATTGAATCTGTATTGAATAAGAAAGCTCATGCTGAATATCTCGTGTGCACAAAAGCATTGGACAATGCCAAGCCGAACACAGTGGTTGGATTTGCTTTACTACAATCACCGCCAGGGGTAGTGTTGCTTTTGAGCAGTGGTCAAGTGGTAACACTGAACATTATTACAAATCCATCATTTTTGCGGGTTGATCGAGCGATATACGATGCTAATGCAAAAGGAAATGCTGAGTCAGCGATAAGTTGTAAGATTTTTACGGGCTCATTTGTCGAGAGCATTCGTGAAATTCTGACATCTGGTACTTCACAACCCATTTTAAAATTGAGCACCGGAAAAGATGCCTCACCAAAAGAAACCATCGAATTGATGTTGGACGCATTTCAACGGCTGCGTGACCAATACATCACAAAACATGATAATGTGCGTCAAAAATTGGAGAATCGTGTAAAAATTTTACGCGTTCTCGACGAACAACAGCGACAAGAGGTGGCTGAATTGCTTCTGGAAAAGGAGAAATTACGGGAAAATGCCGAACGCTTAGCCGAAAAGTATGAAGAAATCAATGATCGACAACAAGACATTTTGAAAAGCCTCCACGAAATTCTTCGTCTGGTTAATCTACGTATGCCAACCGCATTGGTTGCTGAACGTAATTTTAGTGAACAAATCAATAAAATTCATGCAGCAACAAATGATCTGGCAAATAATGTAGCAGTCGCTAAAAAGAAGATGGAAAAACAACAACACTTTGTTACAACAGATCGTCCAGCCAAGGCTCTAACGTTACAACCGAAACAAGAAACCGTTTTAAAAGAGATTATTGGCGATTCAAATGGTCAAATTGAAGCTCAAATCAAGGAAATCAAACGTATCAAGAAAGTGTTGAACATGGAGTAAAATATAACAATAGAATAGTTACTAATCAATTCCATTGACTAAATCAAATAAAGTACCATTCAAATTTACCTCGTTAAATTGCATTGCCATTTTCCCTTTGCGTTGTCAATTTTGTAGTTTTTGTCAATCAATGTCTAACCCAGCCTTGTGTCTAACATTGTCTGTGTGCAACTGTACTATCGACCATGTTTCAATTGACATTGATATCGTGAATTGCGCCACAAAAGAAACAAAAAAAAAAACAAAAAAAATTCTAGTCAGATATGTGCAGCGCCACCTGGCACAGCAGTAAAACCAATTGTTTCGAAATCGGATCAAAACATTAAATGCTCACACACAATAAACGCTGATGAATGCGTGTGTCTGTGTGCGAAATCTCTTTGTTAGACGTCGATTCAACGACGACGACGATGATGTAGTGAATACAAACACGAACGAAGCCTCACAGCGAAAAAAAAAGTTCACTTAGAATTGTGTTAAATCGAAAAATCACAAGTCTAAAACCAAAAGGGAACATTTTTTCGTCTAAAACATCAGATCGACTACAAAAAAGTAAATAATTGTCATTCAAATAATGTATTTGTGGTGATATTTTTAATTTTCACAGTGTTGAAAGTGCGTATTTACATTTGGAAAATTCAAATATAGTAATTTTGTGTATTGCTCGAATGAAAACAAAGAATTCACACGAAAAATGCAATTTTTATTTTTAGTGAAATGTGATTAAAATCTCGCGCATTTTTCTTTCCGATCTGACGTAATAATTCTGTATTTTCGTGAATGCACCAGTCATTTAGATCAAATCAATCGAATAATTTTCATCAACTGAATGGAACTTTGTATTGAGGAAAAAGAAAATTTGATGGAGTCAATGTAAAGTCAAGTAGAGAGACCAGAGAATACCAAAAAAGACGAAGTGCTTGCGTTTTAACAGCGAGTGAATTCAATTGACGACGAAACAGCGGAAAAATAGGTGCATTGTTGAACAAAAGACACAAACAAAAGGCGTTTTATTGGACAAAAGACGAATGCAACAAAACAAAAAAAAGCAATTGCATATTTTTGCTCTCACTCTCTCGCAATACACACAATTTGCGAACAAAACTGTTGAAATATGTATGTGTTTTTATTCAGTGTATTTCATGTGTCTCATTGATTTTGGTTTTCTCTATAATCACATACAAACTGAATTTATTCGCCTCGCTTCTTCGCTGAAGGGAAGATTTGTGCTTGCTTTTTAAACAAACAAAAACCATTAAAAAATATATAATAGATATTCAATATTGTTTTATTTTCATATATTCGATTCGTGATTTTTATTTTGGACTCTCGTGCGTGTTCAACTCCAAAAAATGCCTGTGCTGCTGATATTTTGCAAGAAAAAAGTGCTTTCATTTTCATTTTTGTTTTGAAAAGTGCAATTTGAATTTTCGAAAGGAGTGAATTACAAAAAAAAAACAAGTGATAGAAACTAGGAATTAAATCGGAAACAGTGCTGTGTGTGATTTTTTTTTCGTTCATTTAAAGTTGTTATTTTCGTTCGTCGTTTTTATTTTTGCTTTTTTTTTTTTTTTTTTTTCGTTTCGTTTATGTTTGTAACAAACCAAAATTTCAGCTGAAACACCAACAACATTACGTTTGCTCATCAAATTGCTTTTTCAAGTGGAAATACCCAGCAATTGAGCGATAAATTTCACCATTGTTGCGAATTTACAAGCATAAAAAGCAAGAAATATTCAATTGGTAAGTGAATTCATGTGAATATGTTCGTATTTATTCCATAGAATTGGTGTGTATGTGTGTAAGTTTTCACTCGGATATTGGTATTCATAAGTATATTGAGAATTGGTCCCATCATTTTCTCTCCCCCCCGCCAACCGAATCCGATACTTCGACAGAAAATCGATTTTCGTTTTCGTTTTTGTCGGAAATTTGTAACGCGTCACCCGTCCGCATTTTGTGCGATGCGTTTCTGATGGTGCGAGAGCTTAGAATAAATTGGATAATATGAATGTATGAGCCATTGTGCATCATTGTAATGGATTGTTTTGTTGGGTCCATTTGGATACTGGTTTGTTCTAATTAGAAAATGTTTTTGTGTGTATTAAATCTGGGCTGAAATGAATGCGCAATCATATCTATATATCTGTGATCTCCTCAGATGAACTAATAATAAGGCTACGTTATCATCTGTTGTCATTTCGCGAGCCATCAAAATATTCCAATAGCAATGTGTAATGTACAATATTACATGTATTGATGTGACATTCAATACCAATCATTTGTGGCTTTTGTAAAAATATTTATTTATTTGCGATCTGACGGTGTTTTCTTTGTGTGGAAACAAAATAAGCAACCACAAATTCATACATTAAATTGCACGTGTATTAGCAATGCCTTTCAAGCTTATATATTTTAATTCTATAAGGCTAATGAATATTCTCTGAAAACAATACGCAACATTGTTGAGCTTGTGAAAAAGAAGCAAAACTACTGTGTATTTGAACGGAATTCCATGACAATGTGTTTGTGCGTCAATGTTATTATTGATGAGGAAATAAATCGCTGTGAAGAAGACAACAATCTGGAATTCATTTGTAGGCGTATGTGTGTGAGTGAGCTGTGTTCAGTGTTCACTGTTCATCACATGTTAGTTTCAACCCATTTGTTTGTATACAAACATGTGTTTTGGTTTGAGTTTTATTTTGTCTCGCCATAAAGATAATGCTCGTATATTGGATAACATTTCAATTCATTTGCTAACTCTGTACATTTTTTCTTTTTTTGATATTGACCGCAGAATACCAGAATTGACAGTATTTTGATTTTTGTTCCATTGATTATGATTATGATTGTGATTGTGCTTCCTTTGTGCTCTTTTTTGATGTGACGTCAAGGATGTGGTTTATGTGTTTACCGAACAACTATGAAGCATTTACCATTCTAAAAAGTTTTCATTGAAAACCAATCAATTTTTTCGATCAAGTGATGTCACATTAAGCCTTATCGCAGACATACAGAGCTCTCGTTTTATGGGAATATAATTTAATGGCGAATCGTATCGTTCCATAACAGAATTTTTGTTATTATACAAAAGAAAAAATTGATAAAACCATTTGACATATAAATTTTGTGTGCTATTGCTTTGTCTCTCTCTCAAACCTTTTCTACATCAGTCGAGCAATTTCTAGTTTTTCAATGTCACACATTAAGCACATAACAGCACAACAGAACTGATCAAAGCACAAAGCATAGAATACAGAAAAAAAGAAAAGAAACAAAACACATGGAAAAAATCGAAGCATGAAATACGCGTAAGTAAAATCTCGTGCGAGTGCACGCGGTAATATTCAAGTATGCACAAATATAACGCAATTTGCTCTATCGAATGCATAGAAATCGAAGGCATAACAAAAAAAAACAACAAAAATTCACTTACATGCAATTTGTATCGTGTAATTTGTAAAGCGTGTCAAAAATTGAACAAAAATAAAGCACGAGCAGATACACATACGCGGGGAAAAGAGCGAGAGAAAGATCCGAACTGAGGCGAGTCGAGAAAAAAAAACAGTTCAAAAATTCTTTGTTTGCAACGACCCGATTTGCATTGGTATTTTATATTGTCACAGATGTTTGTTCTGTTTCGTGTGTACCATTTTTTTTTTTTTACAATCGGCTGTGGACGTGGACACATACACACACTGTGTGACACACAGTGTTTCAACGACGTTGTGCCATTTGGGGTGCTCATTCTTTTTATTTCGTTTCTAAATTCGAGCGATATTCTTTCGCTTTGTTTGTTTGCCGACTAATGACGGTAATTGAAAAATGAGAGTTTTAATAAGTAACCAAAAATGCTGGTTTTTTTCGAAAATGTATACCAATGGAAAATGCACAACAGAAAAAGATCAAAAGTAAAGTAGAACTGATAATAATAAGAACGACAGTTAATATTGAATTAACACGCCAAATGATAAATTCTCTCGTGATTTTCATTCAAGTCCGAACTTCGGGCCATTTTATCATTGCGGATTATTTGTATGCGTTTTTTATTTTGCTTTGTTTTGCTTTTGCCTTTCGTGATTATTTATTTCACATTTTGTTGTCTGTTTCATTCGTTATATACTTATTCCTACATACATCAATTTGTATGCTGATGTATTTGCGCCGATTACCTTGCCGCGATCTTATGCGGTCGTCACCGCTATGTGTATTTATTTATAATAGATATACATTGAAATGCTTAATAGCAGCAAACGAATAATATGTATAGAGTCTAAGTATAAAAGGCAGAAAAAGAATGCGATGAAAGAAAGAAGAACAAAAAGAAAACCAAGTGAACAATGTGTTCGATATTTGTGTTATCATGACATAGACAGGCGTATACGGTTGCATTATGTGTGTGTGCGTGTGTGTGCGTGTGTGTGTACACTGTACATGCACGTGGAATTGTGAGTCTGCTGGTTTCGTGTTTTGTTGTTGCTGTTTTTGGCACGGTGTGTGTTGAGTAATTCCTCTGTGAGCTCTGTATATATACAGTAAATAAATTGTTATACAGAATGCGAAAGCACACGATCACATTCAATTCGACGGCCCAGCGCTCTTCTGCTAGACACTCTACCAGCCCGACAGTCCAATTGCCGATAGCAATGTGTATGTGTGCGCGCGTCACACTTCAATAAATATGTAAACGGTGCCGTTGTTTCAGTGATTATGTGAACATTGAATGGTATTGTTTTATTATCGAACTAATGCGGACGCGCCGATTTCTTCACTTTTCCATCGTCTTTTTGTGTGTGTTCGGATTTGGAAAACCGTTTTATTTTTTTGGTATATTACCATTTTCAGCAGTCTATTGGCAATTCAGCACACAACACACAAATAAATTCATTTTTTTATTTATTACATATTTTTCGGGTAAAATTCAAGATCATCGGCCTCTGATCAACGTAGATATCACATCGAGTGACATAGTTTGTGAGATTAGTTTTTCTTAAAATTCTATTTTGTGCGTGTGTATTTATTCATCAAATCAAAGAAAAACACAAATATATTTAGCTATTTGCCTCCGTGACAAATACCACGCCAGTTGTGAGGCGTACGTGCTTAGTTCTTGAGATATTTTAGAGAAAGATTAGCGATTTTTGTTACCGAAATAAATAAATTCGAACAAAATTCATGCAGCCGAAACAAGTGTTGAACTGTTGAAAATTGATAAAAATCATTAGAATTATTGAAATAAAGTAATAAAATCACCCCGCAACAGGATTCACTGTGAATGTACTATTGAAAGTGTGTTACTGCTTTTTTTCTTCGCCAATCTGCAAATTGTGATTCTATAGTTGTTTTTGCTTTCAAATACTTCAAAAACCAAAATTGAGCTCATCAATATGTAATGAGGCATGCACAGAGTGTGCTTATAGAAAGTAACAAACAAAAAATCAGAACCGTTTATTCGCCATAATTATTGACATTTATTCGAAAATGTATTTAATGAGATTTATTTCAATTTCAAAAAGTGTATTTCAGTGATTTTCATAAATGACACGTACAAGAAGAAGTATTTGTTCACTTGTTGGATGAAAAACAATAAGTGAAATGGATGAATTACTTCAATAACATACCAATTTCGCATGGATTCATTTTGTGTGATTTACTTCCGTTTGTATTCCAGTTGGTAAGATTGTTGAGTGAGAATCGCTGCTTGTTTTTTCATCTTAAATTAAATAAATGTGGGTCATCAACAGACAAATGACGGAAAAATGGTAAAAACAAGCAATTAAAACTGAAAAATGGGAACTATAAATGCTTCAAAAGGCACAATTTGCTTCGACTCATAAATAAATTTACTAGACTGTAGTACAACATCTTATAAATTATACCGTTTTTTTAGTGTGTAAAATAAATTGAAACGATTGAACAACCCACAACACACAAACATACACATCGAAGTGGCAACGATCGATAGAAATGTTGAAATCAATACACTTTGTTTGTTTTTCTTCTTCTTTCATATCAAACGAACAACATATGAATTTTGTTCAATTATTACGGCTTGGAAGTTTTCAGCCATGAAAAATGAATCGACTGAAAGTCAATCCAATTAAATTTCCACGTAAAATAAATCAAACATTCAGTGAACCATTTGTTATGGATGATTTGTGTTTAAACAATTGAAAATTTCAGTGTAAATTGCATTTTTGTGGTGTGAAACAACAAAATCGGCTTATCAATTGAAGTCATAATTTCTTTTCCTCTGCTTCACGATAAATGAGCACATTAACATGCCGATCGCATTTGAATACACATCGCTGGATAATCTGGCCATTGATGTGAGTATAGTATTTAAATGTGGTAACAGTTTGAGTCGAAATTTAATGGAAAAATACTACAACTTTTCATTTGAAGGTGAAAAATATTGAAGAATTTGGTTATTATATTGAATTTTAAAGTTGTGCTGTAATTGTTGATGTTTGATTATTGGGTATGGAAATAATCTTCTGTCTCAATTTGTGCTCTTGAAAAATAAGGAGCTTTGGTTGAAGTGAAACGGTTTTTCACTGTCAGCCCGATGTAGAATGGTATAAAACCATGGTAAAGACGGCATCATAACTTATAATCTGCATACTCATTTGGTGAGCTTCTTCATAATGTTATACTTTGAAGTCAAACGATGCGTATGCGCTACACTAAAGTAAAAGTCTAGGTAAAAGTACATTCAGTGAATTTAAATAAAAAAATCCACTAAGCTGAGACTGTGTCGTATGCGACGACATCGAATTGTTCAAAATGCTTATCGATTCGTTGATACCGTTGGCATCCATGCTCTTTTTTCACATACTTTGTCTTTGACTGAATTGGGATTAAAAGGTTTCCATTCTGTGTTTGTTGTTCATTTGGTTGCATTGAGAATAGTTTTAACCTAGATAAGTTGCACTTCCAATCACCTTTATATATTGGATACTTCGAAAGAGCACTAAACATTACACTTTTGTTGCTTGGCAATGTCGATCAAATGGTACTTTTTTGTTGTTGTTGTTCTTTGCGATTGAAAAAAGGAGAACAACTTGAGCAATGTCATGGAAACAGCTTAAAAGAAATGGCCGTTGTTATAACTCCTGAATGATACCTCCCCCACCTCTACTCACCCCATACACTGACAAACACGCACACGGCTCCATTCAACACCCTCATAATTATTGCGACCATTATTAAATATATTGATTGATATTGATTGCACTTTAATGAACTATTCATTCTGCTTTCTATTCAACAATTTTTCCAAACGTTTGCCAGGCGTCAAGTCACTCACATTACAAAGTGTCTATAAATCTTTCAATCTCTCTTTATCATCTAGAGAAATGTGTAAACGCCTCCACAATCGCTTTGACGGTACCATTAAATTTTGCCAGAGTAAAAATGGATTACTTGTGAGGTTGTGCAAACTGAATGCATGTCAAGGAATTCAAGGAATAACAGAGACAGACAATGAATTTTTATATACCCGTTCACTGCTTTTATATTGAATCGACTGTCGAATCTCTATGACATCTCTGATTGCACAGTTTTTTTTAGTTTGTTATATTCATGTTGCGATTCATTTCCGAGACCCACGTGACATTTCAACGTGATGCAGCAAATGTTGTATGCGTATATTTAGCATGCAAACGTGTTTTGTGCTCTCTCTCTCTGTGTCTCTTGTGTTAAGCAGGAAGTGTTGAAATAATTTCAAAACTGGACAGTATCGAGCTCATTCATTTGGCCTCGTTGCCGGCATTTTTTTTCTCTCCATGGTTTTTTTAAATTTCTCCCGTATTCACGAACCGTTGTCGATAATATTTCACAACGTTCGAAAATATTTGTATCAACGATAAATTCATGTTTGCTGTTCCATTTTCGACTTTTCTAATTGTTTATAGGCGAACGCCTACAACGCAAAATATAATTCAGTATTGTTGTTAGCTTTCAATATTGACATTAAAAGTTTAACAGTGCACAACATACCGCCTCTAAATGTACTGACTCGATATGCGCTGGAGCTGAATGTTTGATTTTAAATAGCGATATTTCAGCACCGTGTGCGAGACTGTGGGCCAGTCACAGCCCATATAGGTAATATGCAAAGCATGTTGGTAATATGGCATACATTTTATGCTATGACAGACAATTTTTAAGTATTTGGATCAACAAGAACGAAACTTGTGATAGCACCAAGTGAACTTGTGATACGTCCTTCTGATTCCGACATCTATTTTGATAAATGATGTGCATGCTTAACTCCGTTAAATAAACACCAACATCATCACTTCGGATGCCATTAATATTCGTTTGAAAAACTGAAATCATCTTGAACTTTCACTTGAATAATTTGTCTCAACACAACGTGATAGTACAAATTTCCGCACGAAATAGCAATAACGAATTATCCACGGCAGTTGCATGAGCGCCTAGAATTTCAACCATAAGCCCATAGATATTACACATTGTATGCATAGCCATACACATTCATGTGACTAAAAGCATTCGGGAAACAATAGTTCTATACTTTAGCCGTTTAAACACCCATAAATGTCGTATTAAATGAATGAAGCATTTTTCAAGTCAGTCCATGGAACTATGTCATGGCTATTGTTTTTTTTTTCTCATATTTTGCACACACACAAAAACCAGATGTACGGCATTAGACTAATGGTAGAAAGTTATACTGCGACTAACGAAGCGGATATATAATACTTCCTTTCAACTGAAACTACAACGGAACAACACATCACTTTCCATATCGTTCGCATTTTAAATATATTTGAACAAGAAAATTGGTGCAATTTGTATGAAATCTTACAATCCCAAGCGTCACGTTAACCTAATATAAAATGCAACGATTTAAACCAAGTGAACTTTGTGTGGTTGCCAGATAAAAATGCCACTTTTGATGTCATGAGGCACAAAAATACATTATACACGTTCGTATCGTTATGCTATACACTTGAAATGAAGATGATTCATTTTTGATTTATTAATTTTTTGCACTAAAATAAAATTTGAATTATCGTTCACTTTCTTGTCAAAAGCAAAGACCCTTGTAGATAAAACTGAATTTAATTTAGATTCCATTTCAATATGAATACGCATTTCAATTACATTTTAATTGATAACGCCACTTGTAGTTCAAGTATTGTTATCACAAACTTTTTGAGTGGGTTTAACTGTTTGTTGTTTTAAATTTCTTTAGCCAGATGTGGTGTGTTTCATTAGAAGATTTCCCATTGTGTAATACGATGCATGTTGAAGAGAAACAGCTTTCCAATATGTCATTAGCCAACAATGGCTTGAAACAAGATGTCGATTATAATTAGAAAGTGGTACTAAATCAAATGGAAATGTTCAATTAAATCCACTATAAATTTCATTGGCTCCAATTTTCTTGTGCGCCTTGAAAATGGGTGCAGAATACATGTTGTTTGTCTGTTTCACTTTCCAACCAACCAACCAACCAACCAAAACATGTATCAAATTCAATACATACTTTTGTACGTATTGATTGAAATAAACAAAATGATCTAGATGAATGAAAAGGCGTCGCTACAATGCACCTGACACATTTAATTAGATTTCAGTGTCACTTTCTTCGTATGTACAAATCCCGAAGATTTGGTGTCTTTAATTAGATACCTCTTTATCTTAGCATAAACAAAAGTTTATTGCAGCTGCATCTAAATTATGATCATCGTAGAATTTAACTTGTTTTCATTGCACAACAACGAAGACCATATCTTCATATCCCTCATACATATGAGGTGTTGGCACCACATGACAATATATGCCATAGCAAACATTACCTTGGATTCTATTATTCCTTCACTTTATTATGGATTGCATGTTCTATTTAGTTTTCTGAAATTGCGCGACTGCCAGCCAACCGCATCAAACCGCATAAAACAGATGTGACTAAGTGACATAAATGGCTTGAAATGAAATTTTATTACATTCACAAACTGGATTCCACGAAAATTGACTAACGCATTGCAGCTGAGATTGTAAATAAGAAATTCCGTTTGTCCGATAAAAATGTGACCGAATTCCAAAATTGTCGATTAACGGTGAAAGTATTTCAATGCGCAAATTCAACAGATTGTTTTGCTGTGACTGAGAAATGTGTGCTGTGACATATAAATCAAATTGTTTAATGGGATTTGAATGGATTGCAAGCAAAATCGCATCTTCAATGACTCAATGCATGTAATCTCTTATCAATAGACAAATTCCGTCAATTGACATTCGATTAACAATAATTCCTTTAATACCAAATCATCATTTTTATTTATAATTTTTTTTTTTTTGCATTCTGTCAAGTATGGCGTCAATGAGCTGTTCAAGATAATTTCAATGCACGTCATACCAATTGACGGATCATATAAATTTACTGAATGCAACAAATAAAAAAATATAAAAAAGTAAAAGAAAACTCTGAAAAGTGAATTTAAAATCAGCCATTGTGATTGACATCAATGTTTCAACGTATGGATTTAAAAACAAACAATGTTTGTTGTTGACATTTGTGTGGATGATTTTTTGTTTGCCAACTTCAGCGTCCAGCGTTGGCCGCCATTTCACTTGGACAAAATAGACCAGAGAATATGTCAGCGTAACGATGAAAAGGTCATCAGATTGACGTTTAAGTTTATCTGAAAGGCCACTTACTCGAGTAAGATCTGGAAACGATGCTATTTAGAGTTTATATTCATATAAATATTGCTAAATTCTCTTATTGCGGCAAGTCCGAAGTCTGAACATTATTTGAATTGAGCACTGCAACAGCTTTTTTTTTAAAATTCAAAATCATACGCCGAATATAATAACAGCTATTTATATATATATTTCATTTTATAATCACGAATCGCAAAACGTAAGGACACTTGTAATATTCCAGCTACAAGTGTCGTACGGCGTCCGAATGCAGCAAGTGAAGACAACAACAAAAAAAAACCAAAAATATTCAATTTTACATTGCCACACAGACACAGTTCTAGCAAATTAGTATGCATTTCGATTTGCATAAAGTTGGTGAATTAAAGATAGACATTTAATGATCTGTTTGATAATAGCATGCAAAACAATATTATTATTGCAATTCAGTCAGTTTAAATTATTTAATAAAAATGAATAGCTGAAAAATGAAACGCGATCTAAGATGAAGCGAGTGCAAGCATTTCAATTCGATTTAAAAGCACACAACGTGGCATTTGCCAGTGAGCATTTTTCCCGTCGATAATCTAATCGATGAAATATAGAAATTAGATTGGTGGTGACGTTACCACCATTTGAACAATTTTAAATGAAATATGGATTATAATCAAGTTGCAGCGATAACAAAAAAAAAACAACAGTGGTATATTCCATGGAATGCAATGAATGCATTTATCAAACACATACAATTATCGTGAACGATAAAATCGCCAACATTTGGATAACAGCGAACAAAAAGGAACGTATAAATTCGGTTTATCCCCATGCGGTTCAAGCGTTTTTTTCCCATTTACTCGATCACAAAACAAGTTTTGCAATCAGTTAAATCAAACAATGAACAAATTAATAACAAAAACTAGAAAATTACGGAAGGTCAGTTCTGAGACGCAATTCAACGTACGTTGTTCGATTTTGTGGTAGTGTGAGTGTGTGTTACATTGTTTAACATTTTAGCGAATTTGTTTACATTATAAATAGAAATACAGAATTGTGTGTTAACATATCTTTGAATTACACCAATCGCCTTTTGTAATACAAGTATAATGAGATAGCAGGATAGAGAGAGAGGGAGAGCAAAAAGTGTTTCCTTGAATTTGAGTCATCCGGCTATGTAAAATGGATAAATGCATCGAGTACACTTTTAAATACATGTCGCGAACGCGCGAGAAAATAAAAACAATTCAATCACGGAAGTTGTTCTTAATGTATGTGAAAGTTGTGAAAAGCCGGCAATCATTTGAGTGCACTCATTCCAGATGTGAAGCAATGCATATCTGAGAGGAAAAAAAATAGAAATTGAAATAAGTTGTGTCACAAAATTGGCAACAACAACGAAAAACGTCTATTGCGGTGAGCCGATGGCAAGTGATTGGTGTTGTTTTGAAAGTATAAACGATTGGTTGATTGATTAAGTGAAAGCACAAATCACTTCAACGATATGAATGATTCATTCATTGGATTCAATTGCAACGCAAAAAAACAATCATGAATGAAATATATGAAAATGCATTGACCTCGAAAGCATGTTTATCCTGATGAATGCATCCATTTAGAAATATATAACAAATCAACACATTTCAAATGTCTGCTCAATTGATTTCCATCTCAAGGTACAAAATGCTGTCATAGTTTTTGTTTACATTTCGATTTGTGTGTTCGTTTTCTTTATCACTGTGCAGTGTGCACTGAGTGTGGTGTGTGACACTGCGACGAACGGCGCAGCCAAGCGCAAAGCACTTATGGAATCTTATAAGTAGAGCAAATGCACATACTGCTGTGTGTGTGTGAATGAATGAATGAGTGAATAAATACGATCAACGATCATTTGATTAATATGTAATAATTAATGGGCAGCCGTAAACATGCCATTTAATCGTCATTAATATTATATGGCTTGAAAACTTAAAATTGATGCAATCACTGCATCCAAATCAGACAAAATGCACTGCTCAATTTGTCGGCTAACATTTAGTTAGAAGAGAGAAAGAGAATATGAGGACAGGGTCATTTAAGGTTAACTGGCTCAAGTATTGTGTGATGCATCGTGGCCACAGCTGCCGTACGTCGTTCGTCGTGCATCAACGACGCGTACGCAATTGATGCAATTCGTGCGCAATTTTCTAACATTTAAAAATTGAAAACTGCGTGTTTGTCATACAATTTTTTTTATTTCACACATTTCAACTTGAAATTTAGAAAGCGAAAACTGAATGTCGTGCGCTGTTGGCAATTCAAGGCCGATCAAACGCTGACTCAACATCACGCATCCAATTTGTTTCCTAAAAATACATCGCACCGAATGCATGACTTTTGTACAAAACTTAACGAATCAACAACAATCAACACACGCACGCCTCAATACTACTTTTTATTTTCATTTTATTTACTTATTGCAATTAAATGTCCATTATTCACACATTTCAAAGGAATACATTCAATTCTTATGGGATTCTATCGAAAAAAATTTGGCATGTCTGGAATTATTGCAAAAATCACAAGAAATACTTGAAGGAATTTCTTGAACAAATTGAAATAAATTGGGATTTATAATTATAAATTAGAGTATTTTCAAAGAATTTCCTCAACGCAAATAAATGGCAACGAATAATGTTTGCAAATTGATATACAAAATATGATGCAATCAACCTAAAAAAGGGATAGAAAATGTTGTGGAATGCTCGAGATTTAAAATGGAAATTGAATATTGAATATTATTATGATGCTGCTGTCATCAGAAAATCCGTTTGAAGTGTTACAGTCTTCGAAATGATCGTGCAAAAGGAGCATTTGGGGAGATGTGCAATGGAAAAGTGCATAGCAACATCATTAGCCAAGATTCAACATTGTTTTATCGACTGTTTTTATTTTTATTTTTTCTAGGGCTTTTTTTCAAAACTCTGGATGAATAATTCATTCGATTTAAATTTCACTGCAAGCACGTCGAACACTGAATTGCATTTCAAAATGAGTTCTCAGAAATAAATTTACACAAAAGTGACGTCGAAACGCAGAAAAGAGAAATTAAAAGCCATTCAGATTTTAAGCGTAATTAAATAAAGCGACATTTTAAATGAAAACATAAACTGCAAATTCAAATGTGACGACATTGTACAAAGCTGTATACTAAGTGAACTAGCGCTGTACAGAGTTCATGTACACACAAATGATGCAAATGATACGAAACGGCAAAATAAGCTAATTTTTGAATATGCAATTTAATTGCCACGTCTGCTTTGCATATGTATGTGCGGATGCGTATGCTTGTACGTGTGTATGGCTATTTTTCTGTGTTAAATCATCAACGGGACTAACCATAAACAATGAATGGAGCGTGTTATATCTATTTATACCAACACATGATAATGTGAAATTCTATTTTCTACAATCGCAGACGCCACACGCATTTGATGTGAACACTTGCCAACAAATTAATTTGTTCAAAGAAAATTGACCTTCTATGAAAAACATTTCATCAACAACATTGCGCACAACATTTATTGAAAATGTAATTTACAACAAGTCTCTATACTTTATCTCAACTCATCAAACAATTAAAAATTGTAATGGAAAACTTTCGAAAAACTGAAAAAAATGACACATTTTGAATTTCATTTGAATGAAAATAAAGTGTTACACTCATAAAATTAATACGTTTTGCGCATACCAAGCGATTTAGGAAAAAAAACGAAACCCAGAAAAAATTATGATCAAAGAATACCCAGCAACAGTTCAACAGATATACCTTACAGTGTAATGTAAACACATATATCAATTGCATCTTAGCGAATCTGAGCAATTTGTTTGTAATTTTACAACAAAAGAGAAACTTGCACAGCTAAATGTACTATTTATATTTCTCACCTTTGACTTGTTAGTTTCAAATGGCATGCTTTTGCAAAATATTTCTTTTCCCCTCTGCTTAATAATCAGCATAATTAAAATGTAATTATTTCATTATTTGATTCGAACTCTTCGTGCTTTTGTTGAAATTTTCACAGTACGTTTCTCGAAATGTTAATGCAATAATTATAATGATTCTTTATTCGGATGGAATTTAATGTTGCATTCCAGATTTTGTTTTTTTTTTCAACAATCTCTGGCTAAGAGACGTTTGAGTCAAAATTGGCACAGTTTACAGCATTTCAATAAATTCAACAGTCAAAACCAATGAAAAAAGAAAAATTGCAAAAATAAACACACAAAAAACATCGTGAAACAATGTTTCGGAAACATATATAGAACAATAGTCAAAAATAAACAATAAGATGAAAAACCTCTGAACGAGGTATAAACAGAGTGGCGCACTAATAGATCCTGCCCCCAAAATGACTGATATAAAATTTTACGTGGCGCTTGTGAAAATATATTGTCGTCTACAGTCCTCAAATAATTCAACAATTTGTCCATGCCATATTACAATGAATGTGAAGTAGAGTGCGCCAGTGCGAGTCCCGAACGTTTTCACTTTCATTATCTTTGAATAACAATGGCTATAATCAAAACTGGAATACAAATTATTTACAACCGCATTTTGGATTGCAAGCTCGGAAAACGCCTCGCTCGCACCGGCGCACTCTACTTCACATTCATTGTGCATGGACAAATTGTTGAATTATTTGAGGACTGTGGAACGACAATATATTTTCACAAGCGCCACGTAAAATGTTATATCAGTCATTTTGTGGGCAGGATCTATTAGTGCGCCACTCTGTTTATACCTCGTTCAGAGGTTTTTCATCTTATATCAGTAGTTTTGTAAGGTCAATTTGCATAAAACACTTAAAAATAACAACTTTTTGAGATATATCATCAAATTCTGTTCAACTCCATCGACCGAAGTGTTAATTTTGAGTACCTTTGACGTAAACACGGCGAAGATATGACAAAATGAGCCAAAAATTAAATTTTGAAAGAATCTCTTCAGTTAAGGAAGAAACATTCGTATCATTTGACAGATGTACTTGACGTGTGACAAATGCACTTATTATGTAGCAAAGTACAATATCGCCAACACCAACCAATAGATGGCTATTTAAGTATCGATGTAGATATATAAAAAAAAAATTAGCACGGCTTTTTTCAAATGATGCATTTGAGATTAAAAAATGCAACATTTGAAAAAAGCCCTGCCAGAATTGTTTTCTGAACATCTAGAGCGATACTTACATTAGTTGGTGATGGCGATACAGTACTTTACTACATATTTAGTGCATTTGTCACATGTCAAGTAAATCTGTCAAATGATACGAAAATCTAAGAGACTCTTTTGGGTTTGTTGAATATTCAATCTTCGAAAAATTCCATCTTCGAAAATTATATGTTCGAAAAATAAAACTTCGAAAATTCCATGTTGGAAAAATAAAACTTCGAAAATTCCATCTTCGAAAGTTGCCATCATGGTCGATCATGGTTCATCTAGGATTTCTAAATTTTTGGGAAAAATTATGAGTGAAATTCCAACTTCCATAACTTAGGAACGGTTGACCCGAGTTTGATGGTTGAGCCCTCGTTACATAGGTATTGAGGTGTACTACCAAAGTGTAATTTTTCAGAATTTACGGTAATGGGTACGGGGGTCAAAATGACGAAAAACCAAAAAAATCGATTTTCGATTTTTCAGTTTTTTCAATGTGGTGACCAAACCTGATTACAGATTTCTTTCATTACTAATTTAAAGCCTAGCTAAATACCTTTCATTTGCGGTATCTGCGGATTTTCTATGTTGTGTATTAGCGGAGTTATGGAATTTTGAAAAAAATCGACTCCTCGACACTCTCCCCCTGCTTATTTTCTTATATGTAAAGAAATTCGGCCGTTCTCGACGGTTTTGAACTGCCCCCCACACTCCCTAAAAATAATGTTATACATCACAGAAATCGAGAGAAGGTACAAAGTCACACACACACAAACACACAAACACACACACACACATACCAAACCCAATTTTCAGGGGAAACCCCCCTCTCTAGGAAAACGTACACAACTTTTGAACGGGTAAACCGATTTTGATGGTTGATCACTCGTTGGAAAGGTATTGAAGAGTACTATCGATTGGTCACTCAACGACAGTGGTCAAGATTACGCTCTAGGAGGTAGCTATATAATCTGAAAAAAACACCCCCATACGTCCCCCAAGCAAAAAAATTTTTTGTTCCACAAAAATTCATTTTGACAACGGCTTTCGTCTAGTTTGGTCCTAAGCTACACGTCAATGCCTATTTCACGAATTACATCGGTCGGCAACACATAGTCCAAAAATTCGCGTATATATAGTGTTGCACTCAAAAGTGTATTTTTTGGTGCGCCACTGGGAGAACTGCCGTTCTCCGTGATTCGATTACATTGTGAATTTTCAATTTTAATTTCTTATGACATTGGGTGATACAAATGTATCAATTTGTAATTTCCTTTTCATGCAATGATCGACGCCATTTCCAAAGTGTTATCAAATTTGCAATTAAATATGCTATGCCAGCTGACAAGCATTCATATCCCTTTCCATCATATTGTTGATGCCTGTGAAAAATGGCATTTGTCGTTATTATGTATTGAATTTTAAAGTATATCAACCTATATATTGGTTCCTGTCGAATCGACTGTGTCGATATGAAATTGTTGAAACTATTTGCTATGTGTTACATGGTATTTGATCATATATATACCAACTGTATACTATTGTGTTTGTAGTCTATGGCTGAATGAGTCGTATCGGTGCTACAGTTGAATTGACAGGGAAGCAATTCAACCATATGGTGAAGGCTCATCCATCGAATTTATGTAATGTGATCGAAAAATATTTCGGACATTCATTGTGAAAACCAGACGAATTCAATTCGAAGAGTACATTCTGTGATAGTTAGATTTTCAATTGTTGGTCGCGAATTTCGAATATCAATTCACCACTTTCATTCAATCACATGGAACGAATATGGCTTTAAAAAACAACAATGAATACATTGATTAAAAATATGGTATGGTCGGTTGATTGTTTAACCTTATGCAAATCACATGGAATTTGGTGTGCAGTTTATTTTGTTATATTTATTCTCATCGTCTTCCATAATGTTCCCTTTCTATTTTTAGGTTAATGTGTTGCTTACGCGTTATAATAACCTGTATTTTTAAATAGCATTTACTGCATTACTCGCCAGATATATAACACGTACACACATTTCATCGATGCGTCAAAATGATTTGGAAATTGTGAAAAAGAATTAAGCGCAGACAAAATAATTTATTGATTAAATTCATTTCAAATTGCATTATTACTATGTAACTAGCCTGGAATAATCGAAAGAAAAAAAAATTGATGAATTTTTATGCTATTCGCAAAGTCAATTCATCGAGGAAGAACCCGTATTGCTTTCAGCTATATAATCGATCGTGTGGACGATTGAACGCAGAGAATGTCAATAATTTAAACAGAAATTACCCTTCCATTAAAGTGTATTGAAAACATATTTCCATGCAGACACTTGCAACGCTTGTACTCTTTTCAATTAATAAACAATTAAAACACATAATTGCATGTTTTTCCTACAACAAAAACAACAAAATAGAAATGCGAAGAAAGTGTCTGGCACAAAACCGCATAGCGAAACCATCTAGTTAAAAATTAATCGCCATTGCACCATTTCACAACTCGAATAACAACAACGTAGAACAATTAGCATTGTGCGAGTATTTATGGAAAATTGACTGCAATTAGCTGGCAATCGGGAACAATTCTGAAAAACCACTGGATCGATGATACGAGAATGTGAAAGATTTATCATATACTTACTATAACTTCATGATATTCTCACACACACAAAATTATTATGATTAAATTAAATTTGCATAAGTTTTGAGACAGTTTTCATTAGCAAATTCCACAATTTTCGAACACGTCAAGCAACATTTGTCAAACAATGACTGTTTTGGTGTTGAAATATTAACCAAAACTTCATACGTGTGCCGTATATCTTTGGCCCCCTTTTTTCACTCGTATCACATTATTATGTCATTGTTTGTTGTGAAGCTAGAATGAGACGTTCATCATACCCACATTATCAGTAGTTTGTGCTTATTTCATGTGTGGCAGTGTATTTACAATGGATTTTTTTAAAAAAGAAAAATTGTTATTCTGTGAACTCAGCGCTCAAGTGTTGTTGTTTATTGTATGCATCAAAATGAATGTGATCGACCACTTTGAAATTGTGTTTGTGTGATATAAAAAATAAATGGTTGATTTGAGTAATGGCATTTCAACACAAAGGGGTCAGATGGCATTTTATTTGCAAGGGCGAAAAAATGAACGATAAAGTCTATTGCACCTATTCAAAGCATTTTTATAAGGCATTAGCCTTATTGTGCTGTTATCAATAGCCTTCTATTTACATCTTTCTGTGTAGGAACTTTGTTTCAATATACGTATATAAATATCTTACTTGAAAATATACACTCGAAATGGCATACAAATAATTCTATATCAATTCACTCACGATGAGCACTTTGTTCGAATTTAAAATGTCAATTTCAATCAAAATATCCATTGAAGCGCCATATCGTTATCATTGTTTCATTGCTACTTCAAATCAAACTTATCTACCGATAATAATATGTCAAAAACATTTCTTCAAAACTCATATTATGTATCGGTGTGATTGTATACAATATATTGAAATGAATCGTATGTCGTCTTGGTGTTCAGAGGCAATGTGGCCGAGCGGTCTAAGGCGCTGGTTTTAGGCACCAGTCTCATTGAGGCGCGAGTTCGAATCTCGCCATTGTCAAATATTTTTTTTTTTTTTTTATTTATTTCAGAGACATTTTTCTAACCGCACTTTATACTTATTTCAATTTTGTTGTTGACATTTCAATGAAACGAGAAAAAAAACAAAAACATTTATTACACAGCTTATTGTTTGAGTGCGTTTAAGGAAATAATATATAGACATTTTCTTCGACATTGGTTCGATTTTTATTTCACACGCAATTGTGTTGATATACAGTGAAATCAATTTGACCATCTTGACCCATACCATGAATATACATGTAACAACGATACAACACTTAGTTTGTAAAATAGAGTTTGGTTTTGATTATTGTGCGAACGACACAAGATGTTGTGAACGAAGACAAAAACGAAAACGCACTGAACATTTATAACATTCAGTTGAACAAAGACAACAACAGAACAACAAAAAAAGTAGAACATACGGCTGAGTGTCATTTATTGATTGCCTATTTATTGTGTACATTGCGAGTTCCGTTAACCCAAAGTTTCCGATTGCGTTGACAGTTTGTGTTGTGCTTGATGATGAAAAAATTGTTTAAACGAGCTGCATTTAAATTAAAACGTATTTCCAATGTGTGTTTATTTATTTACATATTTATTTAGATTTGGTTTTTACTAAACAAATATTTTAATTTAATTGTTGTTTTTGTTTCAATGTGATTTTCAATTTAATTAAATTTTGCAGAAAGTCATAATGGAAGGCGACGGTTCACCGTTATCTTCATTGTGCATGGTTCGTGCAGCTGAATTATTTCCAAAACCAGAACCAGAAAAAGAAGATGATTCATTAAAAGCCCCATTCACCGAACGTAAGTCAAATATTTATCATTATTTCCAAAGACACAATTTTATGTTTGGCAATTGCTATGAATGTCAACACAAACGGTGTTGTATATACATTTTGATTTATGACATAAAATGGCTGCTTGTTATCAAAGAGTCAAATGAATTTTTATTTTCTTATTGTTGTTGTTGTTGTTGTTGTTGTTGCAGTGGCTGGTGAATTTGTGCGTTACATTGGACGCACCGACGATGGAGTGTTGGCGCTATCAAATTATCGAATTTGTTTAAAATCACAGACATCAGCTCCCGAAACAGAAATCTCAATACCACTTGGTGTTATTGAATACGTTTCAGTACGTGATCTATTTCAATTAGTGGTTAGTTGTAAAGATGCGAGTACCTTTAGGTGGGTTCTGAACGATATTTATTCGCAGTTTGAATACTGATAAAATAATTAAATTTATATTTTGAATTGCAGATGCACATTTCTCACATCCGAACAATGTTCAGAGTGGCAACGTCGAATCACATTGGCTGTTGGCGTTCCAACGAGCTTAGAATCATTATTTGCATTTTCATATTATGCATGGGCATCAGAGCAAATGGCCAATTCAGATAATGAATGGATTGGCCGAATGCAACGTGCCAATAATTATGATGAAGATTTTCGCCGTGAAGTTCGACGATTGGAATTCAATATCAGCACATCATGGCGAATATCAACGGCAAATATTGATTTTAAATTGTGTCCATCGTATCCGCGTCTAATATTAGTACCAATGTGTATTACCGATGAAATTTTAACAAATGTGGCTAGTTTTCGAAGTGCACGACGTATACCAGCTGTTGTATGGCGGCATAAAGCATCGGGTGCTGTTGTTGGACGATGTAGCCAACCGGAAGTCGGTTGGTTGGGATGGCGAAATCCCAAAGATGAGCAACTACTTAAAGCCATAGCCGATGCATGCGCATTTGATGGCGGCGAATTGGGCAGACGTCATGGTGCGAATAGTAATGCAAATACCAGCGAAACGAGTAGCATTGATGGCAGTCATGAGGAAGTTTGTATGGATGAAGTGAAGAAAATTTTAATCGTTGATGCGCGATCATATGCATCGGCTGTTACAAATCGAGCTCGTGGTGGTGGCTGTGAGTGTGCCGAATACTATCCATGTGCAGCTATTGAGTTTATGAATTTGGGAAATATTCATGTGATAAGAAAAAGTTTTCATGCCTTACGAGCGTTAGCTGCATCACCAACGGATTCACAAAGGTACGCAGACCAAATTCAATGTGACTTTTTGCATCGAATGCTAATATTTGGTTTTTATTTACATTTTCAGTTGGTTTACAGCATTAGATCGAACAATGTGGCTGTCACATTTGGCTGGTTTAATGCAATCAGCGATGCGAATTTGTCATGCCGTTGAACGTGAGGGTCGATCAGTTATTGTGCATTGCTCGGATGGATGGGATCGAACACCGCAGCTGGTGTCAACTGCACTTTTATGCTTAGATCCATACTATCGAACAGTCGACGGATTTAGAATTCTAGTCGAACGTGAATGGTTAAGTTTTGGGCATAAATTTGCCGATCGGATTGGTCATGGTCCTGGATCCGATGAAACCAACGAAAGATGCCCCGTATTTTTGCAATGGTTGGATTGTGTACATCAAATTCAGAAACAATTTCCATGTAGTTTTGAGTTTAGCATGGCCTATTTGGTATGTATATGAAATCAGAATCACCTCATCGAAATGACAAACAAATTGAACTATTATTTGACTAATGCACAATTTTTATTTGGTTTTACACTTTTTACAGATAAAATTGGCACAGCATGTCTTCTCGTGTATGTTTGGCACCTTTTTATGTAACACGTACAAAGAGCGCATCGATAATTCTGTATTCGATCGCACCTATTCTGTGTGGCCTTTTCTCTCTGGTCCGATGTACAAAAATCCACTCTATATACCAAATCGTGAGCAAGTACTGTGGCCGGCATATCATCCCAGTAATTTATCATTTTGGGCTGAAGTGTATTCGAGTAGTTTTGGTAATCAAAATCAAAGTGATAGTTCAATGACGACCAGCATTTCACCATCAGCACCAGTTGCTGTGGCAACGGCCAGTGTTGGCACCACTATTGTAACGCCCAGCACCAATGATATATCAAATTCCGAGCCACGAAGTCCAATGATAAAAACACGTTCATACGGTGATTTACAAACAGCCGGTTGCAATGGCATTTCCAATGGAATGATTCGTCGTTCAAGTGATCCAAATATGACTGCTGATGCGCAGTGAGTTTTATCATTTATATTATAAAATCATATTTTCAGACAAATATAAGAACATTTGAAAATTGTTAACATGATGGTTTTTGTTTTTTATTTTCGACATAAATCTCCCCTCATAGTTTTAATATGAATTTATCAACGGAACCGTCAATCGAAACCTTGCCCGAATACTATGCCAATGGAGCTAATGTAATTGATACGAATGTGATAAATGATCAAACGATTGCAAATTTTTGCAGTGATACAGTACGCGAATTAAATAATTTAACGGAAGAATTGCAACAAACGGATTTAAATGATGTTGGTATGCGTATCAATTACAATAGTAATCAAAGTAGTTTTAACGGTAAACCTATGGAAAATGTATTGAGTTCAAGTAAATGTGTTCATGACGATGCAATCGGCAGCGTTCAATCGATTCAAACGATTGAAGATAATCACGAAAATGCTCACAATTTTATTGGCGATCACAATTATGCGATCCCATATCATAATAGTATACACGATAAATTGTATACTGAAACCGAGATTGGTAATTTAAATTGTGATGTTGTTGATTCTAGTCCATTTTATACTCATTTTAATAAACATTTAGAGAATAATATGGACGATGATGAAAAAATTAGAATATCAACAGTAAATTTGCATCATAATAAAGAATTGTATGAGAGTGCCAATGGAAGAGCGAGTAGTGAGGGTCTTCGGGATAATGACTATCGTATGGCCATGTGTATGCTACAGAGTGTCGATTTAAGAGGTAATTTTCAATCATTTAAATAATTCAATAATTGAAATAAATTTCATTTAAACAACAACAACAACAACAAATCTGTATTTTATTTATGTCTAGACACGTCACCACTTTCATCATCCCCACTAAATGCTCAGGCCCAATGGCATGGAAATATTGAAACCAGTACTGACACACTGGTTCCAGAGTTGGTCGATGAGAAAATTTACACCGAATTACCCCAAGAGGCATACTCAAATTCAAAAGAGTCAACTTCAAGTGAAAATGATATCGATGTGACTGGTGAACGCAGTGAAGCGTGCATCATGTCCAATGTACATACCAAATCAAAAACACTTCCAAATGGTAACTTCAATAGTGCTATGGACGAAAGCATTTTAATTCAACCAGAACAACAACGGATGGAAATATTCAATGGGAATCGATATGATTCCGTTCAATTTGTGTCAACAGCAACCGTGCCAAATGGAAATGGATCTACAAATATGCCATTGTATCGACGCCGTCGAAATTCATTCAACTCAAAACCACCTCCATCTATTGCTGATATGTCGACCACACTAAATATACGCTCAGATAGCATTTCGCCGAACGCAATGAATTCAAAATTGGTTCATACATCACGTTCGTTGCCCCAAACGCAACCCACACTGATTCGAACGATCAATACACCATCACAAACCACAACAAATTTTTCGACAATTTCATGCCCAGACGGGCTAGCACATGCACTCAGCGAACAAAATTTAAGACTACAACAAATTGTACACGAACATAAGGCAAGTATTAAATTTTTGTATTTTATTTGCAATTTTATAAACAATGCACTCAACCGTGTCATTGCTCCAATTTTGATGGCGAGTTCCATTTTACAATATAAATTTATTTCTGCATTTATTTATATTGAAAAAAAAAAAACGATTTTTTTTCCAATTAGATCCGTGAGGAGGCACTTCAAAAAGAATTACAAGCGCTACGATTGGCTCTCCTTAGAAAACGAACCTGTTCGAATTGCAGCAATAGTCAAACAAATAATGGCACGGCGCCAAATGTAGTCGACGAAACCGTAAGTGTAGGAAAAACATTGTTCTGAGTTTGCTTTACACTTTTCCTCACCAAACACAAACCCACTGTTCAAGCACCATTTTTTTACATTTTAAATTGGGGATTTATTCAACGTTCTTCTTAAACACGGCGATTAAGAGAACACTTTATGTATACCATTTTAGCTTAGATTTGCACAAATTTATTGTTCTCTATCCTCACGTTGAAAAAAAATACATTTCGGATTAATTTACAACTTGACCTTTTGTTCCCACTTTATCGAATCTCTCAATCACAAATTGTGAAATTGCATATAGCGTTGCTCATAACGTTACATGTCAATATTTTTCAATCCGTAGGAAAAGTATAATTTTTTTTTCTCGGAATTTTGTTTTTCTTCTTCTATTGGTACAAAAATAAGTATAGCTTTAATTTTTGTTTAATTCTTTCTTCCTTTCTTTTTTTCTGTTGATTTTTTTAAAAAAATAAACATCAATTTTTAAAATTTCGAAACAATTAATTGAAATGAACCAATTTGCAATTTAAATGAAAAAAATTTATTGCGATTTAAAAAAAATAAAAATAAAATGTGTGGAAAAGGATGACGATGATGAATCGTTAGTGGCACAATCTGACTATAGCAGTTCAGTGAGATCGCGACAAAGTTCTGAAGGTCCATCGACTGTGTTAACGAAAACACTCAGTTGGGCTAGCTCAAAGTCGGCGGTTAGTTATAAACTATTTAAAAGCGATTTAATTTTCTTTCAACTTTTTTTTGTTGAACATGTTTCTTAAATGCTATTCTTTTTTCTTTTAACCTTGTCTTCTTATTTATTTTTCTTGTTGGTAGAATTTGGTTGCTTTACATGAAATGTTTCTCTAACCATTTGAGAATTTTATTGACATATTTAGATTATGATAAATGGGAAGGTGTACACACCTTAAAAAACATTTTCTTTGGCTGATTACTTCATAACAACTGCATGAGCTTTTGACACGCTGATACGCTAATCATGTACGAACCTATTAAGTCGAAACTATGTGATTTTATTTTAATTGTTTGTGAGTTGACTGCATGTAGTAGCGAATAGCATGCTAGAATAGTGGCTTTCATAAATAAAATGTCTGCTATTAAGCATTCGCAAATGTTCTTCCGTGAGGACAAAAGGTGGGAATAGAGAGAGAGAGAGAGAGAGAGAGAGAGAGAGAGAGAGAGAGCATACTCTGTTGAGTGTGCGTTTTCCACAATTTCCACAAGACTGACTCTTGTGAATGGCAAATTTTTATGTGTTTTGGGTTCATAGTAACGAATGCTATATCAAATAAATATGATTTCGAAATTTATATGCTCGTTGGGAAAACGCCTCTTATGTTGGGCCACCAGAATTGACTGTTTCCAAATTACATCTAGAAAAAGTTGCGACTGGTCGGCGGGCCAACCTCGATCGAATATGTGCAAAGTGTCGATCACTATGATAATATTTGCGAATACTACTTGACAGATTTTCTTTCAAAATTTTCAAATTTTTTATCTAAATTAATGTAGCAAATTATATTCGCCTAATCTGCAATTGAACCATACATTTTAGAATTCCATGATCGATAATGGCGTGGAAAATGTGTCAATTTGTTCGTGGGAAGCGGTCGATGAACGAAGTGGACCACCATCCGGTGCAAGTTCAACGAATGCGATATCATCTAGTGTTTTATGGGTACCTGATCATGCTGTGTCACGATGCACGAGCTGCCAAACCGAATTTTGGCTGGGTCGGCGAAAACATCATTGCCGGTATGCATATCATGATATTTCAACGGTGTGAATGAATTGATTTTGCCAATTATTTACATTCAATTTCAGATCATGTGGTCAAATATTCTGTGCTGATTGTTCGGAATACTGGGCAGCATTACCTGATGAGCGCTTGTTCACACCAGTTCGTTTGTGTGCTCCATGCTTTAATTCAGTAACAACTAAATATCAAGTAAGTTTAGTCACCTTATGTGACGCTTATCTAGAAAATATATATACGATGTAGCAAAACTGGCTCAATTGCAGTCTATCGACCAATTCTAAATTGAAATAACCTCTATTGTCACAACAGAATCACGAACAACCTCATACAATTCCATCGTATTCGCAATGCACACAGTCAATCGAAAGCTGTAATTCGAATCAACATTATACGAATGGAACATCAACGATGCAAACCACAAGCGTCACATCAACCAACACATTGGAACCCTGTAAACATTCGATGAGCAGCACGAAAAACGATCAAAGTCCGACAAAGGCTACCACAGTCACGAATTGATCAGTACCAACACAACACGACGCAACAGCTAAACAAAATACATGGAACACGGGATTTATGCAATATCCAAACAAAAACAAAACCAAACACACATGGCATCGACATTAGATTCGATTCACCGCTTAAATAATGTTTATTTTGATCAAATTGGCGTGGAACACTTTGCGTTTCACTTTAGCACAAACGAACATTTTCAATCAAAATGCATTCACTAAGGTTGCAGTGATGTTTTAAATTCGTCTTTATTTCTTCTATTTTTTATTTCCAATATGAATTTTATCTCATACGTTTGCCGTCTTTCAATGTTCAGTTGTTGTTAATTTAATCGTGTTTTTATTTCTCATCTTTTATATACCAAAATTGACGTTTCAATTTTTTCAAGTTTGTTGTTTTAATGTGAATTTCGACAGAAAAAAAACATTGTTACTGTTTATGTATTGTACGTTTGGCTCGGAACATATTTAAGCGATATGTATATCAGCATTGGCAGGGATTCAAATTGTATATAGTTTGTCGTTCATTGTTTTGTCAGGTCAAATGAAATTTTGTCAAATTGATGATGAAATATTTATTTTTGATTTTTTGTGAGCAATAAAAAAAATCGACAAGAAATTTCAAGCAGCTAAACACATTTACATTGATTATTTAATAAAGAAAATAAGTGACACACACACACACACATACACACACATGAAAAGAAGTGTAAAAATTTGTAGGTTAGATCAAGAAATTACAAGTGGAAACAATTCGTCGTTTTGTCTTTTGTTCTATTTTTAATGCATGGCAACTTATTACTAAGTACATTTTATGAAGATTAAGGTATATCTTGATTTATAAATGACATGTGAAAATACACATTGATACTGTCAAACTCTATACAGATGCATATTGAATGTTATTTAAGAAAATTTAAAACAAAAACACAATTAGTTCACATGAAACTATGAAAATGAGAATTCAATTCATTATTTCAAATAAAATTACATAGAAATTGAAATGAAATGTTTTGTATTGGTTTGTGAGGTGTTTTTTTTTAATGTGGAATTTTGGTGGGCTAATGATAGACTTTCGGAAGTAATGTGTATTGTGTTGATCAAACATGGACTTTATTGCGATGACTAAACACCAGCGAAATTTGTTTGAATTCCATGCGACAAATATCACACTCATACATTCCGTTCTCATTTGGTTCGGTGCTTATAGCGAATGTCTAAAAAGGTAAAGAAAGATAAAAAAAAAATTATTTGAAAAGATTCCAAATCCTTAAATTCGAGAAATGTATTTAGCTCATCCTGACACTCATACTAATAATCACACTCCTCATAAGGAATGCATTTGAGAATGAGTTCAATACATGCCCTGGCTTAACATGACAAAAATAGCTTACTCGTGTCGGAGCAACATTCCGTAGTTGATTCGATGTCTTTGAACTGCTGGCCACCAATTTTTCGTCCCCCTTTTTCTTTTTACTGTTCAAATGACTCTTTTCAACCGCTTTTCGTTTCGTTGGCATACACGCATGTACTATTCGAATATGATGGTCATAGCTAGAAGCTGAAATTTGTTTCTTACAATGCGGACAAGCGATTCGAATGTGACTTCTTTGGTGGTTTAACAATAAACGCAAACTCTTACATGTCTTCTCACAAAGTGTGCATTCAAATGAGCCTGCCGGTAGATGCGTTCTTCGAATATGATATTTTAATTTATTTGAAGTTAAAAAACATTTAAAACAAGCCGCACACCTATGAAGAGTATTAAATATTAGCGTTTTTTCTTTTGGAAGTGGACTCCTATCAAAGCTGATAAACACTTACTTGAAAACATCAATACTCTCATGATACTTGATATGGTCGAGGGCATCGTATGGTGTTTCCAATAATAAATTACAGCAATTCCAAACCGCCGCACGATTATGCAAGTAAAGATAATGGTCATGACATTCATCAAATGAATCAAATTGACATTTGCATATGCCACACACCATCGGAATGAATCGTGCAAAACGTTCAAATTCCATTTCAGCCAAATCGATGATCGTTGCTTCAAATTTCAACTGATCCTCCAGGTTTTTAACAATTTTCGGTGTTATTTCCGCTATTTGAATGGTGAAGAAATTTAAAAGTTATAATTTCAAGCATCTAAAATATACAGTTAAGACCCACCTCGACGGCTAATGCCTTCACCATCTTCACCCAAATCAGTTTCAATGGCTAACAGTGGTGTTTTTTGATAATCGTAACCTTCCAAAGAGTTATCTTCACCATCAGCATCACCATCTCCATCTCCATCACCATCATCTTCCAATATTTCCGTTTGTTCGTCTGGCTTGAGGTTTATTGGAGTTTCTTCCACCAAATGTTGATGAATGCCTCGAATTTTTTCACAAAATTGATTGAATTGTTGTAATGCTTGCCAACATTTCATACAAATTTCATCCAACGTACATATGCTGTCCTGTAAATAACAATTTATTTTCAATTACAAATCAGATTCAACTCATTTGCCGGTCGTTCGATGTTAAACTTGTTGATCAAAACAAAAAAACACCACTAAAAACACTTACATTAAAAACAAATTGACAAAAATTTTCCACAAACTCTTGAATGTTTGAATTTTCGATAATTTCTTGGAAATTGTGTTTCATATGTTCGCTTTTCTCAAAGCACAAATGGCAAATATCACCACTCATTTTGAGTAAATTGAACAACTATTCGGCGTTGTTCTCGGAAAAATTGTGGGAAATTCGTTTGTTTTGAATTTTATTGCAACTCAAACAAGATGGTATATTCGATTGATACTGACAGCTTTGTTTATGCTTGACGGGTAGCCAGACTATTTTGAATGTCGAATTCGGTTGAGCACACAGATTCGTTTTGTTAATGAAGTCTTTTTCTTTTTTTATTGTCTTTGAGATTAGATTAACTATTAAAGACTAAACTTTGTAAATTTATGTTGATGAACACCGAAAGAGGTTAAAATGATTGTATTTAGGAACGTTTTGTTGGATTTTGATATCTGAAACACAAACATTTGTCAACTAATTTGAAGCCTGTTGTAGCGTCATCTATCGTTGATACTATGAAATGTTTCCATATTTGACATTTACCTTGAGGCAACTTCACATATGTTTACAGTTACTCATTGATTTCCCAGACTGATTGATTTTCATCAACCAAAAACAATCATTTTAGTTTGTATTAAAGTTGAAATGGGTTCAAAGGAGGATTGGAGTTTTCCTTGTTTGGCCGACACAGAAGAGCTTGAACCAACACCAGAAGAATTGGATGCAATGTATCAAAAATTAAATGCTGGTGAAACAATTGAATTAACGTGGAAATGTCCTGGTCGGCGATTGCCAACACCAGTTCAAATTGTTGACACTGATACTAAAAAGAATGCGAATGCGGAACAGTGAGTTCAATTGAATCTTCAATTTATATCAGTATATATAAGTTCTAGTATAAGTTGTACACACACTTTCTAATCATAAATTTTAACTCATTCGCAGGTCGAGTAAGAATTTAGAATTTGATTTCATGGATGAGGTTGCAGCACCTGTACGGGTTCAAAGACCAGTGACAACGCCAAAATCTTCGGCCAAAAAGAAAACGGCAAACTTTGCTAGTGTCTTGGATGCCATGAAAAAGAACAAACGAACACTACACACAACAAAAGAGTAGAACTTTTTTTTACTATTTTTTAATGTTGTTTTTAAAATTGTCTATTTTTATTTTTAAGACCATCTAAACAAAATTACAAAAAAATGAACTAAAATAGTTTTCAAAGAATTGTATCTATCTAGAGTTAGAGAATCTACGAAAGTGTTTTATTGCAAAAAGCTAGCGTACACGATTCATTCACAAAATTATCTGAAAATGGCAACAACAAGCATCTAAGCTAGATCAAAACATGTTTTGTGTAATTTAAAGTTAACGCAACAAAAATCGATTACAATGTAAACAAATAATAAAAAAAATAAATGTTGTTTTTATGCATCTGTCGATGTTTACATAGTTGCCAAATATATGATCCATTGCCAATTGCAAAATGATAGACTTTTATTTTATTTTGGCCGAATTCTATGTAGATAGAGTCTGTCTAAATATATCACAAACAGCCACATCGTTCATCACTACAATTGCTGATTGGTTCGATTGAAATCGCTTTGAGTCGTTTCACCACATCGGTTGCGGTTAATACGGAGTATAGCGGTACATTCAATTGAATGAAATCGATTCTATGGCTACACAGCTGGAAATAGCATTTGTTTACGCAATTTTTTTTTGTTTGGCATTTGATAAACATACAAATCATGAGTTGGTCCGTTGATCGACATAAGAATAACGCCTCCTCTTATATTGGTTTGATACAAATCTTCATTTCCACTAGATCATTCGCTGAGGTTGGACGTGTAATAGACGACGAGTAATTGCAAGTTAACTGCCGAAAGTAAATGATAAAGATGCCAAGAGGTCGAGATACAATTGTGCAAATAGCCAAAGATCGTGCAACCACGCAATCAAACGTGGCTAGTAATTTTCGATCCGCATCAAATGGGATTGATTTTGGAAATGGAAAACGTAAGTTCGTTAATCTTCGGGAATCTTTTTTTCGTGTCAAAAATTATTCGGATTTAGTTCTATGATATAAATTGATGAAATGTTTCATGTTTCATTTTTTTCTTTTCTCTCTGTGAATATACATTTTTTTTTAAATCCTATCATCTTGATGATTTTTGTTACATGAGTGGACAATATGTGAACATAAATTATATGTGACATAAAACATTCTACAAAAATTTAGTGATATTCAAAAGCGTGTTCTCACCTTAATAATGAGTGATATTATGATACCAATGTGACACATATTATGTGTTAATCTACACTCTATAGGTTAATAGCAGTGATCAAATATATCTCAGAGTTGTTCTGTTGGATCATAAGTTTGTAGCTCAAACAATATCTTAATACACAGACTTTATTCGGCATTTGACTTTCGTTTAGTTCAGAACAGTTTTAATTTAAATAAAATGCAGACCATTCGAAATCTGTCCGACAGATTTGAAGGTAATATAAAATTGGTCCATTTGATCACAATTAGAATTGTGGCAATAGGTTTTAAATTGAAAAAATATTTGAATTGTTGTCAAATGGTCAAACAAAAAAAAAAACAAAAAAAAACAAAAAAATGGTAGCTCAGTTCATTACTTAGAAAAAGTGAAATCGTGTTTTTTTTCATTAATCCATTTTTATAAGAAAATAATTTTTCAAAATTCACCGTTAATCAAATTCTTAAAATAATGAAATTCTTTCAAAACATACAAGCAAATGTACTACTAATCAATAAATAAAATCGATCAGAGCACAATGATTCTAGAAGTTGCCATGCTTTGGAGTATATCAAAGCATTTCAAATACTCGTAGCTATGGAAACACAATAAATCTGCTCCGATTTTTTACAAAAATCGAAAACTCAGAACTAGTTGACGAGTTCGGTAGAAAAAGAGAAATTCGAAAATATTAAGAAAAAACGAAAAATTGAACGGAGAAGAAAAGAATTGTGGCCAAAAAAATGGTTCTGTTACACATAAAGCGTGGCAACGAATCACAGTTTCTATACGAAACATCTTCATCAACATCAGTTGCACAGTTGAATAAAGAAATTGTGTCCATTTACAATGGTCGTTTGAAAATCAGCCGAATTTGCAGTGAAATGGAAGAACTAGCAAAGCATGGACCGATGTTTCCACCTGAAATACTTGGACTAGCCGAAGAGCAAGTGAGCGAATTAAATTTAGTGGATGAATATGCTGAAAAAGTTATACCATCTGGTGGATGGATTTACAATAAAGATCCAATTGGTCGTCGGAATGGACGTCAGCCACAACAAAAAATGCAAGAAATACTAAAAAAAGCGATTGATGATGTTAAACAAATGGTATCGAAGCACTTGGTCAATGAGAATAAACCACTTACTCTGAAGCAAGTGCAAGATGCTATTGGTATTTTACGAGGTGCTGTGACAATTGTGTATCCGATGGACTTGCCACCGCATGATACAATTTATATGGAATTCACAAACACTGAGGATTTGAGCGGAACTCATGCATCGCTTGAGGTGATTGAACCAGCAAAAGTGCAACTTTGGTTTGCTGGTCGTCATTTATTGCCAGAGAATCGTTTAAGTGACTATTTAGGCAACAATGAAAAATGCAAAGTGATTTTAAAAATTGTAAAACATGGCGAAGGTGCACCAGGTCGTGAACCAGTTTTTAGTGAAGAAGCACGCAAGCAAATCATGTTGCAGCAATATCATCGACAAGAGGAACTGAAACAACTCGAAGAAGACAATGACGATAGTTATTTAAACTCTAAATGGGCAGACAATACCAATCTAAAACAACAATTACACGGAATCCAGAATATCAATTTTCGAGTCGGAAAATAACCGCCAAACGTGCTTTTATTCATTCATATTATTTTGTTGTTTTCAAATTTGGAATGTGTTTATTTAAGAGTATCGTTTTCATTGGAAAAATAAACAGTGTTTGGTATACAGTGGGCGCAGTCCATTTTTATTGCACATGTGAAAATTCACAGGCACAAAATTCAACCACAAAATACATGAATGACAGAGTGTTTTGCTAACCTAAATTCCTTATTTCATAAATCAGTTTCGTTTCCTTTCCTTCTGCACGAATAACAACACAACTCTGTTTTAAGTTTAAAAAAAAATGTTGCTCTTGGTGAATAGCTCATTCAAGCAGAAAATGAAAAGAATACACAATTATCATTGAGTTTTGTCTGTCACACGTATTGAAGCAAATAGATCCGAATACTGCCAGAGAATTGCTCCGATGAATATGCAACGTTTTTTCAAATTATGTCTAATATGGAGCAAAAGGTCAATGATTTAGCTATTAAAAATTGGTTAAATTCATGTGCCAATTCGATATTTTCAATTTTTCAGCTCAAGGAGGCCTTTCCGCATGCATAGAGCTCATTGCAATCGCCTGTTCTGCATTGATGATGATTGCTTCGATGCCAATTTCATTATTCTTCTGCTTTAAAGTGGTATCTGAATATGAACGAGCCGTTATTTTTCGTATGGGACGTTTGAGGTTTGCATTTTTTTTTTTAATTTTTAATCATTCTGAAATGTAAGCTAAACTAAATACTGGTGTATTTTCATTAGATCTGGTGGTTCTCGTGGTCCCGGTGTATTCTTTGTGTTGCCTTGCATTGACAACTGCTGCATTGTAGATTTGAGAACAGTTTCATTCGATGTGCCGCCTCAAGAAGTATTAACTAAAGACAGTGTTACTGTATCAGTTGATGCGGTCGTTTATTATCGTATTTCAGATCCACTCAGAGCAGTCATTCAGGTAAAAAAACGATAGAAGAAATACTCAATTTCATGAATTGGCAATTCGTTTCAAATTTTTTATGTATTTTCATGTCTCATTCAGGTTGCAAACTATAGTCATTCAACCAGACTTCTGGCAGCTACAACTTTAAGAAATGTGTTGGGCACAAGAAATTTATCGGAATTGTTAACTGAACGAGAAGCCATTTCGCATACTATGCAAACATCTTTGGATATTGCCACCGATCCATGGGGTGTTCAAGTTGAACGAGTTGAAATGTGCGTAGAATAAATATTACGAGGAAAAACTATTTCCTTGCACGTTTGATATTACTTTTGTGTTTGAAAGCAATTTAAACGATCGTTGATTTTAAATATTATTTCAAATGATTTGTTTACAGAAAGGACGTCAGTTTACCAACACAACTACAACGAGCTATGGCAACAGAAGCTGAAGCGTCTCGTGATGCAAGAGCTAAAGTAATTGCTGCTGAAGGTGAAATGAAATCATCGTTAGCACTGAAGCAAGCATCTGATATTATAAGCCAATCGCCAGCCGCTTTACAACTTCGATATCTACAAACATTAAATAATATTGCGTCGGAAAAAAATTCAACGATTATTTTTCCACTTCCAGTGGAATTGATGCGTGGTTTTTTCAGTCCAGTGAAAGACTAACGTTTCGTATGAAAAGAGCAAATTTCAAATTCAAATATTTGAGTAATAATGTATCGTTCATGAGTTATGAATCATAACTATTTTATCATATAGCAACAATTTATAGAAACACAAACAAATCATTGTACCATGTTTTATTTGTGGAACGCCAGTCATTAAATGATATAAATAAGTAAACAAACATCTTATTCTATTAATCATTGTACATCCAACAAAGTTTCATTCATATTCTTTTCCAAAATATTAACTTATTGCAATTCTTATTAAATGTTTTGCCGCTTCACACATGTTTTTATAGCTTTCTCAATCTTAAATGTGTCTGTTGAAATGCACGTAAAATCCATTCAATATTATCTTTTCCGAGAAAATTGTGAGTTTAAACTCTGCTACATTTTTATTTTTACTCTCATTTCTTATTTCATCATATCAACATGTATATTGTACAAAAGCAGAGTCTCAACTCTTGTTGTTTATTATTAAATGTGTTTGTATACGCGTATATTGAATGCCTGAGAAAAATCATGACTCGGAAATATTTGTGACGGAAACGATGTCGCCATGCATTTGAAACTCGACAAAAGTGCCAGTATTGCATAAGAGTAGAGGGGAAACAAACGGAACAGAAAGAATAAAGGAGACGAGGGTGGAACTACATTTGAACATTTGTTCACTTGCCTGATACGTTAGTACCTACTAAGTACGTACTAACTTTGAAAAAAAGTTGGAAATAAATGTTTATTTTTATCTCAACTAGAGTCTGATATAGTATGTGGCCACTAATGTGTGTTAAGCCAATAAGTTACCCCAAACTACCAAAATATGTGCAACGCACGCATTCTCCGTACTCTCCGCTTCTAATGCACACAGTTGTCAGTTAATGTTAAGAACATTTGATACTTTATATTGTAGTTTTTAATGTTTGAATGTGAGGGGGTGCATCGAAATTGGACGCATGACACAAGTTTTTTTGCCGCAAAACTCAATATCCTGAAAATAACATGTATCGAGGACAATTTTAGTTTTTCTACCAGTATTTTTCGGAGTGTCTGCGTATGAAGATCAATCTACTTTCATTCGGGGTAATTTTTGTGAAGAAGAACGAGATATTGGAAGTTATTTCTTTGAAATTGCATACACACAACTAAATTTTTGACAATTCCATACAAAATACGGGAACGGTTGATTCCAGTACAAATTCTATACTCAAATCGGCCGATTTGTGTGCAAATACCAGGGTTAATGAACCAGTAATATACGAGTTTTTTTTATCAGTTATGTGATAAAAAAATAGCAAATCATACTTTTGATGTGTAACGTTTTACGTGGTTGTACGGAAATATAATAGTCAGTTACAAAGTACACGGTGCGGAAAAGTACGGATTACAATAGTAATACAATTTATTACATTTTACTTTATTCTTCCAATTGGAACAACGGACTTATGTGCTTGATTTTTAGCGTGTTAAGAAATTTTGAGTCTTAGTTATTCTCAGTCATTCAATCAAATTCCTTCAAAGTAGTGTGCATATTGAGTTTTGTGGCGAAATATCATTTTTAAACGTTTGTTATTTTTAGTTATTGGTTTGCACATTGGGCGGGCGTGTCAGAAAGCATTAGGTTTTCGTTAAAATTTCATTTGTTCATATTTTTGTTGATATTGTTCAGAATTAGTATGTTTTGATCCTTTTTTCCGATCTTATATCAAGACAATACTTTACGCGGTAGCAGAGCGAAATGGAAGGAACACCAAGTAATCGTGATACGGTGATTAATATAGAAGGCCGCAGAAACGGAGGTAAATAAATACTAAATACGATAAATTGAAGTGTAAACGTATAAATTCATCAAATCGTACACGAATGATAAAATTGTTGAACTATTTATTTGCAGCCGAGAGCTATGCAGCCGTTGTAGAAGCTGTAGCTGTATTTTTATCGATACTGCTTATGATAGTTACAATGCCATTTTCACTGTTCTTCTGCTTCAGAATTGTTTCTGAATTTCAACGAGCCGTTATTTTTCGTTTGGGTCGTGTAAGGTACGTAGTAATATTCTATTTAATTCAAAACGAATAAAATCTAAAAATAAATTTCATTGCTATAGAAAAGGTGAGGCTCGTGGTCCCGGTGTTTTCTTCATTCTGCCTTGTATCGATGACATTCGGATAGTTGATCTAAGAACCGTTACTTGTGTTGTGAATCCACAGGAGATTCTAACTAAGGATTCAGTCACAGTGTCCGTCGATGCTGTAGTTTATCATCGTGTTTCGAATCCATTGCGAGCAGTTATTAAGGTAGTGTAGAGGCTTTAAATTCAAAAAAATGTCCGTCAAAATGTGAAATTCTGCATTTTTTTACAGATTGCTGATTTCTATAGTTCTACAAGTCTGTTGGCTGCATCGACACTTAGAAATGTGTTGGGCACAAAAAATCTATCGGAATTATTGACTGAACGAGAATCAATTGCTGGTGTAATTAAAAATATTCTCGATTTAGCCACCGATCCATGGGGCATTGAAGTGGAACGTGTTGAAATGTAAGTTGAATTAATTTTTGTTATAGCAATTGAATTTGAACTAAATTGTATATTTCGTGTGTTTAGAAAAGACGTTAGTTTGCCAGTGCAACTTCAGCGTGCGATGGCAGCCGAAGCCGAAGCGAGTCGTGAGGCTAGAGCAAAAATAATAGCGGCTGAAGGTGAAAAGAAAGCATCTCAATCTCTGAAGGAAGCGTCTGATGTTATCTCACAATCTGGAGCAGCTTTGCAATTGCGCTATCTTCAAACTCTTAGCAATATCGCCTCGGAGAAAAATTCCACCATCGTTTTCCCGATCCCAATTGAATTAATGAGAGGACTCTTAGGAAATGCGGGGAATAATTAAAAATACCAGCTGACAATCTTAAATTTGGCGCAACCAAATGTATTAAACCCAATTCGAAATGTACTTTTATCAATTCACAATAATAAAACAAATCTTCTCAACTGGTTTTCAATTTCTAAAAAAAACTGCTTTCTTTAGCCACTTTGAAATGAAAGCATTTCCCACAGATTTGATAAACACTTTAAACGGAAATTCTTCATTCTGATACAAAGTCTTCCTTTTGAAATTCAATAATGTCATGAAGTCTATCGTGCTAGCTATCGTCAATCGTTCTTATTTCCAGCAAAATTATAACTTGATCAAATCACACCATAGGTTCTCACCAGGGGTCCGAGGAGTCCAATTTACACCCCCCCCCGCCTCAGCGATCGTTACCCCTCTAAGATTTCGTTACCCCTCTAAGATTTTGAATCGATTTTCAAAAGTGAGGACCTTTTTTTTTGTAGGTCCTCAACTTCTCTGAGACTCGGTTTACACTAGAAGATAGAATGGACTTTGAAATTCCACGCACAAGTAGCCCTTTTTGATTTGAGTGGAACCAAAAACCCCTTTTCAACTTCTTCGGACCTTTTTTTTTAGGTCCTCAACTTTTTCTCAGAAGAAATTTTTTCGCTTACCCCTCCCTGAAGTCCACATCCTTGAGAACCTATGAGTCACGCTCGAGTGTGGAGAGAGAGTAAAATTTCAATTTCAATCCATGAAATTTTAAAATAGACGCACTTAAATTAAGCAAATCAAAGACTTCAAACTATATATAGAAATGTTTTAATCAACATTTCGAAGTAGGCCGATTCAGACGAATTCTTATTATTCCTTTCAATATTCCACAATTTGGAAATATTTATAACAAATTTTCGAGGTTTTAGCCATATTTTCATTGGTTTGTGCATTGATATTCCAAATCATTTCTATGGCCAACAATTTTAAATTCTAAATAAAATACAAGAACTGTTCAATATTAGATGAACAACATGCGAAAAGTTTCAGAGAGAAGTCAAACAATTGTGGAAATCGATGATGTCAGATACAACATATGTATGTAAAATGGAGATTTTACAATAAAAGTTTTTGCAATATTTATGTGTTGAAAATATTGAAATGTTATTTTTTCAGCTCGGGGTTATGGTTGCCTTGAAGGTGTAGCTATATTTTTATCATATTTAGTGGCGCTAATATTTTTCCCACTTTCGATGTTTGCCTGCTTCAGAACTGTGTCGGAATTCCAACGAGCGGTCATTCTTCGTTTGGGTCGTGTGAGGTATGATTTTAAACATAAAACAACATCGATATTTTCAGCTAGGGGCAAATAACTCTCGCGAGTTTTTGCGAATTCTTGCAAATTCTGCGAGTTCTGCGAGTTCGTAAATTGTCGAATATGTGAGCGCATTTGTCACATTCAAGTTTGAACTCGAACTTGCACGAGTTCGTCCGAGTTCCCACGTGTTATTTGAACGTAGAACTCGTGCAATCAAACATAAACTGCGAGTTCTCTGCAAAATGTGATACTTTTGTGCGGGTTTTCTGCAAGTTTTCACGCGTTTTCGAGTAGTAATGTGCTCCTAGATTTTCAGCTAGCTTTTAATTGTCTCATAAATTCTTCTAAAGGTCGGCTGAAATACATGGACCTGGTATGATTTTTGTGCTGCCTTGTATCGATGATGTGCATCTAGTCGATCTAAGAACTGTCACATGTGTTGTGAGTCCACAAGAGATTCTAACCAGGGATTCCGTCACAGTGTCAGTCGATGCTGTAGTTTATCATCGTGTATCAAATCCCTTGAGAGCCATAACTAAAGTACTAGTGGCATTATTCATCAAAAGAACTGTTGAATATGTCATAAAATGAATGCAATAATAATTTATTTTAGGTGGCCCATTTTGGCTATTCGACAAAACTATTGAGCGCATCGACTCTGCGGAATATTTTGGGTACAAAAAATCTATCAGAGCTATTGACCGAACGTGAGGCCATTGCCAATACAATTAAAGATGCTCTTGACAAGGCCACTCATCCATGGGGCGTCGAAGTTGAACGAGTGGAAATGTTAGCGGAAGCTAAAGCTCTTTGACCACTGAATTCTATTTTATTTGTTCCATTTTTATGTTTCATTCAGAAAAGACGTAAGCCTGCCAAAACAACTTCAGCGTGCGATGGCAGCTGAAGCAGAAGCGAGTCGTGAGGCAAGAGCCAAAATAATAGCGGCTGAAGGGGAAAAGAAAGCATCTCAATCTCTGAAGGAAGCGTCTGATGTTATATCAAAGTCACCCGCTGCTTTGCAGTTGCGGTATTTACAAACCTTGAATAATATCGCTCAAGAAACGACTTCGACGATTGTGTTCCCAATTCCTGTTGAAATAATGCGAGGTATTTTTACGCAGGGATAAAATGATGCGTGAAATATTTCCGGTCAGACAGATCCAATTAAGGCAATAAATAGAAATGTGAACTAAAAAGAAAAATACACTAAATGTACTCGATTTACTTTTATTTATTGAAGAACCATAATAATTTATAATGTGAATATTCATTGAATAAGTTCTAATGTTTATAAGCTACATCCTTGCGAATGTGTATGAAATTTGCATACGACATTGTGTTTGCTTCTCATAAGTTGTGTGTATTTTTTATTGCTGATTCTTGTTGGTACTTGGTATTAAAATTGGTTGATTTTATTTGTTGTTGTTGTTGTTTGTTTTGCCTGTATGGTGTTTGTCTACAATACGAGATATCTTTATTATTACGCTTATGATAGAATTAGTATTGGTTTGCGCTTATCAGTTTTCTTTTTTCTCTATAAACTATTGCCAATGCATACACAAAAGAATGATTTTTTTTATCGTTGATTCACAATAGCAACAAACGGAAAATAATAATAATAATAATAATAATAATAATGATAATAACAAAAAAAACACAAAATGAAAAGTAAAAAAATGAATTCGCATAAAACAAATTGATTGTGGTGGAGCGGATATTTATATGTTACGAAACACTAATTTCTACGTATAACGTGGGGCGATGTGTCTGCTTGTAAGAAAAATTCGATTATAATGGATTATATTAGTGTGAGTAAATGTGTGTGTGTGTTTTGTTTTATTTATGATCTAGCTGCGCGATCAAATAAATAAAATGATCTTAAAGATCCATTGCATCGACCGAATTTGATTCGTCGACATCCATTTGTTCTTCGTCCGTTTTGATTGGCGCAGCTTCCATTGCATTTTCCGCTTCTGATGTGTTGGTTTCAGTGTTTTCGACATTCATTTTCACCTCTTCGGCTGGCTGCTCTGGAATAACTGATAAAATATCGGATGAAACTAATTCGTTAAGAGCTTCATCGGGTGTAAAATCTAAATCAGTTGGAATGGCGACCGGTTCGTCAGGTTTCAACAAATCTTCTGTGGCTGGTTTTTCCTCAGTTGAAGGTTTTTGCCCTTCAGTTTCAACAACCTTTTCGGCAATTGGCTGTACGTCAATATTTATTGGATCTTTTTCGGCGACCAATACCGCATCAACAACATCTTCCAATAGTTCATTTTCTTTCTGAGCATCGATTTCTGTGCTTAGTGAATCTGTAATGTCAGTTTTCTTTTGTAAATCAACTTCAGGAACAATTGGCTCGATTGTTGGTTCTGGATCGGATTTTGGCTCTGCCGGAGCTTTTTCATCCAATTCAAGTCGAATCTTTTTCGCACATGGATTCTTTAAGCCAGTATCAACATCACCATCACCATCTTCATCATCGCTAGTGCTGCGTGCATGTTTTGGAGTTGGTGGTTTTTCACTCTCAACACTCTCTTCCGCTGGAAGTGTCTTATTAGTGTCTTCTTCAATCTTATTCTCTTCGACAGAAGCAATTTTAGCCTCTTCAATGGCCTCCATTTTTACCTCCGGTTCGGCTGATACCGTTTCAGTTGAATCGGCATTGGTTTCGACCACCGTTGAATCCTTTTCTGCAGGCGAAGCTATAACATTTTCTTCTGTTGCTGCAACGGCTTGTTCAATCGCTTCAACTAATTCAGTTGGCTTTGTTTCAACTGCCTCAACTGTCTCAACTGTGCTTTCAGTCACTTTAACTTCCACTTCTTCCTTCGGTTTTTGTTGTTCCGAGCTTTCAGTCGGCTTTTCAGGTTCAACTGGTTTTTCGGAAATTTGCTCTTCGGTCTTTTCAACATCCTCCTTTTTCACCTCAATATCAACCGATGCACTTGAGATACCACTTGAAGATGCAACCTCTTTGGTCACGTGCTCATTTGTATTTATCTCATTGTGTTTGTCTGTGGTGCCATTTGTTGGGCGCTTTTCATCATTTTTATTTATTTCAATTTCAATATTGATGTCCGGCAACAGATCATCATTATACGATATATCTCCATTTTCATCGGATTCAATGGGTTTACGGCCTGGTTCGACTGTACTCACAACTGAAATGTGATAGTTATGCTCACAAAAAACTAACAACAAATATATATCAAAATAGAAACGCTTACCTAAAATATTTTTCTCCAAAGCGCGCATGAATTTATCGAGCCGAGTATAGTGTTTCTTCGGGTCAGTGAGTAGCTCACATAAGCGTTGGACAGTAAACGGTGCAGCTTGAAAATTATCGAAGCGTTCAAACAACAACGTCTTCATCGATTCATAGTTGAATTGATCAACATTCGGACATTGCGGTAGGTCTATGAAAGAAAGAGTACCAATTATTTGTTTCATTTTAAAATAAATAGTCAATCACAATACGTTTAATGGAGAAAAAACAATTTCTAGTTTTGCCGATTGAGGTTAATTTTATGAAAAGAATACTAAAACAAAATTTTTATGAATATTACTAGTTTTAACATCATTCAAATGGAAAAAGAACCAAATGCACTAAAAATGTTTTCAAAATGGGCGAATACAAACCTTCAATGCTGGCAGTAGTGTCATGAAATTCTTTGATAACATTTCGTAATTTTTCACGAAATAAATACTGAACGGTGGGCCAGCGATAGACTGTATCTCCGGTTTTGGCGACATAATTGATGTACTCTTCTAATTCTGGTGGAATATCTTTCGACTTTTGTTTGGTAAATCGGTCCAAAATTTGCAAAATTTCATCGGCGTTTTCGAGGGCGAGCATTTTCAATGGGATTTCTTGTTTCTTTTTTTTCACTTTGATGTTATCCGAAAAATAAACTACGTCTGGAAAATTCGTTTAACTAAAAAAACTGTGAAAAAAATTATTTGGAAAATAAATTTCTAGCATTCAATTTACACACACATTAAAACAGTGAAACTATTGCAAAAAGAAAAACAATTGAAATTCCCAACAATTTCACGAAAAGCATTCACACCACAATTTTAAAGGAAGACCACTGAATTTTATGTCTGCAATGAGTGTGTTTTTTTTTCGTCTGCTTGGCGACGTCTCTTTTTTGAGATGGAGATTTGCCGTCGCTCTCGCTTTTCGATGGTAAAACTATGTTTGATTACGGTGGATGAATGTGAATGTATTTGTGTAAACGGCTTTTGACCGGTGTCTGCACAGCGAAACACAACCATTTATTCATTTGCTTGCGAAAATGCATGCGTATTGCAAGCTGCGATGCTTCATCTCTGCGGTTTGGTTGTTATGTGAGTGTGTGTCTTGTGCATAACGCGCGATGCCAATTTCAATGTTAATTCCAGTTTTTCTTACAGTTTTTTGTTTTCGACATTGTGCCATTAAATTTTTGCCAACGAATACGGAACGGAGACAACAACAAAATAATTTTCAAAAAAACCAGACCGGACACGCAAACTCCAGAGAGTTTGCAATTGCAAACAATGGATAGTATATTTTAGCAACTTCCTTTCGTTCGGTTCGTTTTTGTTTTCTCTAGTACGTTGCTCGAATTTTATTCTAGTTTGCAATTACACATACACAGCAATCGTACATCATCGCCGGCATGCGATGCAAAAGCGAGACAATGGCAAGAATTCGTATGTGTATATATTGGGGAATGAATTTAATATGTATGCGAAATGCGTCCGAATTCTATTTTGCACAGATGCATTAAAATCTTTCTCTTTTCTACGCTTGCATGCCAACGATGAAGAATTTTAAGAAAACATGTTTCACTACATTTCTAACAATTTACTTGAATTCGTGAATAAAAATTTTGTTGTACGTAATTGTTGGGAAGTGTTTTTTTTTTGTTCAATTTCATTTAATGAATTATTATCTTACCAATTGGAATTAATTCATTCAGCACTTAACATGTGCCGACAACTACCTATCACAATAAAATCTGGCTTGTCACTTATGTATTCTTAAACAAAAACTTTACTTTTTACTTTGTTAGTCCTATGTACAGAAAAAGTTTTGTGTTAGCACCGACAGGAGTGAACGTTTTATGAGAAACAAGCGTTCGGCATTCAGGAGAGTACCATTGGAGCCGACGTCATGTGTGTGTGAGGCCAAAACGTATTTTTTTGACATTTTCGCATTGAATGCACACATTCAGTTGTTTGTTTGCCGCTTCATCCATTTGACAGTTCAAGCTGGCGTTTGGTGTATAAACGATTACAACTTTGTTGCTCATCGTTGTTGTTTCGTTCGAGTTAGGTTCAAAAGGTTTGAATTTGAATTATATTTTTGTCTATAAAATATTCAAAAACAAATACACAATGAATTGAATTTGAAAAAATAAAAATAATTTTATAACAATTCGAAAATAAGTGAAATAGTTAATTTTGGGCTTTAATTTCATTTCAGAATAAAAACATAACCTCAATTCATTGAGATACATTTGGAGTTGGGTTTTAAAAGACACCAAAATCAATCTACAATCATGTCGATGGCTATGCCAATTAATCCCAAACCATTTTTGAATGGTTTAACTGGTAAGGCAGTTAATGTGAAACTCAAGTGGGGTCACGAATACAGAGGATATTTGGTATCAGTTGATGGTTATATGAATATGCAGCTTGCCAACACAGAAGAATTTATCGATGGACAATCGACAGGTAATAAACACACCACACACAATTCATATCTAAATTTTTGTATGTGTGAATAAATTTGTATGATTTTCATTTGGTTTTAGGTCATTTGGGTGAAGTGTTGATTCGATGCAATAATGTTTTATACATTTCGGGCGTTAGCGATGATGATGAAGAGGGTGAAATGAGAGATTAACAAAATTGTTCATAAATAACACCATATTTCATAAGGTCTCTTTTCCAAATTTTTTTGCCAATTTTAAGATGTAAATTGATGAAAAACAATTTAAATAATAAAACGGTCATTTCATTTGATCAAACAATTTTATGTTCGTAATTTTATTGAAATGCTTACAGTGTTCAAAAATACTTTACAACTCTGTTTTTTTTTTTAAATTTCAAATCAAAAAACAATATTTTCCATTTTGAATTTGTGCGACTAGATAAAAAAATAAAATGAAGTGTAGCATCAAAACAAAAATATGACATTTAAATGGATTTTGTTTGCAAACATTTTCGTTTTTTGTTGTTAAATTCTTTGTCTAAAAAAATAAAAATTAAAACTCTCTCTCTCTCTCTCTCTCTCTCTCTTTTTCTCTAATAAATTTAATGAATTAACGAGTACTGTATCGTATTCTTTTAAAATTGTTTCATACTGAATGAATTTTACGGCTACCTGAAATCATTTCTGAAAAAATAATCTATCAAACATTCACGCGATCTCAAATGATGTGTAAAAATACTGCCAAAGATTACAAAAAAAATCAATCCAATTTATCTAGGTTTAAAAAACATACGAATGACATGCCACAAATATCTATGCGCATCGTGAGAAATTGAAGTTATAGCAGATTTTGCAAGCTAAGCAATCTCATTAATTCGAGGTTTGTCCAATACTGCTTAACGTTTTAGTTAACTATGCAATAGCTGAATTATTCCGGGTTCATTTAGTCGAGTGCGATGCCTTGAATCCATGAACTTAAATCACTTGTATCCGATTCAAGAATGACCTCTTGAGGTGAATCGGGTGTCACTAGAATTTGAGCAGCTGTTCGTCCACTGAGATATGCTCCATGCACAGTTGAATAGAAATTGCAATGTGTGTGTTCACCAGCGAATACAACAGCAGGTTTTATTTGATGCGGAGATGAGTACAATGGCTGTGCCACATTGTCAATATCTTCCTGAGATCCACCAACACCAATTGCAGTATAAGAGCCTTTGCAATACGGTTGCCGATGCCAACTTGTGCTGCATGATAGAAAAAAAATCGCTCAGAATTTGGTCATTGAATGTGAATGTGTTAAATATGATTGGACTTACCAGACGCAGCTCTTTGGTTTCGGGATGAAAGGATCTTTAAGGAATCTTCTTAAAATATCTGTGCAAACATCGGCAACAACTGTATGCGACAGCGTTTCCATATATTCGGCTTCTTTTCCTGAAATCCAGCCAAGTAGCAGCGTTTCACTAACTTTTGAGAATGAATAAATTTTCCTAAACCAAGTCTTTTCAATGCTTGCATTCGCTTCATCAATATTATCCCATAATAGCATTACTTCACTAATATCCTTATTCAAAAATGGTCGATCATATTCTAGGAAAATTTTATCAACCGTTCCAAACAGTAGATGATCTATAGATTCTAGTTTATATTGGGGTAACTCTGGTTCAAATAGTGTTTTGTGACATTTCTTTAGCACACCCAAAGGAACTGTACAAATGACATGGTCTGCATAGTATACGGTGGCATCATCACATACCACTTTTACTTTGCCACGATGATGATTGTCATGCGTTGGGCTACGATTGATTGGTACTTCGGTAACGGTTTTATCCGAATCGTCTGAATCAACTTCTTCGACAGTTTCTAGGCCACCAACGATACTGTCACCGCGATCCAATTTGCCCGGCTTTCGTTTCCAATGGATTGTTTTAACGGGACATGAAAGTACGATTTGTTCGGGGAGTATTGATTGTGTCATTGGCCCAAGTATCGAACTATAGCCTTTCGGAAGGACAATATTACCACCTTGAAGCTCTGTATAGCTGCCTAATTCTAGTAGATCAATTTCATTCATAGTATTGCATCCGCTTATGCACGTTTCCCGTTTCAACAAACATTCGAATATCAATTTTTTTAAATGTTTGTCTTGGGTATCCGATTGATTGGCTAAATACAATTCAATTTCATAGTTGATGTGCTCGCCAACACTATCAATATCCGGCGGTGGCATATACTGACACAGAAAATACTCTTCGCACCGTTTCAGAAAGCACACATAGGCTTCGTAGATTTCATGAAGTATGGGAAATGGCACTTGTTTGCCATCTTCAGTCGTTGCAATTAATTTATGTGGTTTTGGTGTATTCAATATACTAACCAGACCATTGGCCATAGCCAATTCAAAGATTGGATTTCCCAAAACTCCATGTATCCAATTTGCACCAAGTTCAATCTGTCAATAAAATATTTATTATGTAATAAATCTCAACCCAAGTCAACACACATGATACAAGTTAAACGGAGTAATTTTATGCGAATACTCACTCTATCCGCACCCAGATCGATTGAAACAATACGTCCACCTGTTCGACCTCGAGCTTCTAGTATTCGGAAATCGGTCAAACCATTTTTTATAAGATGATTTGCAGCTGATAAACCAGCCATTCCAGCGCCTATGATGATCACCTTGTGTTCTTTGATCGTTGTTGTCGCTTCATTTTCATTCATAATTTACAGCGCGTGAACAGCAATCCAATCACAATGCAGCAATATTCGGTTTTTTTTTGTCAACTACTCTAGTGCAATCACACAGCAATTGTTTGAATCAAGTGTTAATACTGCATGCAATTGAAGGGAGAATAGAAGAAAATAGAAACGACTGTGCAATCTGACAACGCAATTAAAGGTGCTTTAACCTCGATTTACAAAGCTTTCGTAAATAATTTTCTGACATTGGACATCATCGAAACGAGAAATCAATTAAAAACAGATGTGACACTGAAACACACAACAATCTGACAAAGTTTGTAATTAGAAAAAATTTCACTTTGCTATGATTTTTTTTTGTTGTCATTCGATGAAGTCCCTCTCTGTCTCTGTGTGAAAATTTCACCTGAGCAATTTTTACACAGTGTAAGTGAAATTTTCATGTTTTTGTTGTGGCTAACTCGATTGTCAGCTTGCATTTGACATTTTACAGTGAATTGGTTTAATGCATGGCCACTTTTTGCAGTGATGATTGTTGTATGGAATTGCTGATTGAGAATAAAAATATTGCAAATAATTGCATTGAATACGATTTTTGGAATTCAATCACAAAACTATGGTTTAATTGTTCGTCCGCAATGGACAAAAACTCAGTGTCAATCGACAAAAATGATGCAAATTTGACGTTTTCACAAACAGATGTAAAATCGCATTCGTTTGACGTTTCGACGTTGTTTATTTTTCTTTGTATCTAATGTCAAGGCAATCGCAAAACCGTGTGTACAACACAATAACACAACCAATTTGCTTTATTTTTATTCGATTGAGTCATAATTTGTTTTGTCGTTTGATTCACATCGTTTACAAAACATTCAACCGAAGCATAACATATGCAAACATATTGACAGCGGAGCGCAAAGAAAAATGACGAAAAAAGATGACGACTTTTTGACACCGTCTACCAAAAAGATTCGCTTTCGAGGTGACCTGAATTCGTATTACTTTGAAAATCACATTGAAGACATTTTTGATGATCCGGAACGAAGAAAGCTGAAACATGTTAGCGATCAAAGTACAGATGAAAGTCACAAAAAAGGTAGAATACCAAATTTTGCACTGTAATTGATTTGTCTTAACAAAAATAAATTCCAATTGATTCCTTCTCTCGTGTAGAACCAGTTGACGACCGATCATTTTTCGATTTTGTTAAAGTTGAATTGACACGCGGTTACGTGCCCGAACATGATGAAGAACGATTTTCGGCTCGACGTGAGAAAATCTATACATTTATGAAAATACCGCGTGAAGTTGAGAAATTTATGATCTATGGAGTGCTTCAGTGTATCGATTCATTTCTATATATTCATACATTTTTGCCGATACGTTATTTGTTGGCGGTGTGTGCTGTGATATGGCGTCCGATTGCAACGTGTTTTGGTCTTCGGCGTCGTGGCCAACGTTTGCTGGCACCGGCTGAAATATGTGATATCTTAAAGGGCTCCATTTGGATTTTGGCTATTGTCATTCTCAATTTAATTGATACAAATCGAATGTATCATATCATCAAAAGTCAATCGGTTATAAAATTATACATTTTCTACAATATGCTGGAGGTGGGCGATCGTTTGCTATGTGCATTCGGCCAAGATACAATTGATGCATTATTTTGGACCGCCACCGAACCAAAGGAGCGCAGCCGAAATCGCATTGGTATTGTTGGGCACACCATTTTCGCTTTATTCTATGTCATTTTGCACAGCGGTTTAATCATGTTTCAAGCGACCACATTGAATGTGGCCATCAATTCCGATAACAAAGGCCTACTTGGAATTATGATGTCGAATAATTTTGTTGAGCTCAAGGGAAGTGTTTTTAAGAAATTTGACAAAAATAATCTGTTTCAATTGACGTGCAGCGATGTACGCGAACGTGTTCATTTGACAGTTTTGCTGTTTGTGGTGGTAATTCAAACAATGAAGGAATTTAATTGGAGCAGTGAACAATTTCTTATCCTATTTTCCGATTGCTTTTTTGTTATGATGGTGGAATTTTTAATTGATTGGATAAAACATGCATTCATTACCCGCTTCAATGAGCTTCCAGCTGATGTTTACAAAGAATTTACCATTTCATTGGCCTATGACATGACACAAACACGACAAAAGCATGCATTTTCCGATCATTCGGATTTGGTTGCTCGACGAATGGGTTTCATACCATTTCCATTGGGTGTGGTTTTAATTAAAGCATTGTACAGTGCAATTAAAATTGAAAATACTGCCTCAATCTTGCTGTTATTCATTGCATTTGTGACGCTCATCAGTTGTCGCATTTTGAATACGATTTGTGCATTGGGTAAAGCGTGCGATTTGATGCAAACACATCAAAAGGAAAAGCAATCAGCCGGTATGACAATATCGAGTGGAGCAGCAACAGCATCCACAGCATCAACATTTACATCGACACCCAATGTACACAGTCATCCTACTCTTGGTGCTTCAACTACAATAAATGCTTCAAATAACCTTAATATTGGTGGAATACATCCATTGCCAAACACACCGGCCAAACCACGAACTGCTGAGAATCTATCGAATAGCCAAATTGTTGATGCTTCAACATCTCCAATCCCATTTACACCTTTGCAGCGTTCGGTTACTGTTGATACGGTAGCGGATTTAAAACCGACCAAAGAACCACCAGCTAACAATTCGAAACTGTTGACTGAACCGAATCTGGGCGCAACAGCACTGTTTTCGAACAGTGACGTTGATTTAGATCGTGACGTTGGACGCAATGAGCACTTGCTTGTGAATGAGAGTGAAGACACACTTTCCGATGATCAATTAACACGAAGCGAACCAGATTTACAGCAAACGGAAAGTAATGAACCGATTTTACAGCAAAATCCACAGCGGCGCACACATAAACGATCGGAATCGGAACCATTCATTCATGCAGAAAATGGTAATCATTGACCAACACAACCAAAGCAAACCTGCAAGTCATGCAGCTATCAATTAAGCATTTTGCCCACATCTATTTTTTCTCTTTAAACACTAATTGATGCACGATATGCTAAAATAATAAAATTCATAGACACTTTGTATGTCGAAATGAGTAGGCTTGCTGAGAAAAAAAACAATTCATAAGAAAAATAATTTGTTGATTAAATTTTTGATTGTTAAAAAAAAAATAATGAAACCAAAATGTATATAAAAATACAGATTTTTTTTTTGTACGTAAATTGGTAATTTAGTTATTTATTTCTCAACCTATGTAAATATTACATCTAAAGAAATGAGCATTATCCTATCTAATAATTTTTGTTGAACTTCTTTGTTTTTGTTTTTTTTTTACATCAACAATTTGAAATTACAAATCTCCTATCAAATATTATTTCAGATACAATTTGTGTGATTTTTTTCTGTACAAAATTAAAACAAAAAATAAATGTGTAAGCAAATAAACGGCTTCCATGAAATGGAATTTTTCGATTTATTTACATCAAATTTGACTAGCTGCTTTAAACCTTAACCAGACTGTTTACTCGCATTAAACAGCTGAAATTCTCTCTAAAATACCCTAATGAAAAATACTTTATTCGGCTAGGAAAAAGTGCGATTGAAATTCCGATGATTTCATTGTGACCACTTCAATGTTTCGGTTGTTTTTGAATTTACGCCACATTGTCCGTGCATAAACTGGTGTAGAACGGCCTAAAAAAATGGTCAATGGATAATTTTCCGTAGCAATGGTTGAAGAACGTTGCCGAGCCTCAATCAATTGAGCAAATTGTTGTGTGGAAATCGTATCAAACGCCGTTTTATGTAGATAGAGATACTCCAAACGTGGAAAGCTGCTAAGTAAATCTTGTATCACTTGAAAACTAAATATAGCGCCGCTTAAGAAAATGGTGGCTAAATTTTCCAACCCTTTTGATAGATGGTTGATAAAATCTTGGCAAATAAATGTCGGTTCGATGAGTTTCAATTCTCGAATATCGGTCATTTGAGCGATAGCTGTGCATTTTTCCTCGCTGAGTATGTTGTGACCCAATGCAAGCGATTTTACCACAATTTTTGTGTATGTGTTTAGAAATCGCAGGCAATATTTTCCCTCGTCAAAACCGTTTATCAATAAAAACCGTTGCAATTTATCGGTATCGTATCGATGTGTCAAATTTGGCATACGAACATTAAACCACACTTCACGCATATGTGGATTTAAATGGAAAAACTCTTGAACATCTTGTGGATCAAAAATGGCTCTCAACACCTGAACGGTTTGTATGGTAGTGTATTTGTGCCGTAGCCATGTTGCATGATTGAATGTATTGCATTGAATAATATTCAATGTGCGCAATTGGCGGCATTTTTTCAACAACAACTTATGAATGTCAACTTCACGATTTTGCACACGACAACCGTCTAATGTTATCTGTGGCACCATATTTAGCATCTTTTGCAGCAATGGTACGCTTACTTCATCCAAATCCATTCGCACCAAATTGATTGATTGTAAACTTGGGCCACAGTATTCGCCGATTGCTGACAGCATCTTTCGTTCCATCATCTTTTCAGCTTCATTCTCTGTTCCAATTATCTGAATTTGTTGCATAAATGCACCAAACGATTTCATGAACAGTCTAAAAGGTTATTGTAAACCAAAAATCAAGCGTCAAACAATACTCTTTCATTTTTATTGCATAGACAAACAATTTACCTCGTAATTTTCGAACCAAATTCTGTAGCACATGTTTCGGTTGGTTTAAATGTAATCGTTTTTAATGAATAAAGGCGCTTAAACATCTCTTCCGCTATCGATTTGAGTCGCTTACTTAAAACTGTGAATTTACATAATTCAACTGCTGGCAGCCGTCGCAAAATCTCCTCAATACAATCATTATTCAAATCGTCAAAGCAAGTCTTTGAATGTCTCGTCACTCGAGTCGTTTTATTTTGTACATTAACCTTTTTTGATGTTGATTTCTTAATTCGTGATACACGTTCTTTTCGTCTTTGAACTGTAATATTCTTATGTGACCTAGTCCTCATGGTTGCTTGATATTCGAAGGACTATTAATATTGTTTCGACTTTGTTTTATTACTACTTTGCAACAAATACCAATTCTCTGAATATTTAAACAAATCAGAATCTCTAGCAATCGTTTTTTTAATTAAATTCTTTAATTTATTTGCCGGCAAAATTGATTCCAAAAATTTCCATTACAAAATGCTTTCACCTAAATGTTGATTTATGGTTATAATCATTTACATTTCAGCTGTTGTCAAACAAATTAACTGTCAGTCGGTCGCTATGAGATGCCATAATTATTTACCATAATTTCGAATATTTGAATAAATTCGCACGTGCGGCACATTATTGTTTAATAATTAATAGATTTTCAATAAAAAGACGATTTTAAACAATTAATAACTCGATTACTTCAATTTTAAACGAAACCAAGAAAATTCAGACTGATTTAAGTTTGTTTTGGACACATTTGATCAGTGGTGATTGAGTAAATACATTGAACCGGCTCCACTGGTATTGAAACTCCATCCGTTTGAACGTAAAACACATTTTGTTTTGTAATTGAGTAATTTCCATGTATCTTTCATGTATAAGAATTTTCCTGAACACCTTAGCATTGTTGCCATAGAAAAAATCATTAAACACGGCTCAACGTGAAAAAAAGCACTTAATACATCAGCTAAGCCTTCTCAATTACATAATTTTTCTTTTACAGATTTTTCAAGACTTTAATACTATAAAACTGGCCAACCAAGAATCAATTTTCTGAAGAATAAATACGTATATATTACGGTGATTACGCCACCATTATACACCCCCCCCCCCCATTCCCACGTTGCTGTTGAGTCAATGAAATTCCATCGAAGAAAAAAAAAATACGATACACATTTAAAATGCGTGCGATCAATGAAAAATATGAGTAATTCGTAGTTTATATCGGCACCTACGTTGAGATTTATTCTGACACCTACCCTTTATTCAAAATGTTGAAAGCAGAATTGTTTGGACCTGATATTGATGTGTGCGTCCTCTTTTGTATTTTAGACAGAATGATTTAAGGTATGGACCCATGTTAATAATAAACTACAAATAAGATGGTCACCGAGAAATTAACCATTCGAACTAAAAATGTGAAATGCTTGCCCATGGGCGTAATATTTTCCTTTTGCATTTCAGTACACAAGGTTTTGTCAATGCGTCCCTTTCTCATTTAATCATAAGCATTGTAATGGCTGAGCTTTGAGGATTCAAGGATTGTACATTACATTTTTCTCTTCAATCAATGAATATGATTCATTGGTGTAAGCATGTTTTTGTTGAAACCAACGTCGAAACATTCCATCTTCATAGCTTTTTGCATTGATTGATACTCAATGCTATTTTCCCTTTCTCTATTTTGCCAATAAAATAGACACGAATATTTCTCTTTTTTCCCCTATCATAATGATTACCATCAACACGTACCACACATTCCAAAATACGTACATGTTTTTGCTGAAGTTTTGCGATTGAATTCAAAATAAACATGATATATTCCACGAAAGTGATGCTAAAAATAGCATTTCTTTATCGGATTTAGATGGAATTTCTTAAACCAAAACACACCATATCAAACTATGAATAAACCAATTGTTCATTCGGATGTTTTGTTCCTTTATCTGTTGATTTAAGTTTGAGTTGGCCATACAAATTTGTTTATCGTCAAAATCATCAAAATAAAACTATGATGGCTTTAATTTCAAAATCCAATTGGAATAAAAATATAATGAGCATTTTGTATTGTCTGAAGGAATGCAAAAGATATCAATAAAGCAAACGGTATTGCTGTTGATTTTTTGGCACATCTACGTCATACGGTCTTCCCCATTATTGTTGGGATGATGAAACACATGCCGAATATATACAATGAATATGTACAATGAGTATCTATCTACCGTACAGCTCAACATGCACCATACAACCTATTGTTTGTTTGCTGATACCGGGCCATCATCGTTTGCCAAGTTGTAGCCGGATTTTTGTTTTGTGAATTAAATGGATTTTCGTGAATGAAATTTTTATGAACGACCTTGGTTTTATTGATCGGTGTGCATTTTCCACCGTATGGTTTTAGATGGTAGCAAAATTCCATTTTGGTTTGTTTGTTGATTGAGCTTGGAATTTGATTTTTTTTTGGGCGGGGGGGAGGTGGGGAGGAGTAAACACGATACAACCTAAAGACGCAATCGGCAATTGATGTCGTAGTCTTGATTCTAATTCGGTCTTGTTCAACTTTACGGCAAGTGCTCAAACAACGCATTGATGGAGGAGATAGAAAAAAAACGATGCAACTGGTCAACAGTGTTGTCGAAAGATACGAAAATACAGATAAGATAAAGATAAGATAAGATAAGATATTATCTTTATCTTTATCTAGATAACCAAGATAAGATAATATCTCATCTTTATCTAGATAATTTTTATTTATCTTTCGACAACACTGCTGGTCAACCATCAGTCAATAATCGTTTAGATTTCAGAGCTGCTGTGGAGGAGAATATGTTTCACTCTATTTGCTGTGAGAGTATTTCAAATGAAAATGAAAGTCACACAAATCAAAGGTTTCAAATTGCCTGAACGGATGCATTCAAAGAACATTTTCATATACAGAGTCCATTTGAGAATGTTTCCCATCGTATTTATTTTTCTCTCTTTCCTTTTTTTCATCTGTAAATGACATGCTATAAATGGAAATAAAAAACCACCACTGAGTTCAGTTCAGTGACGCATTGCTCTCGCGTGTAGACTTGTAGCAAACAGATTTAGTTTGCTGCTGGTTTTTTTCTTCTTCTTCTTCTTCGCAGCAGTAGCAACTCTCTTTTTTCACATTGCATGTTATTATTAACGACGCATGCAATTCCTTTTTTCAACATATGCCACCCCCACATTTGGTTTTCATTCTTCGTTTTTTTCTTTTGTTTTGTTTTACGTTTATCTGTCACATTGGATATTTTATTAAAATTCCATAGAGTTTTGCGTTCGGTTGGTTCATATGGTTTTTCAGAAAATCAGCTGAAAATAAAAACTCATCTCAGTTGCATGAATTGTTTAGTTGAAAATGCTGTACAACAGTTGGAATCTGCATGAGCATGATTTTTTTTTGTTCTTGAAATAGATTTTTCGCGATGCAACACACATCAAACATCACGATTATATTTACTTTTTTTTAAAGCTGTTTCACAACAAACCTAAAGCACAATTTGCAGACGTTACAAGTATCATATTTGTATGTAATGTATCATATTATAACATTGTACAAATTATAGGACTACAGAGTCGATGAAATTTGATATGGTAAAAATAACCACATTTTTTCTTTTTTTTGGTTCCCCACGGTTTCGCTACAGTTCAATGTGAATACAGTGACGACGAGCGAGTGAATGGAAATATAAAAAAAACCCAACGAATAAAATCGATTGATGAGAGGAAAATAGCCGGGCAAAGACGCCGCATACACAGTTCCACTCACAGTTTTATGAATGAAATTTTTAGATTTTGCGCTTCACAACCCATCGAATTCTGTAGTCGTCATCATCATCATGCATGCATGTACAACGTGAGATGGATTGTGAAACATTTTTACCCGGACTGGGAGTTTTCACATTTTGTATACGCACACACAAACATCAGCGATATCATCTATATTTATTTAGACATGAGCGAAACGCAGCTGAAACGAAGAGTAAAAAGGGAGGAATGCAATGAAAATCAATAAAAACCATTTTACTCGTCATTTTCATTCAGTAAATGGTTTACTGCTTTGGGAAAATTGCACGTTTGAAAACAGAGAAAGTGATTCGATTGAGGTTTTGGAATATTCAAAATGAAAATGTTGAATGGTTTTATTTATGGACTTTAAACTGTAATTTGATTTTGACTGAAAATCGAATTATTGTCTAATTTGAATGGCAGAACGCAGCAATGTTATAGAAATATATAGGTTTGAGCATAGGTCAAATGTTGCACGCGCGTAAATATGGCCATATTCACACGATCCACTGAAAACAAAAGCACATGTTCCGCCTTATTTATACCAATAATTGATGAAGGTTTTTTTCCCACCATCAACTGGTGGATATTGACATTTTATGTTGTGCACTTACACGATTTTGAATTTCAGCTACTGTGTCCGTTAGCTCAATGACAACATTTTAATTGTTATGGCTATCGTTGACATTTTTCCTACCGAAAGGTTAACGAGTGTAATGGAGTAAAAAGATATTCAATCGTCAAGTGGCTTTTGAACCCCCGGATAGGCAGAACAGAAATGAAAAATTCATATCTGAAATTGGATTGTGTTTTATAGCAATGGTGAACAATGTAACATAAAATATATGAATGAAAGTCTAGATGAAAGTTTAACTCTTGTTTGGATGTGTTTAGACAGTTTTTCACTCTATCAACACGAGAGACAATGTTTGTTGCTACTATGATTTGTTTTACGTTGAAAAGCAACAGTTTAACCGAATATAATAGATTATGGCGTCATAGCAATCGCGACTCCCATTTCATGTCATAGAGTTCAACCACAATTTAAACAATATTCAGTCACTAGGTGGAACTATTTCATTCATTTAATATTTATAAACAATAAAAACATTCCATGTTGTTCTAAATCATCGAAAAAAAATTCCGTCACCAAGTAATCACATGAATATACGTTTTAATTAACCATTCTAGAAAATGGTTGTCATTATGTTAATAATTATTTTTCAGACCACCATAAACTAGTGCATTTTTTTAAAAAATAGTGACGAAAACAACAAATCAAGTAGAAATTTCCCGTAAGTTTTAACTTATGAATTATTCAGAAATGTTGAAAACGTCATATTTGAAAATTGAATTGTTTCGTTAATTGCGTCGCAACCATTTCGTCCACGACTTGAACTTAGTTCATATGAAAATGGTGATATGTTTTTTTTTCTAAATTCTTCTTTTAGCTGATGCTGCATAGACGGTGCAAAAACTATAATTTCGTTGGTCTGGGCAATTGAAATATAAATGACGTAAACATGATTTCTATTGACGCAAACATGGGAAAACAAACATAACACCTAAACTCGTTGAAACAAAGTGTAAAATACACCCGCCACAATATTAACTTATGCCGAATGAATGGACGAAACCACGATTCATATGTAGAAACTGCAGCTAAACTGTATGGGGATGGAAAATGAAAATTCAATAAAGAGAAATGACTAAATGAGAAATGACTAAATGAGAAATGACTAAATGAGAGAAAGCACGCATATTCAATAAAGCTTCTCATTCATAATTTTGCAATAAGCAAATGTGTACATTGTACCGTTGTACAACGTCCGTAACTACATGAGATAATCAGTGTAGTATGTGTATATAATGGGAATTTTTTTGGTGCGGTATATGTGCAAATGGACGCTTCTGAATTTCCACTTGTCGCTCTGCCAAACAACGTCAAACCGCAATACAGCGCATGTGAAAAATTCAGTGCACGAATCCAAAGCAAATTAATGGTGAAACTACAGAAAATGTGCTGCTCATTTTTGATGTGTTGAAGCTCTCAAATATGAATAACTTGTAATGAGCTTAGTATTCCATTAGCTGCTTTTTGTATTTAAATAAGTGAATAAATTCTTAAACGAGCTAAAATATAACAGACATTTTCATTGTTCAAAAAATAAGAGAACAACCAGTTATTTGAGCTTTTAACAACACACGAGAGATTGTGATTTGACGTTTCTGTCCCTTTTCGGTTAAATTTCATTCATCAAGTTAGCACCGAAATTATGAATGAAAATGCGTTTCTGTAATATCAGTTTCAGCTAATATGGCATCCTCGTGAATGAAATTAAGTTGGAAAATCCATTTTTTTCGGACGGGGGTGTAGAAAAAGCAGTGAGTGAATGTTAAATGTTAGCCTATATTCGGATCCGAAAATAAAAATGGTAATGGAGGGTCGATTGGCCAAGCGTTTAACATCGATCAAAATGTATATATGTATTGCAGGGGAATCCCTTTTTAAAGGCATTCTATTTCGTGTTGCTAGCGCATTGAACATTCTTTCGAATGCCAAAAATAGACACACATTATGACAGAGGCTGTGATTCCTGGGCAATCCAATCGACAATGAAAAACTGTTCAGAATGCTAATGAAAATAAGCCAACCATACTTAGACAATTCCAAAAGCCTCTTCAGTGTTTTTGGCATAAGCTTAACATTTTGGGCATATCGACAGGATTTTTTTTTTGGGAACGTGGTCGGCGCGGATGTATTAAAAATAAAGCAAAACTAAGTTTCTAAACCGGTCAGCGATTGTATTACTTCCGTAACGTTGGATGATTTGTTGTGTAGGTGGTTTGAACAAATTAATCATCCTCAAATCAAGTAGAAAAACTTGAGGCTACTGTCAATGAAAGCCGGCTGAGTCAATGAATGTTCGGTAATATCGTGCTTGATTTATCAAAGAAAATCATAATGAACCAGTAATCGGGCACGTTAAACAATTTCCTAGAATCCACAAAAAACTCCACTCATTTCATAAATAAAATTTCAATGTTATTTTCCATAAAATGGAAGTACAGCACGAAAAATTTCGATAGAAAGTAAACCAATTCAATTGATGAACAGCAATTTACCGAAAGGTATCTTATAATTCGCCATAGCAACGTATCAGCGAATCAAGTAAATAGATGTACAGAGCAGATGAGTTCTTCGTGATTTTTTAATAAAGAGAGATCTTTATAGTTTTTCTTGATGAAACCCGAAGCATTTGCTTTGCATTGTGGGAGTGTTTCGCTTTGATTCTGTTCAAATTTCCAATATTGTGCCGCATAACTGGTTTTCCATCGAACGATGATTCAAAGAGCATTTGTATTATTTTATTCAATCGATTACCGAAGGCTTTTGGCCAAATCCGTTTTTATAACGAATAAAATATTAAAATATTGAGCATTGAATGACAACAACAACCACAGCAAAAACACCGAACGATTGATGTTCTTTTGCCTCATCATTTGACATTTTCCGCTAATGACCTTGGCAATGGACGACCAAAAGTCCAGGGACTCGAATACGTATATTTTTATACATGCTGCTTTGCCGTTCCGAAGATCAAGGGAAAATGCTCCAGGAATAAAATCAATAGCAACGCCGTACAACCGTACATAACACGTGCATACAGCACTACATAGATGATATGCGGCATGTATTCCATTGCCAGGATAGAGCAAATCGACTTGCGCTTCATATGAAAGCCTAAACATATACATGCGTTTCGTGACCGATTGCGAACGCTTTTATACTTGATATTGCTTGGTTGTGTACTGCTGCCGTATTGGATTGCCGTTTTTTTTGCACGCAGGGGGACAACTTTTACCTTCGGGTAAAAATATATACTGGAAAAATGTGAACGAATTTTGTTATGCGATAACGAACGACGCGCATTTGGCCACACGTGTCACAAAAATGATGCCGCAAAAAGAAAAATACAAAAAATCAAAACCGGGAAAATGATGATTTGCGTAAACAGGACGATAACAAACCGTTTGAAAGCCACACAAACATACACAACATAAAGATGGAAAATGGATGTGTGTATAACATTGACGGCTTTGAACATTGAACGTGAACACGGGAGCATTTTTTAATTGAATTGCCTAGCATTGGAAGCTTCGTTGATGGTTGTGCGCTGTGTGCATAGGCTCTCCAACGGTTCGTTGTGCGTCTATTTCGCACGAATGGGGAAAAAAATAAACGTGTTATTGTTGTTGCTTTGTTTTTGCCAGAACACTTACGATGAATTAATGCCGTTCAGACACACAAGCAGTTGAGGTTCATGGTGTGCAAACGCGTGCCGTCGAACAACCGTATCACTGTTATTCTTGGCGTTACCATGGGCACTTGTTGCGCGTCACCATCTATGACGTCAGCCTCTCAACTCAGATGTTGAACATCAAAAATGATGTACAAAATAGCAAACAAATAAACGGTAAACATCCTGACAATCGATATACGATTGTTGTTATTACGGTATTTCATGAGATAAAACCAAGGGGCAAATTACTTTGGGAACTAGTCTATAGCCATGCAGGAAATCGATGGGAATCCCATTTTAAATTAAAAGAAAAAGTAAAGTAGTTGACGAAAAAACGCGTAATTGTTAGCAAATCATCAAATAGTCTTTGGTGTTAAAATGTTAATCCTAATGTCTATAGTCTCTATAGGAATATTTCTGACATTTGATATCAAATTTGTGGACAATAGCCCCAGCTATGAAACAACAACAACAATTACAAACTATTTTTGCAGTTGGGAAAACACAGTAGATTTAGAAAAGAAAGAGAAATAAAAAGCTTGCTTGATGATTTTTAGAATTTTTGACTGAAAAATCAGCTGAATTCAGTTTATTGTCTTCCGCTATACTTCAGATAGATATGTATCTTGACACAATGGAGCTCATAGCATTTACCAATTGATAACAGGTTTTATCATATTTTGTTGAATCAATTTCAAGTAATTTGCCCCTTGGATGATATTCTTTGCAAACAATACTCAAATAAAACGGTTATTTTACGATCGTCATGGTACTCATAACTGACTCGATGCGACATAACAATTATATTCTATTCAACAATAATATATCAAAATTCCCTTGCAAGCTCACAAAACGTGCTAGATTCAATGTCATAAATTGTGGGAACTTATGTTTGCATTCACATGCTGAACAGTGCACACTGCACACTACACATACTTCACAGTTTGGCCAACACCATTTGTTATTTGTTCAACTAAATGAAAACACTTATGCAAATTCACACTAAATTCATTCAAATCCTAATTCGCCAAGTATTTTATAAGTGTCTTAATGAATTTATAGCAGTTATCTAGCTATTTTAATTGGCAACTGAAGAGTTGATGGAAAATGTACACAAAATTGAAGAATTACAAATCAAAAGTTAGTTAAACAACGAAAAGAACCGAATTTTAATGAAGCTAAACGTTGTCAACGATGTCAATTTACTTCAAAATTACAATTTATTCGGAACCTTTTTGTCTGTTAGATACATTGATTGAAAATTATCTAAATTAAATTTAACTTGAATAAATGCTATAATAAAGGTTTTCGTTCATCACAGCTCAGCACATCTGATTGATATTTTCACAGCCACAACTTCAGGAAGATGAGGAACAGTGATAATTATCCGAGTGCAAGAGAACGAATTGTCTGAAATACGTCTTAATAAATTCAGTTCATTCATCAAATAAAGAGTTGAGATTTTTATTGTAACCCAAGTAAGTGAATTCATTCACATGCTTTTCGGTTAGAAAGATAAATCAATTCATCATCTCGATTGAATTAGTTGAAAATCTTAAAATTGACCAATTTTCGGTGAACGGACGGATTTTGTTTAAGAGAATTTAATTTGATTTTCCTGCATTATTAATCTTGGTGGAGATGTGTTTTTTGTTCCTCTTTTGAAAGTTTGTTCTGTATTTAGATGTTGATTGTGAATATATTCACAAATATGATTCGAAATGGAATTGAAGAGTAACAAAATAACACCTTTAGTGACACTCGATGCTAATCAAACACAATCTGGTGAATCGAAGTTAAACCTCTCTCATCGATTAATATGTTGAAGTGAAGAATTTAGAATATTTACAATGTGCATTGTGCACATTTCAGTAGTTTGAACGGCAGCTTATAACATTCAAGCATCGGCAGCAGCAATTGATAATAAAGAAATGTAATCAGTTGCATCATTTTTAAGCATCCACGCATTAATATGAGAAGTTGTGATGTTAACCGATTAAAAAAATTGGAAGAACGATGATGAAGAATATACTGCGATAAAATACAAGTTTAATTTATCTGATGCTGTCTGCCTAATAAAAGGCCATCATTTCTGATAAGCAGAATGAACAGCAATTAAAAGTGCATTTTATGATTCTGATCATATAGAATGAATTTAAGCCACTCAAATTGATTTGAAGAGCAAAAATATTCGTTCGGGTTGATTTTTTTCTGTCTCTCTCTCCCTCTCTCATTGACGATGGTTGAAAATGTTCATAAATCATATTATGATCTTGAATGAAAAGTGTTCGAAATGCCTGTAATTCTGTTATTTCAGCCAATAACAATGCTGTAAATCAGGTATTTTAAAAGACACACTTATTGAGGGAAAACATTTCGAAAAAGAAAAATGGTTGTTTTAAAATAATGCAACAAGTGCGTCTAACAATAATCCCTGTGAATACAGCATTCGACAGCATTCGACAGCATTTCATTAGAGCCTATTTTTGGAAACTACAGACGTCTATGGTAATTTCGATTCAAGTGTTCGAAGGATAATCAATGAAAAGTGCTTTGAAAATTTCAACTCTCAATACACCAAAACACTTCACATTGATCACTTTAAACATCATTTTTACTGTGCTTCTGCCAATCATGTTCATGGTATTTATTCAGGAGCAACAAACTGTCTATTACCCGAACAGCTTATCGTCACAATTTTAATTATATTTTAATAATTTGCTTTCGATTAGTTATTTTGGGAATATTTTTGATGAGTCTCAAGTACTGAAGCTTAAATTAAAGTCTTGTTATTAACATGTAACGCTGGTATGGCCAAAGCCAATACATCAATTCGCAAAGCTATACACTTTTCCATTTCGTTTGTATAATTTAGATCTTGTTACGGAAGCATGTGTTTGCCGGTTGTCAGCGCCCATACTAGTGACGAATGCATTTCCCACACATGCATGCATGTGTTCCTTATGTGATTCAGAATGGTATCAGCACATGTTTACACATGCATTCTTGCGGCGGGCTCAATCAATTCTGGTAAATATGTTAAATTTACACTAAGTTATATCAAATTCATTTCGAATATTTGCTATGTTGAATCCAAAATAAATGTAATGACGTAAATAATTCACAGTTGGCTACCTAAATTTACTCTTAAAAAACATTAAATCCAGATTCACCAGGAAATGTGATTTTATCTCACATTTTCAAATTGACGTCAATTCACAAACCAACGGTTGATGAGATAGGCAAACCCATTTTCTATGATACTCTAAAATAAAATGAACAATCGTATTCATGTTCGCTTGAAAGTTAATTTGGATGCTTTGGATCTCACGTTTTAACGGACTAACTATGGTTAGAAATCTTTTTATCAGAGCTCAATCCAGAGGGACGATAGTCAGCTATGCTACGGATGGCAAACCATAATGCCAAAAATAGAATTTTTGACGACTCTCGAAATGATGGCATTTATTTTCTTCGAATTTGCGTAACACAGAGTCTGTGTCATAGACTACGTCATGTTTTACATTTCAGAAATATATTTCAATAGCATGACATCGGAGCTACTATGAAATCATTGTAATTGTTCAATAAGTTTTGATCTTAGATTTGTCATGTATCAAAGGTGTTAAGTCATGCACATTGACTGTATAAGGTGTTGGACCATTTTACCAATCCGAATATATAAATCATGCGTTGATTGCTTTGTCATTTGAATTTTTATTTATTTCGCATTTTCTAAACTTATCCAAGACAGTTTTCTATTGCTATGTTCGATCATACATGCGGAATCTTTGTTTTTGACCAAAAACCAATTTCAACGCGTTCAAAATCATATGGTCAATTGAAATGTTTGCATCGTAAAATAAGGAAACAAAAATACATAAATGTTAAAAACGTATGCAAAATTTTTCTATTTCAGTTTAAATGGATCGAAAACATTCCAATTTGCACAAATATAATGGAAATGCATAGAAAACGTGTAACGAGATTAAAAAGCTTCGAGCCGATGAAGAATGCATTGCATGTGAGATTGCTTGTCTCATTTAACATACCTGATATTCAAATTGAGCCGTTTCCATTGAAGTTTTTGCACACGTTAACATCAAGTGTATGTGTGTCTCTGAATCGGTGAGTGCATTTGCTTGTTTGGCTGCACACTCACATAAAAGTGATCCATTGTCTTATATATGCACAAACGCATTACATTTATTACCATTGTCAATATGTGAAACGATGTAATCGGGCTGTAGTAACGGTTGCTGAAAGACACGAGACCAAACGCGAGCGGTGCGTTTGAATTAAACACACTGCACTATCGTATTAACTATAATTACATACATTCGTAGCTATGAAAAATATAAACATGCAAAACACATTGATGCATTCGCGCTAGTCCACATACCACCAACTCATCGTCATCTTTCTATTCTGTTTTGTCTTGTTTTCGGTGCATTTTTCATCTATTTATAACATTTTTCTCTGTATACTTTGCTGGACCGGCATTCTAGCTTCATTTGTTTATGGCCACTGTAAAGAAAAACGTCGACAAATAATTCATATTTAGCATGTGCCGGCCACGAGACGAACGTTCACAGTGACTTAATTTTCTTTAATCATTAGAAATGGTTGATTATGTTAAATGATTCCTTCTTTCAATTGTTACTTCGATTTCAGCACTCCGGCTTTTGCTCATTCTTTTCGTTCGCTCAATTCATCACAATATTTATCTGTGTTGTTTCATTCCACCGTTAAATAATATGAAGCCGTTAACTGCTTGACCAAATAGCTACTTAAATCATCTCCTTATGTCTATGTGTGCTCATGTCGTGCACAGTTTATGGCTAAATCGCGATCATTGCTACGGCTCAAGCCAGCAGCCCCAGAACTAATGTGAATGGTCCACATGCATTTCGTGTGTACTGATCGTTCTGTACATTTGCACATTACATCCTCATGGCCATATTACAGCAGCGAGTCCATACAAAATTTAATTTATTATCATATAAATGTAGTTTTTTTTATGCTCATTGTGTCTAGCTTGGCTTTTTATGTATTCATTACATTTTCTATGTTTAGCCGCTTTTTGGTATTATTCTTTAAAATTTAATTTTATTCTTTGCAACTGCATCATCTATTCCACGAAATGATTTTCAATTTTCGATGAAGTAATCAGAAACAAAACACTGAAGCATTGTATCAACTCTAAAGATTTTTTAGGACTGCATTATTTTCGTTTGCATTTTACAAAGAATTGTTTATCATTTTCATCACAAGATTAAGAGACACTTCTAACTGATAATATATACATATATGTGTGTGTGTGTGTGTTTGTTCAACAAATGCATTGTTTTCCGACAAAATGTGAAATTCTGCTTTGTAAACGCCATCGAAATGCGTATGTATTTTCGGTAAATCTTTATATAGGAAGAAGCGTAATTTTTTGCAGAGTAGCACTGCAGAAGCTATATGCGTTTTTATATTGAGCTCAAAGGTTGAGAATATTCCAATTTCAACCCGGTATTTAACCAAAATCATACAAAGATTCATCAATCACAAACAATTGTTGTCCGAATAATTTAACCATTTTTCGGAGCCCTGCTTATATAACAGTAAGGTTGAAATTCACTTTTCAACGTGAGGTTTGGAGCTCATCTTTTTTTCTATTCTAACAATTTTCATTTTGTGGTCTTCATCGTCTGATCTCTATTCCAAGTTATGAAAAAAAAAATGTCATTCAATATGTTTACTAAACATTGTTTAGTGTGCAAAATCCAGCACTGTTAGGTACAATGTAAACCTAACAATACCTTAACACAATTAAATTTAATGAGAAATGGTATTGATGCTCATTCTCTAGCCAATTCAAACCAATGTTATTTACGGCAATTTCGATGACTGGAAGCGCGTGCGCATCTTCAAGATGCATGTGTATTTTTCTAATAAATTGAATCGGCACATCACAGTTCACAATTCACATTTCTATTATTTATGCTTGAATACGGAAAATGCATTGTTTTTGTGTACAGCATAAAAATAGTGCGGATGCAAGAACCTAGAATAGAAGCCGCCTTTGTATAGTTTCCAATTCAAACGATTTTTGTTGTTGTTGTTGTTGTTTTCTGTTTGGTGAATCAATGGCCAAAACTAATAATCCAACTCAAAAGCCAGTGCACGGCAGTGTGTTTCTTTTCATCTTGGAACTCATTAGATTTGTTGCTTATTGTCGCAGAATTATATCATTGTTTACATTTTCATTGAGTTTCGAATGTTTAGTCTCTCGCTCTTTCTGTGTGTGTATGTATGTGTGTATATGTTTTTTAATACGATACAATTTTTTTAGTGCGTGGTCATCGTTTCTATTAGACGCTCTTTTGACTTTTTCTATGCGAAACAAACATTCATCATAGAGAGTTGCATTGTGGCCGACAAAAATACAAAAGGAAAAGAAATATTGCTTGCATAAAATAGAGTGCGCACTGCACACAACGACAATAGCCACACGAAATGGTAATGAGAATAAAACGAATAAAAAAAAAAACACACACACACACACACACACACACACACACACACAAACTCACACATACACAGAACTGCAACGAAAACAAACAGCATGAGCAAAAACGAAACAAAATGACGATTTCCAATGTTGCATGCGATTGCATCAGTTTAACTAATGATGTTGCGTTTAAGATAAAGTACATTCAATTTCTGTGCTCGTTCACTTTACGTTGCGCGCTCACATTTTCGTCTCTTGTTCATTCTTTCGTTTGCTGAACGCGCACATGTCCATAACAATTAAATGAATTAATAGGCTCACTCAACATAGCTACGTTAATTTAATAATATCCAGAGAATCGAGCACGCTGTGGCACGTTCCATCATTATCTGGATTTGTGTGTATTTTCTTTTTTGTTAAGTTGAAGCTCAATTCTCGCAAAGCGCATTCTCAAAGGGTTTCATTTTAAGGAGACTTACACATTTTTGGCGTATTTTGATTCAGTTTTTTTCTTCTCTTCAATCGAATGTCGTATTAATGTTGTTGAATATTCCAATTTCGGGATCTTGAATACAGAAGTTTTAAATACTAAATTACATTTGCGTGCTATAAAAAATAAAGAGTTTCCGTTGCTCAGCATTGCAATGTAACGCGCCCAAACATAGTCGAGCCAACTTTGTTTTGGTGTCACAATTGATCGATTACTTTTGTTGTTGTTGAATAAAACGAACGGTTTCGCTTCATGTGAACATGGCAAATACGGATAAATAAGTGTGCCTATGTGTTGTGCTGCTCCTTTGAACACCGTAAATCGGGCCTAACACATTGATCTTTTTTTGCATTGATCACGATGCGAAAATGTAACGTGCACTCAAATATCACCAACATCAAAAATGGTTATTGGATTTAGACGTTCGTATTCGACATTCGAAACGGACACAAGAGAGAGCTAAACAACATCAACTCAATACCGGAATGAATAAGGAAAACTAAACAACTGTCGAGACTTTAGACGCGTCTTACGATACAACTTTTTCACTTTATTTGGTACGCAGAGCTTTAACATGTGTAATGACTTAATGCGATCAAATCAATTTTTCTGTGTTTCGGTGCTTGGATTGGCCAAAGCACTTTGGTCGAGGAACAAAACTGCATGTCAACAATCTTCTATCGGTTTAATGGATCGGTATTGAATAATTTCGTCCACGTTGCAAATGTGACACATAAGAAATAGCATTTCTTAACAGTCTTTTTTTCACCGTGGATTATATTGAACGATTTCCTGTTTTCTCGGTGTAATACACCAGAGTTGTCTGTCGAAAATTGATCAAAAACAAAAACAACAACCAATTATGCTTTTAATTGCAATTATGCGCTCAATCATGTGCAACAGAAACAACTAAATCAGTTGGATTTAAAGTTGGTTTTAAACTATGATTTTGTTTAATAAGAAATGCATTCCAATTGCTTTGGAAAACCATTCGATTTTATTTCACTTAACGAGAAATTTATTCTCTGTTTTTTTTATGTGAGAAATAAAAAAGGGGCAAAGTGAAACAAGTCTTTTGAAGAGTAAATCTACTTTAAATCATGGTGATAAGTATAAAAATATCATTCGTTGCATTTTTCTCTGGCTCGAATTTGTAATTCGAATGTGAATAAACCGACACCGGAATATTTTTGTGATCGTTGATGCCAATTTGCTCGGTGAATTTCGGATTGAAAATTGGATTTGAGCAATGCACGGGTTAAACTATAAACAATCTTCGATCATTCGGGAATGCAAGAAGTCAAATTAAATACTGGATCCAGGCAATGTATCGGAACGTCATTCAGCACAAGTTAAATAAATTCCAATTTATAATTGATTTCCAAGCAATGAATCGGCAGTGCAAAATCAATGCATCTTGAATCGCTTGGTTTGACGCGTATATGCATTTCGATTTAGCTTTCTATCTCGTTCGTTGTTTTCTTTATCTCTCTCTCTCTCTCTTTTTTGTTTTTTTTTTAAATTCCTTTAGTTCTGTGTGGATCGCCAAATAATGTTCCAGAATAATTTATATATGTACATTGTGCCCCATGGATTGTACTAAGTTTCTGGGTAAAATCAACTGTGTGGAATAAAAGAAACAAAGGAAAACACATTTACTGCTCAAAATTGTAAAGTGCTGAGCGAAAAAAATGACAAACACACGATGAAAACAAACACCATGGCGTTCGTTGTTTCGCGTAAATTTATGAGAATTTCACGTATGCTTCAACACAATCGACTCATCCTTGGGGCAATTTATAATCAATATTGGATTCAGAGAAATAGCAACCAAATGCATTTTCAAGACTGAACCCAAGATGCGCGTTTGTTTAGCATACACGATTTCAGATACGATTTGAATGAAGAATTTTCCAATCAACCATTCGAGCTAGTCATACACGGGATAATTGGCAAATCCAATGTTGATTTTTCTTTCCTTTTTTCGTTAAAAATAGCTTTTCCAATAAGATAATATGTATAAACACTCGAAACGGTCAATCTTTTCATTCTCATTTTAATTGATTTGATTCAATTATATTATTATTGATATCTTGTACTGCAGACTAGTTTAATTGTTTACCGACTGTAAATGTGTAAATAAATCTGAATGAGGTTTTGAAGAGCCGTTTGTTATTTTTAAATCAAAATGTGTTATTGTTTTTTATGAATTTGTAGGTCATAAGAATTTCAGGTGTTTACCTGTAAAACCAAATTTAATGAACATTTTAACATTATTTATTTTTACAATTTCACGACTTGTTGTGTTGGCGCAATGAGGCTAACCATATCGTTTGAGAATTATGGGTAGATTAGTGTGGAAATTTATAATTTAATCTACGACCCCAACATTACGATTAAAATATCTATTTTTAAAAAAATGTTTTCCCAGTGTTGCAACACTCTTTATCGATCTGAAAAATGACACTATTGTGGTCTATTATACTGGCTTCAAGTTCTCGGATTTTTTTGCTATTTGAAATTCAATTTTTTGTTAGTGAAATTAAAATTTAATGAAAATAATACAATTTGACATGGCATTACAGTCTTTTACAAAATGCTTTTATTTTCATCAAATTGTGTTTTCACTTTAGTGGAAACGAAAACATATTTAAATCTGAGCACTTGGAACTGGCACTAATAACTTGAAATTAAATTAATACTTAACAAGCGTTCTGGAAACACAAGAGATACTTGAATGAATGTAAGGCCAGTACCAGTAACACCTGCGCAATTTCTTAGTAAAAATGTCGATTTGGAACACCTTTTGATTAACAAATGAAATTTTGGCTAAATTCAAACAAATGAAATATTGGATTCTTTCATCAAATCAACAATAAAAACCAATTCCATTTTTCAATGTGTTTATCGATCATTTTTCCGTAAAATCGGAAATACATGCAAATTGATGGGCTCAAAAATGGCTCTTGAATGATTTATGCTTCACTTTAGGAGTAAAATAGCAACCTCTCCCCCGAAATGTATTTATTGCGTAAAAAATTACCGTTTCTTGTTCGATGTCATACAAGGGGGAAAAAACCAGTTAAAAATTAACAACATGTAATTCAATTCAATTCGTTAGGTTCGAATCAAACTAGAATTTTATTTCAATTAAAAATTTGCTCATTAAACTAATTCCAATCAACCACTTTGATAATGAGATCATCCCGCGAACAAGTTCATACTAAAATTACCAGTCATTTCCAAATGCTAATGCTAACAGAGCATTTTCATTAGCCTTACCATTAGCATTCGGATTTTTTCCACAATATTTGAAAATTACTTTTGAATTGAACTTCATGAACTATCAGCCCCATATGGATTTTTTGTAAAACATGATCGGTATGACATTTCTGGCGAGAGAAGAGTAAAATGTGGTTATGTTATTGCTGAATGTCAATAGTACTGCGGTTAATTGACATTTGCCAATAATTCAACAGATTTTATTGACCAGTTTGCAATAATCAGTTGAGAAGTGCCATCTATTGAAAAATTGAGAATAGTAAATAAACAATTGACAAATGAAAATTAACCGCCGTACTATTGGCACTTTTATTTTGAGTGTAGATGGTCACTATAGTGACTCTTGAAGACACTCAATGGTTCAGCATTGGAGCCAGGCATGTCATGTCAACATTTTTTCTACGTCGAATACCTGTGGTAGAATACTTCATCAAAAGCGAGTATAATACATGGATTGGCCGAAAACCCCCAACAGACTTTTTCGTATAATTACATGAAATGATTCGATACAGAAAGTGTTCTGTAAATTCACGTTATGATTCAAGCGCAGCTTCTTCAAAAGGTAGCTTGTAACTTGCTTACGTTCATCCACATTAAATCTTTTGCAGGATGGAAAAAATTGGCCGTTGCTTGTACAACCATATTGTTGTCGTACTAAACGACACAGAGGTCACAGATTTACCCCGTAAATTCCACTGCGGAATTTCCTAAAATTAATTTACTTAATTGTCTACTTAAAAATGCATTAAAAAATATGTAGTTTTTCTGTAAAATTTTAACTGAAAATATACTATTGTTACCAAACGAATTGGAATATTCAGGATCATCCGAATGATTTGAATGCAAATTTCATATCAACGCGTAAAAGTCAGGATTATGAATGGAATTCAATTTATTTCATTTGCTGCTTCCCCCCATGTTATAATTTTAGTAATGTTTTTTTTTTTTTAAATGAGGAACAATTGAGTCAATGAATTGATTTTTTTAAAATCTATATTAACATATCTGTGCTATTTTGATTGGCTAAATGCTTTACGCCTTCAAGTGAATTACATTCTAATGGCTGCCTTCGTTACCATAGCAAATTTCTTTATCATAATGCTGCCATTGACGGGAAAAACCATGAGAAAATCATTGAAAGTCTTTGAATCGCATATCATAAGCGCATTTAAGATCATTTTCCGAAATCCGATGACACTATACATTTTTTTTTCAAATTTATAAACGAAAAAGGAAACGATAAATTAAAGCAGAAATAAGTAATCTTGTGAGGTGCAGCAGTGGATTTCTGATTGTTGATTGTTTTTGGTTGATGTCGAACGACGCAATCAACATGCATTGAAAAAAGATGCGAAAGATGTAAAAGATCAAACTATCATTTAAATGAAAATGAATAGGTACTAACCGATTCAAGAACGTTTTCTTCAAAATGATTATCCATCAGACGAGCAAGAGCACATATATGTTGGCTGTTCTGTTGTTGCTGTTGTTGTTATTTTTTTTTATTCTCCGCTGTTTAATACCAGCAAATAATCTATTGTGGCCTGTTGGTCGCCGATGCGATTTTTATATAATGAACCGATCTGAAAAATCCAGAAAACGTGAATAAAGTCGAAAACAACGACACAATGGAAAACGAAAATAAAATTAATAAACCGATATGTGTGTAAATATATATATTTTTTTTCTCGCAAGAGTGCGAAAAGAACATCGCGAAACAAACAAACGAACGATCAAGCGAACGAAATGAATCAGTTTGTAGCCCATCATTGAACGTTTACGTTGCATTTAAGACGTTGCGTTCAGTATTATTGCTGGTGTTGTTTTGCTATCGATGCACTTTCTTCCCATATAATTTCATCTCTACGTCGATGCATTTACGTATGATTTTCAATTGTCGAAGGTTTTCGTCTCATTTGAAAATGAGTGTTATTGCCGCCATTGATGCTTACTCAAGCAATAACCTGCTTGGGATTAATAAAAATTCAGTTTTCAGTGCTTATGCTTACACATTAAACTGTGAACTTGGAACCCGAATCACGAGGAATTGTAATTTTATCCATCAAACGAACTATCTTTACGAGTTCCATTGAAAAATCGCACAATATTTAAGAAAAAATAAAACGTTTAAATAGCGTCATCAAATTTGCTTTTGTACTGAATCATCGAATGATTATTCAAAAAAGACAAGTTCTCTCTCTCTCTATAAAATAATGAACAATTTCGATTCGTCACGATACGCGCGATCAAAAATGAAAGAGAGACAGTTTAAAATTATTAATTATTTGTTAAAAATGAAGCGATTTCACTTATTAATGGTGCACGCTTAACATAATATCCAAGGCTCATATTAAGAGATCGTCGATTGGTGATAGACGACGATTTCGTGATACGCTTCGTTTCAAATCGAAAATTCGATATCTTCGTGAGCCTTTATTACGTTTTCTGTTTGAATTTTTTTTTCTCTCTTTTCTACCATTTATTGTACATAATATAGGTTTAAAAGCCAAAGTGCCAAACCCATATGTGAACAAACACAACGGGCTAAAACGCAAACTGATAAAAACGAACAAATAAATGCGATTTTAACATGGCATCATTTTCTTTTCGATGACTTTTCGTTGAATTCCTTCTTTCTGTCGCAATGCATTTTGTTGTTGTTGTTAAATGTTCGATTTTTATTATCGCATCAGGGTCTGGCATGATTTTTGCATCGACACTTTAGATTTGGTTTTGTCGTTTATTTGTTTGTTTTTATTCCTCACTTTTTTTATTTTGTAAAAAAGAATCATTCTTTCCTTTTTATCCGGATTTAATTCTTCGTTTTTTGTTTCTTTCCATAAGGTCATACTGGACCGTCCAGAAAACACTGTTAGAATGCACTGCACACTCTTTATCACAATTCACCGAGTTCACGTTCACAATTATATCGGTGCTGTATGTGGCCCCACAAAAGAGACAGAAATTAAAATTAATAGTTCACGGCGCAGTGTGGTAGCTACTTAAAATAACATGAACAAAATTAAAATATTTTAAAAATGTGTGTATTTTTCATTGTTTCTGGTGTCGCGCGCTTCATTCATTTGGTCATTGCATTTTGTTGTTGTTGTTGTTATTATTCGATTATCGTTTCTTTATCGTTGTGTTTAGCTACAAACCGAAGCATATGGATGAATATAAAGAAAAAAAAGGCTTAAGCATTCGACTACGATGGACACTTTACTCTCGGATGCTTAACGCGCTCAACACGCATCCCATCCATATATTTAAAGAAAAAAAAAGCCACAAACAATTCATTGTGTAAATAAATGATAAACACAACAACCGACGACCGATGATCGAGAACAACAGGCAATACAAAAATGCCCCAACAACAAGGTAAATAAATGGACTGACACGAAGAAAAATATAAGCAATCGAGATTGCCGATCGAAGATAGCCAGAAATAACAAAGTCAAAGAATAATAAGTGCCTTGGAATCGCAGGCAGCTTCAGTCGATATCCGAAACAATAATATGATGCATACGACGACGGCGACGACGACGACGTCGACCACAACGATGATGAGCAACGAACGACGCATTGATCGTCATCGACCAAGAGCCGAATGAAACAGTGAAAATATCTCACACAGCAGTAAGGAACACAATTTGACATGTTGTGAATCAAATGCACACATTTACGAATTGACCGAAAAGGAAAACAAACGTCGATTTATTTGTTGGGAATCATTTGGTATTGTTGTTGTGACTGTTGCTTTTTCGGGTCTCCTTTTCGATCATTGTTTTCTTCTTTTACTTTCGGTATTTTTCGGGTGATCGTCAACGGTGATAACGGTTATTGGGCAATGACTTCATCAATCAAATTTATTGGAACCAATTGAAAATGCAATCGGAGCCTCTTTTCAAACTCAATATTAAGTTTTGGTGTGCACAATGCACATTGCGCAAAATGGCAAATAAGAATAACAGCGATAATTTCACATGAAATTGAGAGGGGATTCTTTTGTAAAATCATGAAAATGCGATCAAAAGTGAACGGTAAGATCCCAGTAAAGCCAAAATCAAAATGGGTATCGGTAGTCACGCATATGTGCCATGCTAATTATTATGTTTAATCATTTGGCAACTAAATCAATGCTAAGATTTATAAGGGAAATACATTTTTTCGCCATTGCCATTGTCATTGATTGACATCACGTTTAAGTGAAATGCAAAGATTGCGATAAAAAGCGCAATCACTGAACAGATTGCAACCGATTGAGTGTGATGGTGTGATGGAGTGAGCGAGATGCGGTCAGTGAGACGAAGAACGAATGAGTGCAAGAGCATGAATCGATGCACGATTTGAATTGACCCGTATAAGCATCATTTATTTCTCATTTTATTTATTCACTCTTTTATTAAGTGTATTTCTCTTTTTTTTCGATTTCGACACGTTTTTTCCACTGCTCTGTGTGCTGTGCAGGCACTTTCATCTTGTTAGCTCCCTTCTTCCATTGCTTCGTCACTCTTCGACACTCTTAGAATCCATTCAGTTGAACCGGTTTTCTCACTTTTATTTTGTCATTCTTTCACTGTTGTTTTTGTTATTCTGTTTTCGTTTTTTTTTCTTCTCTTTTCTTCGCTTGCCTTCATTCCATTTCGACTTGCCAAAGCCTTTCGTAAATCCACCAAATGCATTAGATATCATTTAAATGGCCTGAACAACTGAGCATTCTTCGACATTCCATATTCCAGGCACTTGATACACGCTAACCAAACAGGATACTTAAATGATAACATCGACCAAGATCTTGTCATTCATTTAAATGTGTAAAATACTCATATTCAAGGCATTCGATCAAAATCGATCGATTTTTATTGGTATTTGCTTTTATCGTTTGAATCAAGTAAGGCAATGCATATTTGGTCTAAGTTTTATTATTATCCTGTTAATATTCTTTCTGTAACAGTTTCAATTATTCAGTTTTTGAAATGCAAAACATTTCTCTATTATTCTCGAGACGAACATCGAACGAGCCTCTTTTTTAAAAAAAATGTTATCTCTTGTTAAGTTCCTGCAACAAATAAGGTTCAAAAATATTTGCACTAAAGTCCATAACGTATTGCGTCACATAGCGCACACCGCACAATTATGTCTTGAATTGCATTTAATCCGTCTCACGAATGCATTTAAAGTCGAAGCTGACGTTATTTCTCATTCTTCCCTAATTCCGCACTTTATTGTTATGATTCGTGAATTAATTTTTTTTCAAATCCTGGCATTCGATTTGTACTCTATTACAAAGTTACTACAAATTGATCCGAGTGTGAATTGAAATGAAAATCGAAGACCCACGGATTTCAAAATTTAAGTTTAATCTGAAAATTTATAACTTAATAATTTTGGTTTGTTGTTATAGTCGATACAACAATAGCCCAGCAATAGAGATAGTTTCTACCAGAAACAGTTTATAACTTTATTTATGTGATCGATTTATGGGAAAAAAGTGGTCATTCGGAAATTGGACCACACCGATATGATATCAATTTGAAGTAAAAGAAGAACGACCATGTGTTAATGGGATATTGGATGAGCGCGTGAATCTTGTATCGTTCTCTATTTTCGATTTGTTTTCGTCTAAAATTGGTGCAGTCACACACAACAATCAACCGAATCAAAGACAATGTTTACGTTGGGTGACACATTGGTGGTCGATAAGCTCATACCTCTTCCATTCGCTTGTGACTGCATTTCATTCACACAGATTAAGGAGTGTCATTCAAATGCATTTTGTCTTTTTTTTAATTTTGTTTGGTGCATATGGTCAACAATCAGTTTTCACTATTCATTCGACTGGCGCAAAACCGTCAAAATACAAACACGCACATACACACACACACACCAAAAAGAAGGTGATCAACTGAAGCAAAAGCCTGTAGAACATAAATTTTGGCTCGTTAGAATTGTGTTGCAGCGCATGTTTTTTTTATTCAGTTTGGATGCTGAATGTTTTACAAGCTCTGGAATATATCGAACACAATGCGAACGAAACCCGAAAAGAGATCACACTTTGAATGCGATTGAATGATACCGTTTTTGTTTTCTCTGTCTTTCTTTCTTTCTGGTGTAATGTTAAAATGCACATAGATAGTTTGTGTCAGTATATATCTCAAACATAAAATCAAAATGAATTTCGATTGCATTGGAATAAAGTACAAAAGTCAACATCTAAATCTATGCCATTTCGTTGTATTCACATCTTATTCTCTGAATAAAAAAAAGAGCAGAGCAGCACATGGATTTCTTGTAGTTTGCTTTCAATGTAAGCAAAATACATCACACGAGGCCGGAATATTGATTTCAATAACTCTATATCGCACCATGTATGTGTATTGTGTATATATGTTTTGTGCCGGTTCGATTGGGTCTGAAAATTTATTGGCATTCCGTTTATGTTCGTTTGTTGTTGTTTCGTATTTTCTGTGCGCTCAGTTCCATTGGTACAGTATTCACCATTTACCGATGTGTGTGTGTGTGTGTGTGCGATGAGCGCGCGATCGCGCTCGCATTTACGATCAAACGTACAGCTCTCGTACAGTCGTTGTGTGGTGTGATCAGTCTGTTCACATACGAATTGAGCATTGTTTTGAAGCACATAATAACAATAAATATTTAATTTGTTGTGTGTTACCATATTATTATTATTAACCTACCTCACACGTTGAGTCAATCCATTGAATTGCTGTTCTCTGTCTGCTATTTCGATTTTTTGATATCGAACGCGGGAAAAAAAAAGAAATCAAACCAATAAATAAGTTATTTCCAAAATAAAAGACTCTGTTGTCGCAACGCCGACTCTTGAAATGTATTGATTGCGGGCGCGTGTGTGTCCCTCCATCACGTATTGCACTCAGCAATATCTAAGCGAGAGGATATGCGGCTACACCAACCAGTGCAAGTCAATGCCGAAATGTGAGAACATTTTAATCAAGTGATCAACGACATTTGATCTTATCGATCGACAGTGAAAATATCCTGGAACAAGTTCCCAAAAATTACCGTTCATATTTACTTACAGTTCGATGTAGATTGTCAGATCAACCAACATTTGGTGGCTACATAAAGTGTTGTTTTGCAGAAAAGAATACCGAGTGAAATAACAAACACATTGCTTGCATTTTTAGAATAGTGTTTTTTTTTTTGTATGTCCATAATTTATTTTCAATCTTGATTGTTATAGAGAGTTATAATGCTTTTACATCACTACAAGTAATAGTCATACAAGTAAAGATTTTAATTGTAATGTTTTTAATGTGTTTGTGTGTTTTTTTTTCATGTTTTGAAAATAAGTTACCATATGCACTAAACATATAAATCAATTTTATTTAAATTATTTAACATTAACATTAGCGAGCAGATCATCGTTTTTGATATACAATGTATACTTTATTTGTTTACTTGTTTTGTTTTTCTTTATTTAAAAAAAATGTTCTTGTTCTTTTAAAATATAATGCCAATTGCACGTTTTGTCTTAATATGCACCGTTTTATTCTGCCTCATAAATCTAATTCTAAAATCTTGAAAGTTTCAATGCAAATTGTTTCCAATGCTCAATCAATAAATTAAAACACTTTGTCATTTCAAATGTGAAAAATAAACATCTTTTTCAGCACCAAAAGAGCATTCAAAACACTGTGAATTTATATGACAAACATAAGAGAATATAAATTGTTTTACAAAAATATGTATTTTAAAAATATTTATTTTTTTTTATTTCTGGCATGTTACCAGAGTGGTGCAAATGGGAGCAACAACCGAAAAAAAAACAAGGAGGTTTTTACTTTTACTTCTTTTTGTCTTTAGTTCAAACACAAGAACAGAGAGATTGTAATGTTAAGCTTTGCTTTGCTTGAGTCTTTAAAAACACCAAATGTAAACACCTATCTAAATCTGGCATTCGTTTATCGTTTTATTTGAGTGGATTGTTGCCATTTTTATTTTTGTTTTGTTTTGCATAAAGCTCATTACCTATTCAAAATGTCTTACATTTCTATCTAGTTCTTGCATGTCCTTTTGTCTCATGTTTAACTTTTGTTTTTAAAGTTCCGTTTTGTTTCATTATATTTAATCAAAATCATTTTAAAACTGATTTTGACCATTTTCCTTGTATTGAAAAACAAAAATTTATATATATGCATTTCAGCAAATGCTCAACTATGGAAACCACATGCATGTGGTATAGGCCGATTGAGTAGCTACTTTATCGGAACTCAATTGATTTAAATGTTGTGCATAAAGGCGGAATCACAATGGGTTTGAAACGACATATTTTAAGCGCCATTTCCACCATTACATTCACTGCGGTCTGTGATTACTAACCACTGATTAGCACAGCCTTAAAACAAGACCGAAACATATCAGATTCTGGTTTGATCTTACTACTGGAGCAGTTCATTGAATCTAAGACATAGTTTTTTTGGGTTTTGTGTGGTGGCGCTTAAGCAATGAACTATGATTGTTTGAATGTCGTACATTGTTGCTCCGATGGAAAAATGTTTCATTTGAATATTGTTGGTTTTTGTGTTCTGTTCAGTATTTTTATGGAAAAAAAAGTTTCTTTCATAATTTTGCAATCTCATTGAGTTTTCTCAGAATATAAATGGCCATAAATTTGGTCATTTGAGTAAAGCTATGCTTCGAGGTAAGTCACCCAAAAAATTTGCTGATTTTGAGAAAAAAAAAAATAAACTCACAAAAATAGAGATATTTTAATTTTTTTTTATCATTATAATTAACAACCAAAATGAAACACTTTTGTTAGTATTCTTACCCATACGAAAATTGGCGCAGTTTAACTGCGTTCCGTCATTCGACTTGATAAAATCCAATGTCAAAATCAATTGAGTTGAGAGAGAAGTTTAGCTATAACAATAAAAACTAGCAACACTTTCTCCGGGTTAATTATTGTTCACTAGTTAATGTTGCATTGAATGCACTCTACTCAAAATATTAGCACTTGTTTCTTTGTATATGTGACTCTTTTTTACGTATTTATCGAGTTATTCTTTCTTGTATTTTAGTTTTAGTTTTTCTTTCTCTTTTGAAGTAAGTTTACTATAAAGTTCATCCTTGATTCTCATCATGCATTCATTTTGATATAGAAAATGCACACTTTTTTTAATGGTTTTGTTTTTTTTGTTTTCTTTTTTTAATTCGTTTTTAAGGCCATTCGAAACACCTGCTTACAATTTGTTTATCTTCGGCATGAAGAAAAGTAATTCATTTGTTTATATTTATTTGTGTGTTTGTGTCTCTGTAAATTACAGCAAACTGTTCAAACCAATCAAAATCATGTATTCTTGTTCGTTATGTCCCTATTCAATATGATTTGTTGCTTAGATTTTGTGTGTGGCAGCGGCTACGAATCTTACATTTTATGCGAGATTCACCGTGTGTGTAATTTAGCGATATATTTCCAATGCGAAGTGGGTTTGGTGGCGCGTAATTGTAGCAATAAGTTTTTCTTATTTCATTCAATTTTAAGTTCGTTCGTGTGATTTTGCTGGGCTAATTTTATTCAAATAGATGTGGAAATCGAACCAACCCAAGAAATAGTCCATTTTTTCTGCATAAATTATTACAAGAAGTTAAAATAAAGATAGAAGAAATCAATGTAATTCTCTTCCTCGTTGAGGCATTGTGCGGTCTCACAGGTCGTTCGTATTTACAAACGAAAAGAAAAAAAAACTTCAATCTCAATTTTTTGATTTTGTTGTCTTTTTCTTTAGCAATTTATGTAAATTTTGGTTTTGTCATAAATGGCTTTCTATTATACATTATTATGGATATTTATTATTTTATTGAATAGGTGGGCCAGAAAGCACATGAATAAGGAGAAATATGCCTTTGATTATGGTTGAACAGCAAAAAAAAAAGATAAAAGAACCGTCTTGAATGAATATTATTGTGATATTATCGTAAAGTATGACTTTTTATGGTGTCATTGTTATAGGATCAAATGTGCGCGAGCACCGCACACACGCATCGAATTCATAAGAGAGCACGACGACTGAAAATAGTTTAAATCAATTTTGACAGGTAAATGATGGAAAAATAAAATAGAGAAACAGACCGAAAGAGAAAAGAAGTTGAATTTTAATTATGTCAACAAATGCATACATTTTGGTTAAATGCTTAACGAACAATATCAATTTGAATGATGTGTGTGTGTTTTTTTATGCTGTTGTTAAATTCTCATTTTGGCGTCCGGCTTTCAATGAATTATTTGCATGTCATTGTCATTTTACGTTTTCTTCAATCATTTCACGCTTCGTTGAAACTGAACTGCACTCGAATAGTTTTTTTGTTGTTGTTGTTTGTTTATTATTCTTATGTGTATTGTTTTGTCTATGAGATCGATTACCTTTGGCATCAAGTGTCGTTGATTTCATTTTTTTTTTCATTTATCAACACACATGATTTTCCAAATTGGTAAAAAGCACCTGTTTGTTTTACAAAACAAATGCATGTGCACACCCCCGACTCGTTTTTCGAAACAAATATCTCCAAAATGAAATAAAATTAAAAACAGTAATTGAATTGATTTTGAACCGTTTTATGCGATCATTGTTCAATTTGTTCATTATAATTTATTAATTGTGATCCGTTAGTTTGTTAAATACTTATTTATGCATTTTCTCTTAGCACTTAAGTGTTAAATGGCATCAGTTATTCACGTGTATCGAATTTGTTTGCTTGTTGATGTCCTGCGTTCAATGATGCAGGCGCACAAACAAAATCTATTCATAAAGGAAAAAAAAAATCTAAAATTCAATGTCATAAACTAACAACTAAATCTGGTAAGTGAATAGTGCGGCTTTTTTTATGTGCTAACTTCACTTTTGATTTCAAGCCAGAAAAAAATAGACATTTTTTATGTGTGTTTTGAAAAAGCAAAACCAAGAAAGTTCTATCTATTTCAACATCATTCCAATTTGACAAATGGTTTATTTTTGTTGTGCAGCATTTTGGCTGGCCTTCGATTTTTGATTGAAAATGAGCAAAACCATTTCATCTCCACAATTAGATGGTAAATTCGACATTTTATTGTCTTATTGTTTGCCCTTTTTGAAATTGAAACGAATTTTTAACATCTATCTAAAAAAAAAACAAGGATTTCAATTAGTTGCGATACTTATTTGCCAATTTGATGAATTTTGACAGAACAAAATGTTAATTTAGTTAAATTAATAGGTCATCATGGTGAAATGATTGATATTCAAAATTGTAATCAATAACCGAAATAATAAATTGATATCATTTAGATTCGGGTGCAGTTAATAAATTGATTTGTTGGGTGCTTTGCCTCGAATAAAAAGTCAATCAATTCAATTTAATTGAAGCTTGGTACCCATTTTGCTTATCAAACTAACTACAATGAATCAGTTTACTAGCTAAATTATGAATTAAATAAGTTAGAAAAAAGAGACAAATAAAACTTATACACTAAACATATGGAGAACTTTTAGTCTACATACAAAAAAAAGGTTGTTTAACTGCTGATTTCATGATGTGAAAGTAAAAGAGAAATAACTCCAAATGTATACAGTATGTCAAAGAATTGCAACTGAATACATTTAAACTTATTCAATGATCCATTTGTCTTGGCCAATTTCACTTATTTATCGTTTTTTTTCGATTTTTTTTTTAAATTCATTTATTGAAATTTTAAAATACTGGAAAATTTTCGAAAAATGATTTTCTTTTCTCAGATAAAAGATATGATTTGCTTTTATAATTAGAACAAAATTAATGTTAGCAATAATATTAAATAAAAACTGAGATCACAGAATTTTCTTTTAATCGCATCAACATCGAGAAGGTATTGATGGCATCATTTCGTTGCAATGACGGGTTTTTGTTTTTGTTTAGCAAGTCATTTTGGGTGTACGGTTTTGTGTGTGTGTGTGTTTTGTTTTGTCTTTTTGCTCATACAATTCTTTAAAAGGCTAATTGAAATTGTATGTTTTGAGCATTCAAAATGAGATCGCTATATCGTCATTGCAACGAACAATTTTATAGTTATTTTGAGTTGCTAATGCCTATGCAACAACAACCGAAAAAAGACTGTTCGAGCGAATTATAATTAGGGAATTTAACTCCTAGCTAAAATTTAAGTAAAATAATCGATTTGAACAGTTACAGCTAAACAGATGCATGGGCGTGTCAGTGTTTTGCAATTTGATTTTACTTGAAACATCAGAAACTTTAAGTATAGTTTGAAATATTCAATAGTATTGTTTGATTTCACATCCAAAATGCTCGCCACTTGTTTTTTTTTTCACTACTATTCATTTTTGTTTTGTTGTTCTTTTAGCATTCATTTGAAGAATTTCATTGACAATCGCAGACTAAATATCTATTTCTCTCCCTTTTTCTGAACCATAGTTCTGTTTTTGCTTGTTTCACAAATCATTTAAACGAGGTTACAATTAAATAGAAACGTTGTTTTTTCACAAAAAAATGTGTGTTTTTTTGGCACATTCATATCTACATGCTCTTTGTTCGAATGTGATCGACTAAATTTGCATTTTGTTTTGTGTTTTTCGTCCAAGAAATATTGTTTTTTTTTTATGTTGTCGGGAAAATAACGCGATACAAAAATGAGCTTTATTATATTTCTTAGTTTAAAAAAATCACTTTTAGGTGAGAGAATTTTTATAAAACATTTAGTTTGCTCGAAACAGCACAGAATTAATACACGCATGCTAAATGGATTCATTGTAGAGAATCTACTTTAAAAATAATAGAAAAATTACTTGTTTGTTTGCATCACCGTGGCTGCTGTTGCTATCATCAGATTCAGTGCCAGATGCTCGCTGATATTCAGCGATATTCATGTCTTCAATCTCATTGATGGCGGCTGTGGATGGTTCGCCAATGTTAAGCAAAACGGAATTTTGGGATAGCATCGGTGCATCTGTTGTGCTTGTAACTGTGGACGAAACTACGAATCGCGATTGATTTGATGTCGACTGCGTCGACATGTCTTCGATCTATAATGTTGTGGTTGGTGTGGTTATTGAAATCATTGATTGATCTGGTGAATGTAGCATATGATTTTGTGACATATGATGCTGTTGCTGTTGCTGTTGCTGTTGCTGTTGCTGTTGCTGTTGCTGTTGCTGTTGATGAAGTTGCGCTTGCGATTGTTGCTGCGAATGTTGGCCGGACATTTTACTTTCTTTCTTGATGCGTTGCTTGAGATGGACTTTGGCGTGCCGTTTCTTTTCATCGGATCGCGCAAACTTTCGGCCACAGATGTCACAACTGAATGGCTTTGAAATAAATGAAATGAATTTATATTAATTGAATTGTATTTGAATGTGGTGAAAAATGGTTAATAGGTTGATCCTGATCAAAATATTAGCTGATTCGGCCTTTTCGTTCAAGTTATTGAAAAAAAAAATGCAATGGAATTGGATGTTTTTCTTTTTATTGTATTTACCTTTTCACCGGTGTGAGTTCGAATGTGTGTTGTGAGATGGTCGGAACGTGAAAATGAGCGCATACAGATGCGACATTGGAATGGTTTTTGTCCGGTGTGGATTCGGATGTGTCGTGTCAATTCATCGGATCGCGAGAATCGTCGATCGCAATTTTCAACGGGGCACGCATACGGTCGCTCATGTACCGGTGTTTTACTTGGACGATTTGGATATTTGCGCGGTTTAACTGGTACCAATTTCAATGGTAACGCACCTTGATTGTACACTTGTGATAAGATTTCATGCCCTTTGCTGGTCGATGGATTGTATTCGGCCAATTGAACATTGTACGAAGCCGGTTGCATGGTATGCTGTTGTGTTTGTGCTTGCGCTTGTACATTTTGCTGTTGCATTTGCTGTGAATGTGCATCACTTGAGCAGCTCATTGTGGCGAATTGTTCCTGTTTTGGAATCAAACCACCGGTTGCTGATGTCGATGGCAATGGAACAACCAATGATTGTTGTGTATTGTAATCGGCCGGCGAATCAAGCCATTGGTATTTCATTGGAGCTCGTTGGTATTGATTGATATCGCTCGTTTGATGCATATCAAGGGACATCGATGTTGGAATGGCTGCACCATAATTTGTTGGTTGCTTGAGAATGATATTTGAACAGTCCATATTTAAACCGAGCAATTCGACCTGATGTGAGCGTTCATCATAATGTGAATGATGTTGGCCAACGGGCGATGGTGATTGTGTGGTCGTATTTTGTGGAGCATAATGAGCTTGACTAGTACTTTGTGGACCGGGACCAAGTAAACTGAATAAGGGTGGTTGAAAGAGTGTTTTGTCGGGGCTTGGTAAATTCCAGCCGCCCAACGATGATGGCGGTGACATTTGTCCCGGTAAAATGGCCATTTGCGGTGAATTCATTTGTGATCCAAGACCAATGGTTGGGCTGCCAGTTGTTGTAAAAATGCCACGGTATGAAATTTTATCGAGACATGGATCAGATTGTTGCTGATGCTGATGATGGGATTGCATGGTTGAATGTTGATCATTTTGAATGTTTTGCGAGTGACCATGATGTGGATACATATTAACACTGCTCGTGTTACTTGTCTCTTCTTTGATAATCGACGACGGACTGCAGCGTTCCTCTTTCAATGGGCTGCAGATGCTATGTGGTGGGCTTGATGTTGTTTGCGGATCCAACGATAAATCGTCTGATTCAATTGAACCTGAAATGATGCGATGGAGGGAGAAAAACCACATGCAAAATATTAAAATATTAAAATTTTAAATTGACTAGTTTATTCATTTGCCACCGAATTTATGCCAAATGGTTAAATTACACATCAAAAGACATTTCAGAATTTACATTAAATGTGAATATTACGATAAATGATTTGCGCCATTTATGGTTATTTTTATTGTAATTGTTTGGTTTTCGTCAAAAACGTCATTCTTTGAATATTCATAGATCAACTGGACTGGACTGGCACAACGTCACAGTATTATTATCAATTTAACACATTCACTTAATTTTTATCGCGTTTCTGAGTGTTGTAAGTGTTTTCAGTTTGTTTGTTTTCATATTAAATTTCATGATGGGTTCGTAGTGTGAACAACCGGTTTCGTATTATTTTAACGAGAATATGCTTTTCATATTCTTACTGATTCGATCATACACTCGACGGCACACTATCGCATATATGCTGAATTTATTTTAGCCTCTTCTGTTTGGTTCAATGCAAACGACTCACAACCGTGCTCATTTCACGAATTATACAGTAAGCATGATTATAGAAATTTTCAATCGCATCATTTACGCTTTAGAAAAACAACAGCAAATACACTGTGAAATGACCAGACGCTCGAGATAAATCTTGAACGAATAAAACGAAGTTAAATAGAGGTTTCAGATAAATCACTCACGATTCAGCCTCATAAACATGACAAATGACTCATTTGAACGCATTTAACGCTACTTTCTATTGTTATGATCTACGATTTACTACTGGACACACAAATAACTTCTTTTTAACGAAATAAATATCCGAATCAATTGATTCGATGCACACGTCCGACGACATTCTATAAATCGTATTTGTGTTTAAAGATTTGGTTGAGAATTTGTTTGATCTATTTATTGAAATTTGTTTTCGTAACACTTTAAGTGTCTAAGTACATATTCTAGTTTTCACATCAAATTTTTCACAAAATCTGTGTGGAAGCGTTGAAAATGCACGTGAATCAGTTTATTAGTAAAATAGTCAGTTCAAAGGGTCATGGATAAACCGGTTTATTGTGCCATGTGTGGTAAATTGTTGGCTTCAAGCTTCAATCAGTACTGAAACCCTTGAAGCAACCATGATCAAGCATATTGAACACAACATCAATTAAATTTCGAAACTGTCTACACAAAATGTTTGGCGCAGCATAAATTATTCTGGATTACTCTATCGACACATATTCATAAATCATATAATTAAATCCACATTTAACACGTATCTGCTAGAATTTGTGCTAAAATTGTTGCAATTGTTGATTTTGACGCTATTCAAAGCGATACGATTTCAAAGAATTCGCTGACGTAAAGCTTCAATTTTTGAGTCAAATTCGTGTTGATTCTCATTGGAGGATATATTTGATATATAGATGTATTGTTTGTTCACATTGCCGAATCGGCTGAACCGAGTGCTGTCGTGATGTTTGGGCCACAATTGGATGACCTATCGCTCATCAATTTTGGGTTTAACTTAATATTGATATTTTGCACATACACAAAAAACACTTTTCTATTGATTTGCTTTAAGGTGCATTATTTTGATTGATGGTTTTGCAAGTAATTTTCCATAGCTTAGATTGCGCATGTTTATGGTCGTTTCAATACCATTTAAATTTTTTTAAAAATATGTTTCCACATTTCGAGGAATAAAATCGATTTCCTAAGACCTATCATGATCACGTGTATTGTTCCATCTTATCTTCAAACCAATTAAAATTCTATCGAATTCGAGTGTATTTTCGAACTGTTTATACTCGCTCGAAACCAAAGATGTACATTTATTCTCATGGGCAATTTCTCCTTTTGTTTTGTTGTGATAAATATATTTTTGGCAAAAATATCATTTGACTGTTTTTTCCTTTTTCACAAAACATTCAATGAAAATTGTATGTATCAATTCAAAGGGTATTAAATCAGAGACAATTTGACAATTGGATAATTTGATTTCGGCTTTAAGAAGCGCAACTGCCAGAAACAACAGATAAATTATGAAAATATATTTAATTTTTAGGTTCATCAATTTATATTTTTATTCCAGCAAAAACCGACTAATCCACAACTTCAAGAAGCCAAATTGTTTTCTTTATCTTACTTTTGTTTTTGTCTCGTTTAGTTGTGTGATTCACAAGTTTAAAGAGAAAATTAAGCAAAAAAAAAAAAAACTAATTAAAAAAAGAAAAAATATCCAAGAAAATGCACGCCCATTTTCGTATCCGATTCTCAAGTTCACTTTCTTGTAAATAACTTTTGCAGTCTCAATTGCCTTTCTGATGGCCATAAATTGTTCATGTTCATTCGAACAAGCGCCAAACTTTCGGGAAATGGAGCGGGAGAGAAGGGGAAAAAACGGATGGCGTTATAATAGCCAACAATATGCGTATCATAATTTGCCAGCAAATGAATTCAATACCCATATTGAGTCTGTCTATGTGGACATGAAATGAAACAAACGACAAATTTAACGCTGAAACTAAGAAACCAACAAGCGAACATAATAAAAGATTTGCGGAAGTGTTAAACGCGATAAAATTACTGTACAAAATAAACAATGATAAATTCCGTATGTGTGTGTGTGCTCGAGCGCGCGCGCGAACCAAATGAACAATTTTTATTCTTGCACATTTCAATGGCCCAAACTCAAGCCTATAAATGTCATTTCGTTGAAATGCACTAGGCAACCCATACGAGACACTGAACTGCAAACATAACACAAACTAGACTAGATGTTGTTTTCAATGTTTCAATGCAATTTCAGGCACGATCACGATGGATATATTTGTTTTTGTTTTGTTTTGTTTTGTTGTTTTTTTTTATTTTGTCTATAAATTGCCATCGGTTATAAGAAACTGAACTGTTTTATTGGTGCCGATGAGGAGCCACAAAATCTCGTTATTTTTATGAATGAAACAAGTCACCCGAAATGAAACTACAAATTGGGTTCCATTGCAAAAAATTGCACCAAATGGCGAATTAGTTTCGAAGTTGTAATAAATTTATTGAAATGACAATGTGTCTTTTGTCTTTTTTGCAATATATCGTGTATATCGTATTTCAGAGTATGGCAAGAGCGTCGAACCAAATGTAAAGCCATTTTATGACATCCGACCGAACGGAGTTAAACACATTTAAAAATTGAAAAGACAAAACGACGACGACGGCGAAGAATCAAGATGCGAAATGAAAATAAAACATTATAAATAAAATCGAAAGAAAATATATCAAATGAAGGGGAATGATATTTTGTTGAGCATCAAATTCAAATGCAAACACTTGGCTAGATTTGGTTGGCCAAACCATAACTCTTTCGTCGAAATGACTTTTCTTTTTATTTAATCGAACGCCAGTATTTTGAATTAAATTAAAACTGAAATAATAAAAAATTAATAAATAAATAAAACAAAATGGAAATTTAACACACACAAACACGATTCTGTAAGTTGATGCTGTGATTTCAATCTTTCTCGTTCGCATTACTTTGCGTAATGAATTAAGTAAATAGTTAGATTTTATTATTTATTTATGATAATTTTTATACGGAATAAAAATGCATTTGTTGAACGGAAACGATTAAATGGCCGTTAATGAAAACAATTTATGCTATTCAAAATGATGCCAAAATCCTGATTCAGCTGAAAAGAAACAAAACGAAAATTCTCGAACACAGAAAAAAACAACCCGTCGTCTATGTGTTTACCGTGAAAGTCACGAGCGCAAAAATATATATTCACATTTATGTAAAAAAAAAATGCATTGAAAACAAATGGCAACCAGATGCAATTTGATGCCGCTCATCAAAATCCAACTTCGAATTTATATCGTTTGATTGATTTCGAATAGCACAAAAAAAAATTGTAATGATGTATTACCTGTAATGGGTGGCGGTTCAATGGTGTTCGGTCCGAAAAATGATGGTATATCACTAGACGTTGTAACCGGCGTATTTAAATCGCCAGTTTGTGCGTCGGCAATTGAATGCGATTGGTGTTCCGTGTTGGAATTTCGTTCGATATGATTTGTGTGATGTGATGGATGATTGCTGGCGTTATTGTTACTGTTTGCGTTTGTACTCATACAATTCACGCTACAATTGATGCCAGGCGATGTGCTTGTATTATTATTAATCGTAAACAGATTATTATTGTTGTTGTTGTTGTTATTTGCAAATGATGTAGTTGTTGTAGCTGCCGATTTTAAGAGGCAGGTATCAAAGCTCAATACATTAAAATGTGCAGCAGCCGCCGATTCGGTTAGAAGAAATGCGTGATGCGATGGCGCAACAAGTGTTTCCAATCCCTCCATGATCATGGTCGTTGTAGGTTGTCCAGGAGCTGGGCTACCTACATATTTGTGTTTTTTTCACCAATTTGTGTTTTCGATGCGCAACACAGGAAGAGGTTATAAGAAAAAGACAAAACAAAAAATACAAAATAGAAAAGGATTTACAGTTAGTAAAGTTGTTTATTTCATGTTTTGTTGAATTTTTTTTTTCAGTACTCAAAACATTCAGTGTAGAGAAATCTTATAATGAGAGCATATTTACTGTATCTTTCAGTTGGAGATACCAAAATGATAAACGAAAACACACGCACACACACACAAAACTGAGGCCAAACATTCAAATAATTAAACTGAATTTGGTTAAGTTTTCAATTTGATTAATAACAAAATTTAATTAACGACAACATAAAGTGAATGAATGATAAATTAACCATACACAAAAAAAAATGAAATGAAATGGAATTAGTGAACGGGATGAATGAAATAAATAGCGGGAGGGAAAGAAAAAAAAATGATACAGAAAACAAAATACTCGTTTGACGGTCAATAAGAACGAGCATTCATACATATACAAAACGGACGTACACTCAGACAACAAGAGCATAGTACATTGGAGAGAGCATGCGAATGAACGCTTGAATCATTCACATCTATTCAATGATATTGACGCACTGACATTCCGCGTCCGTTAAATACAAAATTAACGAGTGTGTATGTGTGTGTGGATCTATGCTAAAGAGTAGCGAACGCTTTGTTTTTTTTCAGTTCAGAGACACATTGACAAATTATTTTCACGATTAATTCACTTGAATGTGGCCCGCGTATAGTTTTTCCTCTGTTCACTAAGTGTTTCAAGTCATTGACAAAAACGCCAGTAGCCGTTTAAGCCGACAGGTTTAAGCCTTTTAATATCGCGACCAATGTTTTTTTTTATGACTACACGAGAATTTTTTGTTGCAGCTCATCGCTATGCTAGTTTCATAGAGGCTCTATACTTATCGCCTTTTATTTATCGGCCGTTGTTATTTCTATTCTTTCAACTCTGGAAATCGGTAATCATTTCTTTTCCTAGTATTTTTCTGATATTTAATTTTTTTTTCTTTTCGTTCATTTTGACTTTGGCTTAAGAGCATTCGTTATGCTGATCCCTATCTGAAATGCAAACGAATAGCAATGGAAAGCACATCGAAAATGAATAATGTGCATGTTGGTTGATTTGTGCAAATGAACACGCCACATCTCTTCAAATGGTGTTGAGATGACTCGGCCGATTCGAATTAATGTTATGGTCATACGATATTATTGTTATTGTATACGTATTTATTAATTTAATACAATTGAACTCTGACACATTTAATTTGTTAAAAGTGGTGTTTTTGTGTGTAGAGAGATTGGAACAGAAAAAAAACAAAGAAGAAGAACCAAACAAACACACACACACACACACACAACAGACCAAACAAACGGAATAAAGTACATGACGATATAAAGTGAACAGTAAATCGTCTTACGATGCACAAATTCACTCAGACAAATGATGTGTGTAATGGTGTTGACCATTGAATGAAATGAACACAGTTGTTGCATTCAATTTAGGGTTAAAACATGAGTTTTTCATTTTTATTGCTGCTGTTTAAATTGGTGACATTCGGTTATTTATGTGCTCAGACAGTTAAGTAACCTTTAACTAGTTTTTGGATCAGTTCAAACATGCTCACATACACACATAAAATAAAATGATCAGCAATGCGATCCGCACGCTCCCAAAATGGAATTAAATTTTCTTATCGAATGTCGAAGCTAAATACAAATTGTGTTCCAATTCGATTAAACTCTATATCTATTTCGGACAATTTACTCCATATCCGATTTTTTTTTGTTACATTTCGATAGTATGCTTTTTATTTTTGTGAATTTGAGCTCGAAATTTTGTTTCGATAAAAAAAAAACGAGAAGAAAAAATTGTATTAGTGATGTAAGTCAATTTAAACAAACCGAAACCAATCGGTGCTGAAGCGCAAATCCAAATATGGCAAAGATGGTTTGGTGGGATTTCACATTATTTAAGTAATCGATATTTCAAAAAAAAGTGGACAAGGATTTTTGATTAACGTAATTTAGGCCAAACATTTCAATTGACCATATGTTTCGAGTTCGATCGGTTTCCATTTGAAATGGTCAAAAATATACTTTTGCAGCGTGTAACAATCAATGCGCAGTATGTGCATTGGTATCCCAATCAAACAAATGCGATCTATAATTAAATAATTGATATTCACAAAGTGACACTGAATCGTATTGTGATCGTATCAAATGTTGTAAACGACCGTTTCATTTATTTCTTCTTCTTCACATTTGGCCGTGCAATGGATGCAAAAAAATATGTCTACTTGGTTGATTCTTTATGCCGATTCATATGCCGCTTTCAACAAAATTGATTCACTCGTCGGCTTCACGGGTGTGCATTAAGCTGTTGTTTTGTTGAATGTGTTGCATAAGTTTGTTAGCGGCATTTTTTTCCCTATTACAGTGCAATCTCTGCCATGTGCCTCGTTATGCATATTCATTGAGCTGAAAATTATTGGCCAACCCGTGATTTTATTATATTCATATGCAATACAATTTGTAAAATCTATAATTTCTTTTTTTCTTTCTCTTCTATTTTGCATTTTGTTGTATTATTTATTTATTTTTCTCCCGCACCGTCAATTGTGCTAGCTAATTTCAGGTTTGGTCTGTTTCTGTCTTTGCCATTGGATTAACACAGTAGATAGTCTTCAGGTTGATATTAAATGATGATATGGCTTTGAACAGCAAGAATTTGCGATGAATACAACAAGCGTTCAAGCATACACACCGAGTCGCGCGCGCATGAGCCCATTGCCACTTTGTTGACTAAATGTTTGGCGCACGTCTTTTAGACGAGCGCGATCAACTATTTCTGATAAATTTGCTGTAAGCAAATCGATTGCTCCGTACCACTACACTCAAATCGTTTGCATTATACAAATTGAGTATGAGTGTGTTTTGTGTGTGTATGTGTGTGTGTGCTTGATTCGAGCACACGAGGAAGACTAGTGCGAAATTGTAATCGTATTTTGCATATTAAATGCCTATCATATTCCTTTCGTACAGGTCTCCTTGTAAATTGTACTCTAGCCAAGTTGATTTTAGTTGCTAGTTTTGTTGTCCTCTTCTCGTTTTCTCTGCCGTAGTCAGAGTCAGAAAAGAAAAAATTCAACGAAAATAAATATTTATTGCAGACGTCATAATATCAACAAATTTGTATTGCATATCTGGTGTAAAATATTCCAGCAACGGTTACAGCTATAGCGTTCAATGCTCATCGAATCCATTTAGTCAATACCAAGCCGATTTTTGTTATGCATTTTTCTTGTAGTTTGAGCGAATATGGTAATCGTATCTTGACCATTTCGTATAATAAAAATGTGTGTTGCTCATTTTTTTTATGTCTGCATGCAAACGAGAAATCGAATGAGTACGCGAATCATCAATCTGATAATATGCGTTCAATCTCGTTCATTTGCAATGGTTAAACAATTAATAACAATTTGGTTATCTCTTATAAATTACGGTGGCGAGCGAAAGAAATAATTCTCAACTGACGAGAATAGTAATTATTTGCGAGGAAAAAAATGATGCCAGAAACAATGTGTGAAGCAATTTCTGGTTAGCCGTTATCAACTGTGGCAACGCAATGAATTTGTTATATTTTTTTTGTACTGTAGACAGCAACAGCTAGAGCAACAGAAGGCCATTCACACTGTGCAATCATTGTAAAAATGCAATTATTTTTCTATTGAATTTTGTTCTGACTTTTTCAACTTGTCAAAATATTATTTTTCAAAATACAATCAACAACTTGACATTCCAAACGGAAATCACGTGGAATATACCAACCAAATGACTAAAGGTGCTAACATCTTATTTTATTTGAAAAGCAAACAGTGGGCGCTTTTTCTCGCTATTCTCGCTTTCTCAGTCTCTCTCTCTCTTCCTCATTGTTTGGAAGACAAACAATCGTATCGTAACCATAAAACACAAAAGTGGGAACAAATGGCTGTTGTTTTGTTTTTGTTTTTTTTTTTCCAAAGCGAAATGCCGATCATTCGTGTGTATGGCATCGACTTCTTAAGTACACATGGCGTTGAGTTATTTATTAACTTTGATTTTGTTTTCTTTTTTTATAAATTCGGTAGCTGATGAGAGAGCGTGAGGGAGAGAGAGAGAAAGTGAAAAAAATGTTTTCCAAACAAATCCAGCAATTTGCTAGTATTTCATATGAATAACACATAATATATTCAGTTTTTGAAGTTCATATCTATAGATATTGACTTTAAATCGGTAATAGACAGCGATTGATGTAATAATCAAGATGGCAGAAATTGGAGTTTTGGCCCAAAAAATGCAATTTGATTGCCATACTTTGTTCGATTTACATTGCTAATCCGTTTGTACTATTTGTACCAATCGAATCTCAAAACAAGCATTAAATGCAAGACGGACATCAGCCAAATGTGCGCATCTAATGAAAGCCTCTGATCTCTTGAAATATTCTCAGGAGAATTAAATGCTTTGATTTCCATGAAACTATTCTATACATTTAATTGATATTGATATAATTAAAATTAAATTTTAATTGCATGTTTCGCCCTTGGCATAACATAACGTATTCAAATTCATGTGATGTATTTGTGTTGAGTGTAACTAAATGAATTTAAAAAAAAAACAATATACGAATACAAATACAACAAATTTTCTTCTCGATTTATCAAGTCATCTTATTCTGTGTCGTTCCTCTTTATTTCTTGTTTTGTTCACTTCGTGCATTCTTCGAATCAATAACATTTCCATGTCGTAAATGCTATGAGTTTCTTTTTGCATTGCGATTGCTTTCAACCATGTTATTCTTATCATTTTATTTTCTTCGTATTCATTTTCTTCAATTTTTTTTACCTGTTTCTGGAGAAATAATAAATATTTCTTTGGGCAACAACAAAAAAATTCTTTACACATGATCCAATATTTATGGATATGTGCAGAAAAAATAAAATCGGAGAACAACAACTAATGCAATGAACGGAGCCTTTCGTCCTTTGATTGTCAATAATCACAATAACTCTATTTAGCAAAACAACATTGATAAACGTGCGAGAGTGCGTGCGCGATATGGTAAATTGAAGTTGTGTGTTCTTATTCGATACCAAAAAAAAAAGAAAAAACAAGCACAAATTTCAATTGGATTTGCCGGCATTTTTTATAGTGCATTTTTGTTCTAGTATTGTTGCATTGAAAAAAACCGCGCACCAAACAGACAACAATTGAACAATTCAAATGAAACACAATTCAAAGAACATCACAACACTGTTTGGGTATACAAATTCAATTGTGTGTTTTTCATTCTTTGGCATTTTATTTTTCTTGAGAAACATCAACGATATCCCTCAAATAAGTTGTTGGACATGTGAAGGGAACAAGGGATATGCAAAAGCATGCCGTAGCACATAAAATACATTGAAATGACATATACCGTAGACACTGACAGTTAACAAATGTACAAATCAAAACAAAACCAAACATTGAAACATCGAAATATGGAACACTGAGATAGAGGTACACACGCACACACACACACAAAATGAGAGACAATTGCACGGATTTAGTACGGTAATGTGGTAATATGAATTTTGAAGCAACTCACTGAGAACATTATTTTAAGCATAATTCAGAATTCGAACTCAACACATTGAATTCAATTTTTTTTTGTTCTAAATTTCACATTAACACGCTTGAAATCTCTTCAGCACGAAGACCACCTTAAAACAAACCGAAATCAAAATTGGTTAATTATGTTGGAAAATAATCGGTTAATTTAATAAAGAAAAATGAATGTTATTTTTTTTTGAGGAACAATAACAACATCAACAACTAGAACCAAAAATTAAGATCAACATGGAGGAGAAGAAAAAAACGGCTTTGAGTAAAAATAAAGTCTCTGATATGTGTTACACGGCTTTTCTTATTAAAATGCGATGAAAACAGTGAATTAATTTTTGGTATGAAATCGAATACCGGTAAACTCTTGGTACTCGACTATCAAGGGCCAAATAATCACTTCTTCAGTTTATGGAATCTGCCACTGATCCATTGGAGTTGATAAATCGTAGGTAAATACTAGGATAAATAATCGTTAATCACTAGATAAAATGTGTATTTTATAAACATTAACGTAAATAAAATGGCAACGAAAAATATTTTATTTCTTCAAAATGGAAACATTTAAATACACCAGAGAGTAGCAACTATTTAAAATAGACAATCACGATGTGTATGAAACTATATGATTTAACCAGAGCATTTTTGTTTTACTGATATGTAGCTATAAATAAGAGAAATGAACGAATAAAACATTAAAGCCAACATTTTATTTTTTTTTTTTTTTGAAAGGAAACAAAAGAGTTTTTGAAGCAACTACAACAACTGAAAACTGAAAACCAAAAACCAAATATTATATTCAATATTACTGAAGCAACACTGATATTCACACAAAACTTAATGCTCGTCTTAAATGTTGGATGGTTTATATGCTCAAAAACTAACAACGAAAATGTCCAAATACATGTTGCTTCATTATTTCACTTTGACGGTGTAGCGACGGCGGGCTACAGTAATCGGTATCGGCGCTTTATTAAAACACACTCATTCACATTTCATTTACGGGATTAATGTTTGCTTTTGAAATTTATCTCCTATAATTTGTTGTAGTTGTCAATTTATTGTAATGAACATTTATTAGTGAATTAGTGAATGTATGTTAAATGGCTATGATATTCTTCAAATAAAAGAAGAAAAGATGCGTTAAAAATGGTTTTTTCCCCTTTTGTGTCTTTTTGGGCGAACACAATACTCAATCCATGTTAATGTTAATACAAACTTTTTTTTCGCTTCAAATGGATTCATTCGTTTTCTTATATTAAAAGTGTGTGTAGTGACCAATTCAAGTAAATTGAAAGCATTTAAATTGTGAATTTCAAGAAGAATAAGAATGACAATCATTTAGTAATGATGAAAACAATTTGGAAAAAAATGGTTTTGAAAATATTACAATTTATTGACTTTTGCCGCACAAACGCATAGAATACAACCATTTAGGACATATTCACCAGTCAGATCAGAAGTTTTAAACTCAAGGGATGTTTAACGTATTCAGAATGAATCAAAATCAAATCAGATAGACAGAGAAACAGAATTTAAAAGAGAAACCAAAAGAAAAAAACACACCATCGAACAGAAGAAAAAAAATATTCACATCGAAATTTACCTGGATAACTTGAAATTCAATGAAGAACAAACGTTCGGATTTTAATTAGAACTGGTGGTGTGTGTGTCGAATGATGTGACACACGGCGAACACAACAATTTATTTAACAATTTTTTTTTTATATTCAAATAGTTTTGAATTTATTAGATTGTTTATATTTTTTGTTTGCTAGCAACAAATTTTCAACACATTCAGTGCTGTTTGAGTTCACCCACGCACAATGTGTGATACGAGCGAGATAGCACCGAATACAAAACTGTTCAATAATTTTTTTCTTCAATTTGCCAAAGCAAAGCCGATTTTGAATTTCAACGTAAAAAAAACTCTCAATTCAAAGACTGTTTCATCAAGTGTTAAAAACAAATATAAGAAACAAATATTAACTTGATTTTATTTTTTTTTCAATCAGATTTGGCAAAGTGACTTCCTACACAACACTGCATCAACATGTGATACATAAAAATTTCAAAATAACAACCTTTACGTTTTACACTAAATCGTAATCTGTTTTTCTCTTCACGCTGATCAAAAAAATTGTTTTTTTCTTCTTCTTCTTAAAATATATTGACTTCGTTTAACGGATACTTCACAAACGGCCGACTACTTTGTCAATTCGTACCGTATTTGTTGATTTTTATGTATTTTTCGTACCAATTTTAGAAACAATTTTTGCATCAATTTATCGTTTAGACGATAAAAAAAAACAACTGAATGTTTGCCGTATTTTAATGAAGTTTAAATATTTATTTGATTGTGTTGCGTATAATTCTTTTTATTCTCTCTCTCTGTCTTTTTTTTGTGATAAAACTTTTGTGTGATAAATGTTGGCGAGCGCGATTGTAACTGTTTCAACCAACGACAAAAAAACAGAATTTAGTAAACTTTTTTTTTCTCTCTTTCAGATGTTTGATGAAATGCGAGCAATAAAAGCCCACATCTAATCGATATGACGTTCTGACTACTACTGAGGCACGAGCCCACCGTACAATTGGTTTTATGAATGAAAATTGAAGTGAGTTTCATATGAAGCGTAGCGCGCTTGGTGATGCTGTTACTGCCGACAAAAATCGATGACGATGACGGCGCACCAGGAACGAAGCACGACATAGTCGATCGCTCAATGCGAAACAGTATACGCAAGCTAAACAGATAAGCAAATACGGTTGCCGCTTTACATGTCTTTGTATGAAATATTGGAATCCAACAAAGTATACAGTGTCAACGAAATATTCCATAAATGGGAACGATTTTTTTTTTCTAGAGTAAATACACACGAATGTGTCGTACAACATTTCCAATGGAGTTGGAATCATTCTGTGTGTATGTGTGTTTTGGTTTTTGTTTTTTTCTTTCGCTGTTTGAAGCAAGACCAGATAAATCGATTTTTATTCCAACACGCACACCGGCAAGCTTATTCAGTGTGCACACGAATGGAACGAGAAAAGAAAATCGAACGACGATGGGATGGTACTAAAAATGAACTGGTGGTGCTGTACATTGGCGTGTCTATACATTTGATATGTATAAATAAGCTCCGCATCGTTCAATTTGACTGGACATATTCCCCACCACTTGTTCATCATCGATCAATACACAACTGAGCGGTTCACACACACACGCACAGAGTCTTCTCTCTCGATTTTGCAAAACGATTCATTGTACTCACAAGTGTTTGCGGTTCGTTTGCGTCAATCACACGGCATTCGTTAAACGCAAACCATTGTAGCGACATTGAAATACGGGTACGGCTTATTGCGCTTACAAGTGGTTTTTCCGTTCGATTCCTTTCTCCTTTTCAGCGTTGCTGTTATTTTTATGTACTGTTTTGCTGCATGCAAATATTTCTCATTTTTTTCGGCAATTACGTCATCAGTTTGAGCAAAGCTTACGAATGCTTTATAATTTATTACTGTTTTGGGTCTCAAAGTGTTCACGTTTGTCAGGGGAATTGAGAGTATTTTAGTACATATTCAAATAGCGTGCGCGTTTCAACGTTACCGGCACAGCAAAAAACGCTTATTCTCCCATTTCTATTCGCCGGACACTTCAAAGTTCTAAAGCTTTCATGTACCTACAATTGATATTAATGCTCTCGATGTACGTCATGAACACATTTGAAGAACACACAACATTTTCTCTCGCTCTAATTATTAAAATACATTTCGTTTTTTTTTGTTCGTCGTTCTTTTCTTTCCCTTTTGTGTCAGCAGAACTGACACTGGTGAAACTGAAATTCATCCAAAAACCGGGTGACTAAGGACATCAAAAAAAGACGTCACACTATTATTCAGATTCCGGTACTAACACTATTTTACGAACCGTTATTATTGATCAATTATTTATTTGAGATATGTTTCGATGGCGACATCAGTTTTATTTTGAGCTACTGATTTGTGTCCGTTGTTACGGCGATTAATGAAACTTCGGAAATTCTAACAATGAATATTCGTATTGGGATTTTTTAAATAAATTAATTAGTTGACGAACTGTATTACAACATAATAAATTGTTTGATGACCCATGTTTTCTTGTAACAAAACAAAGTTGAAACAAATTATACTATCACGCTTATTAAACAAATCATATTTGATGTGATAATTTTCGCTTGAACGTTTCTCACATTGGCAAAAAAAAATGATCATTCGTCAAAAAAATTGCAAATATTCAAATAAAAATATTTATTTTGAAATTATTTTCGCACCAAAAATTGAGTAATCAAACGCTGAATGCACTTCGAATAATGAAAGAAATGAAAAAATCGAAAGTAATGTAAAAAGGATCAACAAAAAAATGATAGTGAGTCATGAAACACTTGATGAAAACAAAACGTTCATTTTAAGTGATTTGAATCGAGTCATTTGTGACCACACGAAAACAAAACACACATTTCGTTAATTTTTGGTAGCAATTTCTTTTAAAAATAGCATAATTTGATTGATGATTTGTTAATTAAAATTTCAGAAAAAAACACACATTTTCTCGATTCACACTTGATTTTCACTTAATTTGTAGTGGAAGTTTTATAACATCAACGGAAACGATAGAGAGAAAAAAAAGTGTACATTCAACAAAGTAAGTTCGGAATAAATGAAAATTCGTCAGGCTCTCGGCTGTTTTTCACAGTGTTTTAATTACGATATATATATTGGCAATTAGAAGGCATTCGTTTTGCTAACGAAAATAAAAAATATGGGATTCAATCATTTCAAATTCATTTGAGATTGTTGGCAATTTGACGTCAATTGATTCTGATTTTGCCATTAATTAAATAAATACAATCGAAAACAAAAAATGATATGAGTGAAACGCGTCACCTGAAATCATTATCGATGCCGGGTGAGTCAGGCATGTGAAACTATCTGGTAACTATAGTTGTTGTATAGTTAGTGGAATCATTTGCTGTTGTGTGTTCGTTGTTTTGTTTTGCGTAAAACTATGTACCATGGAAAAGTTGATGAGGCAAAAAAAATAAAGTATCGCTGATTATACAAGTTATTGAATCATAAACAATTGATTCTTGAGGTAGTCAGTGATGTCGATAACGTCAATCGAATCACATGTTACCTTAGCTACTAATATCTTATCAATGGATATTCGTGTTAAGCGATAGACACAGTTTACGCAAGCGATTTTCCAAATACACAGAGAGACATCAACGAGTCAAACACCTTTTGAGTTGAATTGGACAATTTCATCATATTTATGGTTTTCATGGGAATTGTCAGATGTTGCAGGGCTCAATGAATTTTGAATTTTAAAAGCGGTTAAACACTTTAACCAACAAATCAAATGCCCCTTCAAATCGATATTTGTAACGTAAAACACATGCCATTTGATCGATTAATAACTGGTTGTATTCCGATTTGGTTTCTATTGATTTTATAAATGAGTTTAATTACTTATGCGGTGGATGATGGTGCCCAAACCAAAATTGCAGTCTATCGATTTGTCAACGTGCTTTAATGGGAAATGAGTTATTGAACAATAATAACAATGACTGTTTTGACGTGAATGGTGGTAATGTATGCTTTTCATTATTTACAAACCGTCTATCTAATTACTGTTGGAACATGAGTTTAAAAATAAACATTTATCGCAAAATTGCGTCATTCATTCATTGATTCCCGCAATCCATCTCTCTCTCTCTCTCTCTTTGGCTGCCCAGGCCACATCAGTTCGAGCGTACAAAGAATGAATACACATATTTTAAATGTTCTGGATAAATTGTATGAATGCCATGCGGAATGGTGCAGCCCGTGGTATTTACATCGTAAAATATTGATTTTTGGTCGTTCGTGTGCCAGCAAAGCTATATACGATGTGTCGTGGCTTCAAGGACGTTAAGGACATTTCCATAACGTGAACGTAATTCCTGCACACTTTCCAGAAGCACAAGCAAGTCCAATCGGGGCTACCGCTACCAGATACGCACTGTTATTTTCTTGTTGTTTGCGCGTATACGTACAGCTTTTGGTTATATTTTTGTGGATTTTATTTTAAACTTGTCATTTGCCTCGTGTGCTTTATGTACTTGGTGCTTGTGCATGTGTGTGCGTTGAATATATGCATCTGGAGATTTTCCATTGTTAGTATGCGTACGTTTTTCGATTTTCCCAAGCCAAAGCGAATGACGTCATTTCATTCATAAAATCATTTTAAGCACATACACACATGGCTCTGTGCAGGGTATTGCTGACGATAGTAAAGCGTGCCCGAAAGCATCATTCACTGTTTTTTTCTTTCATCTCTCTCTCTCTCTCTCTCTCTCTCTCTCTCTCTCTCTCTCTCTCTCTCTCTCTCTCTCTCTCTCTCTCTCTCTCTCTCTCTCTCTCTCTCTCTCTTTCTCCTTCATCGCACATCTGAGAATATGCATTAGTTTCCGTGGAAATCGAAACATGCGCCATGCGCGATACATGTTATTTCGATTCACAGTAGCAGCAGTACGAGCAGCCAAATCATTAGCAATTTTCGTCAAGGCTCATTGCCCGTTCTTAGAATCGTAATATTTTTTTTTACGATGAATGGCAATTTTTGTTTAGATTCTCATTAGCCAAAATAAACAAGTGAATTTTTGGTGCAGTCATTTTTCAGCACAAAACGCCTTTGGTTCGACATTGCATACACACACACACACATAAATATATGAATATCCACACCCAATTTCATTGTTTTGCTCATTTTCCTCTTCTATGCATACGCATTCAATGTGTTTACAGAGTAAGCTCAACCGATGTTCTCCATCGCCGGAAGATAACTGTTGCTATTACAGTGACATTTGCTCCTTCTATGTTCACCACACCTTCACCCTCATCCCTCATCCATTCTCTGTTCCATTTGCAGAATGGAATCATATTCGCTTTTTACAACACAAACAACTGAGTATTGCTCATCAGTGAGCAAAAAGAAAAAAAAACAACAACAACAAAATTGATGTTGATTGCATAGAACATCGGTTTCACCTCGAGTAAATGTATTGCGTTGTGCGCATGCTACAACATTTCATTCATAAATTTGATTGTAGATGAAGGGACGAGTGACGTAAAATAGGCGATTGCTTCTTTCTTGTTTCAATTTATAGAAATGAGAGAACTTTCGTAGCATTCATTTTCAATAGAGTAGAATGCCCTATGCTTTGGTGGCGCGTATCAATCAATTCCACGAAAGGACAATGTTCCATTTACAAAATGCTAACAATATTAATTCCATTGCCGATTTTCACGACCAACTGAACTGTTGTTTGTTTTTCATTTTAAACGTAATACATTCATATCCAAAAGATATTCGGTGAATTGAATTTAAATTCCTTCGAAGAAATGCAGATGTCACGATGAAATCAGCTCAATGTGCACGATGAGTGTGTAGGCTACAAATGCCAGCATATTTAAGGGTTTTTTGTTAAATAAATGAAAGTCATTCAGACACCCCAGTAATAATATTATGACAATTATTAATTACTGATACGAGAGAGAGTCAGGCTCTTCTACTGTGCAATAGCAATGCCACTTGAAGTATTATATTCAACGCAATTTCACCCAAAAGTCGAATCACCGCTTTTTTGCTGTTTGAATTGGCGTGGTTTGGCTTTGATTAGATAAGTCAACCTGAAATCGTTTGAGTGCAAGGCACGCACTATGGTTGTGAAATAGAGTGTAATTCATATAATAAGGTGCACAGTGGGTGATATCTAGAACACAGTAATTCCATTGAAATGGACATGCTTATTTGTATCGTTCAATGCCGTACCTTTAATTCAATGATCTCTCATGAATTGTGACGTACTCGAAAGCGATATATATGATTGTGGCATTGAATTTCAGACCTCATTTAAAATGGGGTCTTTTTTTGATGAAAATATCCTTCTGACACCGAAGCTCTGTGGACAAAATACACAACATACATTTTTACAACCCAAAAAACCAAAATTTGTCGTTTGGCATCATTGCAAAAGTCAATAAATCATTTGATATTATTAACCGCTCAACTTAAGAGCAAATTTATAGACAAATTTGTGGAAAATGTTGAGAAGCGTTAAAATATTTGAAGGAATTTTCATGTTGCATGGAAATTTGCCCAAACAAATTTTACGACCAAAAACTATTGAGTGAAAATCAAACAACTAGGAAACAATTTATTACGATTGATGATTTCATAATCGTTGAAATTAGCGCACAATAGGAACAAAAAACACTCTTTTAATATTTGACTTTGACAACGGGTGATGTTTTTTTGTTTTTGAGATTTGAAACAAATGAAACACACATTCACAACATTGTGAACGAACATTGAGAGTTATAATTGATGAAGCGAACACAGTGTGCTGATTACTTTGGATGTTAAACAGGCAACAGATACATTTGGCGGAACAATTTCTGCCATTTAAACGTCGCTCATCGAACATGTGTGCTCGTTTTTTTTCCTCTTGCCTCGACTTTTTTTTTCTCTCTCCAGTCGATGCATACATGCATGTATTTGTCAGGCAGCATTATGTTAATTAACTTAACTCGTTTATATTTGATTCGCCCACCGTTTTGTACTTATTTGGAAAATTGTTTTTAGATAAATGTGTGTCTTTTTTATTCGTAAGATTTTTTTTTTCTCTCGTCATTTTATTTTGTTTGTATGTGTTGTGTTCGTTTCTGCTATTGTTGTTGATTTTTCGCTTTGAAATGTTTTAACATTAATTTCTATTTGTTGTTTCGCTGACGCTTTTAATTTCAACTTTTTTATTTTAAACTTTATGGGTCGCTGTATTACGATATATTGTCATGTATTTTGCTGTGGCTTTTGTTATGTTTGACAATCGCGTAACATGAATTTTGTGTGTATTGACTTCAACGCAATAGCAAACCCTTGGCACAAACATTCGATTTGCGCCTGTTGAATGCTGAGCTTGGATTTCATTGTTTTGTGTGTTGCGATATGTTTCAATGTATTTGTGCTGGACATTTTTTTTTCTCTTCATTCTCTATGTGTATAGATCATTTGTGGATTTTGTCCAAATTTAGAAGCTGTTTTAACAAAAAAAAAATTCTCTCTTCTCTTTGGTCAAAATTTCGGTTGAGAAAATCAATTCTTGAATTTTGTTTATTGCCTTTGAATCAGTTTGTCATTTATACATCCGTTGTATGCAATCACTATTCATTTACAACTTACAATGTTAGTCATATTGAATGGCCACTTTAATACTCGACCTATTGGACAAATACACATCGAAAAATGAATGTCTCTTGTTGGATTGATATTTCAAGTTCTTGTATTTTCTTTGTCTTCTAGTTCCATTTGGATTTCGTAAATGGAGAAGTAGAAAAAAAACACACAGAGAGAGAATTAAGCGTATCGACTTTCCGAAGTTCAGACCCCATAAAAATCCAATTAAATGGAATTTGCGTTCATTCGATTGGTGATGTCGTGCTGTGGCATTTGTTGTTGCAAATGACCCCGTTTTGACCATAAAAGGATGCGCTGATGAAATAGCCGCATCGTGTACATCTATGGTGATTTGATAACAACACTCGAGCTATTCTCTCGCTCGGGCTTCAATGTGAAACTAACATTTAAATACTATTTTTAACCATTTGCTTCACATCAGCACCAACAATAAATGCGTCATAACGTTTTGTTGAATTCCCGACGTCAACAAATTGTAGCACCAACGGCAACCCGGGTTACTCATTTTGAATCAATTGTATATACAATACATATACACATACATAACGATTGAAGTGAGCAAAAACCGAGAGAATTATAGCCAAGAATCAAGCATTCAGAATAAAACAACAACAACAACATCAACAAAAATAACAATGAACAGCAGCCAAATTGCGTTTGGATTCACAAGCAAATAGGCCGTATTTCGTCGTTTCATGTCACATTTATGATTTCATCAGTATCGTCTTTGGCTTCAACAGTCGATTCGGTTCGAGTGATGAACAGCAACAAAAACAGCAACCACAACAGCAATGAGCATGTCGAAGTGCCTCTATGACAATACCAATAAATACAAATTATCACTTAACGACCCCCAAAAACAAAACCGTTGATGATGAAAATGCAACGAAGAAATAGCTGAGTGAACATTTTTAGCCGGTGGAAAATGACTGTCAGGATCAGACTATTCGATGTGTGAATGAGATATGATATCATATGAACATTTCAATATTTCTCTTTATTCTTTTGCTCGCTGTGTGTGTGTGTGTGTGTGCTTTTTTTGCGCTTCGTTCAGTTTTGATTGACAAACGAGTATGCACACACGAGTGATATATTTTGTAGACATTTTCAACTGTGAGCTGTGTGAGCTAGTAAATTTCCTTTTCTTCCATCTAAATTTAGAATTAGTGGCTCGCTTTTGGATGTGATGTGTCATTCTGTTGAGAGAACTTGCCTTTATATACGGTTACGATCATTGATCATACTTTTTAAAATAAACCGCACACTTTTTTCTTTTCGTCGACGGCGTCATGTTGACGTTTGCGCCCATTCCAATCGTTGTGCCAAATAGTGTCAGTGTGTTGTTTTCCTTTCTGTCTCTTTACCAACAGTCACAATAATTGTTCTCGTTATTTTCATTTTGTTTTTCTTTTGATTTGCAAATATATTTTACACATGACGACACACAAACGGCAAATATAGTAAATTGTAAATTATGACATGATACTTTGTATTCAGCAAATGAAAATACATGACGCAAACACACCTAAACCGAACCAAAAACCGTTTTTTTTATTGTTTATTTGGTGCCGTATTTTGTTTACATTTTCATTTCGATAAATGTGGTAAATTGATGGAATCTGAATCGCATTCCCCACAGTTCACCAATCCCATTCACGTGTTCTCCTTTTCTGCATTCGAATAGTTCGGAATGAAACACTTGGAAAAGTGAGAAAATTCGAATTTAAATAAATTAAGTGGTAATTTTCACATTTTAGAACAGCCAAAATAAAATGCATCTATATGTTGATGGCATTTGTTACGGTATTTTGACACTTTACTGCAAACATTTCAACATTTTCGATCTCCCTCTCACAAATTATTGATTAAATCTGTTTTTGTTATGCGTGCTGATCCTTCATTCCATTCAAAATTGCATATGTATGTGTTTATTTTCTTAGCACTTCAACGTGGAATATTTGTGTTTTGAAAGAGAAACAAAATTAATCCGTCGTTTCGGATAAATATAGATGCGCTCTACAAAAATCGTGGGCACCGGCCACGATATTCGCATTCTAAATATAAACCACATTGCACCATATATTTACAATACACACACACATTTATACATGAAATGGCAACAACAAAGAGAAAGAGAATGAAGATTTTCATGTTGTTCACGTCTCGCGCTGCACGTTCACACAAATATTTTGTATATTTGCAAAAACATCAAGTGACGAATGAGGCGATGTGAAAAGCGGCGGACGTTTGTCGAATGATGAAAAACGCAAACACGAAGGAATCAATCAAAATGAACTTCGGCTTACAAAGCATCCAAGCAACTTGTAAGCACGACAAAACACAGCGGTAATGTGTTGTTTTGTTGTATTTCAGTGAACATCACTCCTTTGTGCCTCGGATAATGTCATGTAATTTGTAGAAGCTACTGAACCAATGTATCGATGTTACTATTGATTCAAATGCCTAAAAAAACTTTCATTCTTCATGAAAATGAGATCAGCAAATGTCTCGCAGCGATTACAGCGCAAACATGGCATGCGACAAGGGAATGTGGGTTAAAAATATCTGTTTGATTTTGTATTGAATCAGCAACCGAATAAACATTTTCAATTTGATTCGAGAGATGAGAGAACAAAAATGGTTGCAACTCAATATCATTTTCATATCAAACATATGATATTATATGGTTCGCTGTACATTAGCACTTCAACGCCATAGATGCTCGTTTATGGATTAAAGGCCAACCATTGTTTACTGATTATTAGTCGTTTTATGTGAATTTTTGTTATGACTATCTGTTTAACTGTTCGTGCAGTTGGCCTTAAATGTCTAGGTCAAATAATAGAGACTTTATGAAATTGAGCTCTCAAGTAGGGAAATTCAACGAAAATTTCCGAAACATTTCACATTAATTGTTTAATGAGAAAATCTCTTGTATTTTCAAGCATCATTCATAAATAAAACCAAGTTGAAAAACAATTCCATTTTATTATCATTAGCAAACGCATTTTAACGGAAATATCTAATAACGTGTTTTTTTCCTTTTCTACTTCAGAATGAATTGTTCGATGTATTGAAATAGCAGTTGTTATATCGTAGCTATGGCTACCATATCTATCACTTCAACCATTTTGATTTCAATTATTGTTAGGTTAAAAGCAGCTACTATTTCACCGTTCATTTCAAAACAATGCCATTTTTGAGGCGTTGAAATCAGAGGTGAATGGTCACTGTGATTTTAAGCACGTTTTTCTTCATTGACTCGATATTTGTGCCAGTTTACACATATAAATCGTCTCATCCTCGCCCTCTAATTGTTATGCGCTTCGCTTGAAGCCATTCATTTAATCCACAGTATCGATTATACAAATGTACAAAATGTACATACATACGACCACGCACTGTTGCACACACACACACACATCGGATCGGCCGCTATTTTGGTGTATTTCCAAGTGAATTCCTTTTGATGCGGAACGTGATTTCTCAATGTTGTCATTTGTTTCGAAGGCGATATACCAAACAGCCACCTGTAGAGCCATTTTATTTTACTGTGTATGTATGTTTGTCAATCCAAACAAACTTCGATCGAATTCTGATGTCTGGTTTTTCATTGAGTTGATTTTTATCGTGATTTGTTGGCATGCTACCGGCCGCTTGATTGTTTTTCTATTCAACCACCCTTTTAAAGAACATATATGAAAACAATTCAAATATGCTTGAAATTTCCGTCGAATTATTTTGATCCGTTTCACACATTTTATTGTTAGTAACACACATTTTATGTAGCTCTCAATGAGTAAATTGATACTCAAAAATAAGTATTTATAATAATTAGGTGAAAATGTATATGAATTGCTTTCCATGGAAATTCGGATTGGATTTTATTTTTCTTTGAGAAACAGTACAGTACGTTGCTAACACCCACTTTTGATTGATATTGATTTGATTAAAATGAACATTTCATATTTCCATGATTTTTCAAGGTAATTTATTGCGATTGTGGTTACATCCGATCATTAAAATTTAAATGATTCCGATGCGTGTTGTGTTTTTTTTTCTCTTCTTTCTGTTTTTTTTTTAATTTGCTAAGCAGTAAGTTTGTAACCAAACCAGATTTTTTTTATGAATGAAATCATATGATTCACCACCATTTGCGTACGATTTCATTCATAGATTTTTGTTTAGGTTCATCTTTGAATGTCGTCCAACGTATCCGACTCCAATTGGTTAGATAATTTATTATTTTAAAAAAAAACAGTTCGAATATATTCGATTTCTCAGAAATTTAAAACCATTTCCGATTAAATTATAACCACACCGTTGGAGTATCAAAACGTCAAACACCATTGAATCCATTGGATTTTGTGGTTGCTAATCCGATACTCGTCGCACTATTAAAACCATTTAAAAAATTAAAAGATACACCATCCATGTTGCGTGGTAGCACAATTTTAGTTCATTCATAAAAATTTCCGACGAAATGTCAAGTGTAGGAAATTTCAAAAGAAATCATTAATTCAAGACTGGCAATGTGTTGATGTTACATTGATTTTAATCAAAATCAAAATCAAACCGTGTGTGGATGATATGGAAAGTGTGTACATCGGAAATGATCAGAAATGGTGAATTTATGTCCGTTTCTGTGCTGTCCCGTTTCACTCAAATTGTATCTATTCAAATTGATACAGAAGTTACGTAGCACGGGTGAATCATTTAAAACATGTAAGTTGTTGTTGTTCGTTTTGTTTGTTCTTTTTACACCTATTCTCTTAAATAATCACACATATGTTGATATCAACTCGTTTGGCATCATACTATTGGCTGACATCGATTCTCTTTTTCTTTAATTTTCCTCCCAAAAACCGGTTGGCTTGAAATTTTGTGTATTTCTTTTTTCGTGTCGTTGGCAGACCAATGAATAATTAGCTTCCGGTGTTGATAGCGCAAAACAAATCGACGGAACATCGGTTTCAATTTAATGATTTTGAGACGCTCGAAACTTAATTGCTAATTAAACTGTCAATTAATTTTAAAAACCAAAACCATTCACAGCAACAAATAAATTTTCTCTACAACTGAAATGAAATGTTGAAATGGTCATCGGCTAACGATGAATTCATACTATGTAAAATGCAAAATATATCACAGGTGCATTATTCATTAAACCAGCCGGCTTATTTGAACACATAGCAAAATCTCTTTTGTTGTTGTTATTATTCGTTTGAAATTGTTGCACAGCATATAGATCGCACGGTCGCGCTCACGCAGCCGACACAATTTCCATAAAATGTTTGTTGCGCAATTCCATTTTGCCCATCCCGAAATTCATTCAGTTTTACATTTAAGTTTCAAGTGAATATGCTGGGCCAAAACATAAAATATACTGTGGCCTAAATGAGAGTGTAAGAGATAGAATGATAATTCATTCATTGATTTGTTGGTCTTATTATCTGGTGTCAATCGAATGCGGCGTAAATAATGTATTTTTCAAGTTTCGACCACGCATCGCGGGTAGCTGGTGTGGCATGCCACTATTAATGTTCAATAAACATTGTTTATTACAATTTTGTGGTGCTATTTTTTGTTGAAGAGAATACAAAAACGGCTCAGAAAAAAAAACAATTTAGAGAAATAATTTTTTTTATTGAAGTGTTGCATCAATGCTACCGATTTGTGTGCAATTGAAATAGCAACTGTAATTGATTTTTGAAGTGTAAGCAAACGATAACACGCTCACCGCACTCAGATTCATTGGTACCGAGGCGAACGCAGAAAATTTATATGAACAAGTAAATAACAATTAATTAATATGCACTTAGAATATTCCGCAACAATGTGAAACAGCTATGTTTTGTTGAATGTGAATAAAATAAATTACACTTGATTTGCAAGTGTCATTTGTATATCAAATCCATTTCTTTAATGCTCTGCCGTATGTGTGTGTGTGTGTGTGTTGTTTGATTACCCGTTTGTTTTTTTTTTGACAAACTTTGATTTATGTGCAAAATACACAATCATTGGTTTTGATTTGCAGTCAACAGTTTTATTTGTCATATCGTGGCATAGCAATCGCCAAAAAATTTATCAATTACAAGTGTGAAACGGTAATTTGAGCAAAAACACACACCATATGGCCAATGGCCATATTCACGTTTGCTCTTCATCAAATAAACTTTCCTCTGAAATAGCTTCGATTGCGTAATCGCATCATCGGTGAATAGAAAATCAAGTGATTTTCATTTTTCAATTCTGATTTTAAACCCATTGAACAGTGAACGACAACAACGAATCTAACGATCAAATCGTGGCTATTGCCTATGAGTGAGTATGCGTGTAATTTATTTGCAACGTCGTTACAAATGCAGCTCAATATGATTATGAACTGTTTTGCATTGCGGCTTGATGCTGTTGTGTATGTGATGGTGTGCTCATTTCTCGATTTTCTCATTAAAACTTTAGCTTAATTATCTTCGATGCAAATGCATTTTTACGCAACGCACTATATAAAGCGGTTGGCCGAACTAAGCACACCATATGTCCAGCTAGCTGCTTGCGATTATATGCGCCGATTCGTGTTTCACCATACATATATTGAACGTGCGGCGAGCATGAAGTGTGGCTCGTGTCTGTGCCGTTTCATCAAGAGATACGAGAAGATTATTTAAGAAAAGTGAGAAGAAAAAAATCGACAAATTCCGAATTAAAGAGAAATACAAGTTTTACGTTTTTCATCAAATGGATTAGACTTTTATCTCGTGCCTTTCGTAAGAGCCAATCTCAAGTTCGTGGTTTTTTAAGTGCGCGACAGTCGAGCCAAAAAAAAGACCCGAAGTACCATAAAACTCATTTGGTACAGAGAATAATGCCGGGAGAGAGAGAGAGAGAGAGAGAGAGAGAGAGCGAGAGAGAGAGAGAGATCTGGGCAGATCAAAGCATCGACACACTATATAGCATCACTTCATTCGACGCGCTTAGCGATTGTAATCTGTATTCATTAAATTTGGCTGCTCGTACAATAGACTCCGATTTTGAATTGAGGCGCTTTTTTTTTACTCTTCGTCGTTGATGCCGTCGATGTTGTCGTCGCGAGGCTCATCAACACCAATCCGTATTTTTATGTCGCTGACACTATCTGGCGTTTGGTTGTTTGGTGTTTCTCTTCTCGCTTACTTCATACAATTTCGTTATTTCTTCGTGTGTTTTTGTTTCTTTTCTCTCAATGTTAATGTTCATAAATCTGCAATAAGAATAAACACAAACAACTGACAAAAATATCAAGTTTGAACACCAAACAAATCCGTGGGTGCACTCGTTTATTATAATTTCTTTTCATCAGTCATACAAAACGCACCTAACACCATACACAGTCACCGCATTTGGAATTGTTCTTATTTTTTGTGTGTATGTGTGTGTGTGTGTATGAGCAGAGAGTCAAACGAATGAACGAAAAACATGGACAAAAAAAATGACAACGGTGTATACTAAACAAATCGGAGGGAGACAACAAAAATTAATATAAGTACCGAGAGTTGTGACTTGGTAAGGAGATGAGTAACGAGCAGTTTAACAATAACCAAGAAAACAATCGTAACAAAAGTGAACAAGAGACGAAATCAACGCGTGAATGAAAAAGACACTGAGATTCGTGTGTCTTTTCTTCCCCTACCTCTTCTACTTCTTCTTCTTCATCATTGTCTTTTTTTGGTTAATGTTCCAAAGTACCATTTAGCATTTGGCTTATGCTCGTAAATTGTGCAAGCAATGAATAAAAAAAAAAGATTTCATTCCGAAACGGGAAAGTCGAGAGCGAATCGAAGAGAATACACACAACAAACAAGTACATAACTTCACTACCATCTATGGTACTAACGGATGTTGCGCAAATATTTATTGAGCTGACAGAGTCTCTCGTTCTCTGTGTTGCTCTCAGCCAAACAAATGTGTGTGTGTGTTTTATTTTTCAACCGATGTGTAAATTCAAAAATCACTATCAAATGGAAATTAGATTGGTGGTGTTGTTAACAGCCAACAAATGCACGAAATTGTGTTGAACAGCGCTCACCAATAGGAATTGCATCGAATAGGGAGTTTCACCAATATAATTTATTTTGGTTATTTGTTTGTCTGTCTGTTTGCTAGTTTTGAGCAGAATGCAATCCTCGCCTGTTATTTTTGGAGCACGAATGCTCATTGCTCGTGCCATTGCTCTTCATTCCTTTCTCTTGTGCTGTTCGAAATACGATTATTTTCATTCATAAAAAAACACTAAGACATCGAAGAGTAATAGTTGCAGCAGCTCATTAATTTTAATTGAAATTTTATCAAAAGCACGCTTTGCATGCGACCATTCGAACTAACTGTTGATTTTGATCCATGTCAAAATACTTGCCATTTGCTTAGCCATGAAAAGTGTTTTGCTGTTTTCTGTTTTTTTCTCACTCGAAGCTACAAAATAATTGTAGCGATATCATTGGTGAATTCATCTCATTAAATTAAGACATCAGGAAACCAAAAAATTCCAGTGATTCAAATGTCTTAAGTGCCAAAGTCAATGCCGAATGCTGAATGCCGATGCCAATGTTCATTCTCAAATGGCACTGATTCATTTTAATCGAAACGAACATTTTCAGTGTGCAACATTCAACACGGACGGCAACATGCCCAAAAGTAGAATCACAACTGAAATAATGTCATTTTGCAACAATAAAACGGAATCATCTCATAAAGTTCAATTCTCCAACAACAGCAACAACAACAAAAAGAACCGGGCGACTAAATATGGCCAAAGCCGCATATTATCGAAATGGACTGCCCATGCCAAGAGAAATTCTTTATTAAGCCGCTGGTTGTGATTATTTGTGGTAATTAAATTGGAACAATTAAGTGCAAAACAGAGACAACATTCGACATGATTTGCAATAATGGAGCCCGCTTAATTTTATATCGAAAATCGCCATGTAATCATATTTAATTTTTCGCCATTTTCCTTTCGCGGTCCCCCCCGGTTCATGAAATCTCATTTTTTGTATGAAGCGGATTATTTTTTGCGCTTGAGCTCATTTCCATATCGATGGAACCGGGGTAACGTTAAGTGTGGCAATTGTGACAGTTTGCGACAGTTTTGACATATCAAGTTAATGGTTGAATGCTCGTTTTTGGATGGCTAGACTTAGAATAATATTCGAATAAATCCGTTCAGAGAAACGACAACCATCAACTGGGTTGACTTTCTATAAAAAGCCAGAATCACATTGCATTGTTCACTTCGTTCACTTTTGTTTGCGAACCATACCATTTGCTTCACATGTTATTTCGCTCGTTTTTTTCGGTTGAATGCGATAAGTCGAAAGAAAACACACAAAAATAAATATAAATAAGGGAAATTTATCGCTAAAATGGCCAGCAATAATAATAATATAAAATAACATATTGCGCGAGTTGTGTGTACAAGAGCACACAAACACACATCGAATCTGTGCAGATTTGATGCGATGCTGTTGTTGTTGTTGCATCGAAACGATGAGGTGTTGCAAACGAACTGTCTGATTTTGGTATCGCACAATAGCCGTCGAACGGAGTGAAAGAAAGAATTTTTAAGAAAAACGTAAAAACAAACCAGTACAAAATGTTTATTTATTTTATTTACTTTGGCTGATTCTTGTTTTCGATCGTTTGTGTCGTGGTTTTGGTTGTTGTTGTTGTTGTTGGTTTTTTTTTCACGCCGGTTGTCTTCCTCGTTTGTGCACAAATTATTTGAAATGGCAACGAAGCATCCGAATCGACTTCGAAAATGATACACGACGTCTGTTGATCAGACCTCACCTTCTTTCCCATTGTGCAGTGGTGCTGCTGCACTGAAGCATCTCAAGTGTGCTTGATACTGGATGCTCTGTGTTTAACTGCACAACCATGTGCCACAATGGAAATGAAAAGGAAATGCCATTAAACACACAAAATCGTTGATTCGTCGATTTGAGCATCAACAATTCAAAACATAAATGATGCATGTAAGCCTGAATTGCTGCACACAACACACACACACTCTCTCTCAACTAAAAATGAACAATATCCGGACACTTTTTTCTGTTCATTTAGTGTCTTTTTCTCTTTCTCTATCTGTCACAGTTCACTCGAGTCTATCGTTTCCATCGACACTGTGTACTGTATACTACACTGAATGGTGCTGTATTGTAGTGATATCGCGCATTTTGCATGAAACTTTTCGAACAAAATTACTAAACGGTATCCATACGCGTGTTGAGCTTCGAATTTCGCATGAACATCGCAAGTAATTTGCATAAACGACGCCAACCCAAGACTTCAAATTTGCATAAGTGTTGATTTCGTGTAGACCATGGCGATGTGTGCCGTCATGATACCCAAAGCTCGTTTGGCTTTACCCATCTCTTGGCTCATGTGGTTTAACACAAGCACACCAATATTTTCATTCATAAAACCGTTCATTCGGATAATTTTCAATGTTTTTTTTCTTTTTTCTCTCACATACTGTGGTCGCGTATCTATCGTATTGCTTCAACCAACATCGTGAAGTTCATGGGACGAGACCAACTTTGAATCACTACCGTATATAGTGCATGCAACGTGTGCATGTGTGTGCTTGTATCATCCGTCACAATCTTTGTTGGACCGTACAATAAAATTACGAATGATATTTTATTATGCACATTAAGTTCATTTGGTGTGTCGTCGTTCAATATTGCGCTGCGGTTTGCATCGATTGAGAACCATTTAATTCAACCGAATGGACTCGTGGACCGTCAGAATAATGGCAAAAATAATGCTTCGTAAAAATCTCTAGACCTTTTTTCACACTCGTTTTTTTCTGTCTTTGGTGTTTTAAAACTGTGTCTTTTTTTCAGAAAGAGGTTTTTTTTTTCTTTTTTAATATTTCATCGAAGTGGAAATTGTGGTTAATTTGTTTCTGTCGTATTGAACTTTATCCATTGCGGTTTGGTAGTCTAATAGTTGTGTTCATTCTGGCCAAATTGGTTAGCCGCGTGTCTATTTATAGGGATTACACAATATGTTTGCTTCTTAATTAATGACGATCTCTTGCGTTTTTTCTTCATCTCTTTTTCTCTTTATTCATTTTATGATTGGCGCTAAAAAGTTGATTGGAGCCAGTGTGCCATTAACGTGTTTCATATGTTCACCGTCTAGTTTTATACCCATTGTTATTCTCTCATTTCATTGATTATGTCGTTTTGGTGACATCAAAAGACGCATATTTAATTTCATATTTGACACCGAAAAAAAAACAAATATTCACCAAAAAACAAGGTGCAAGGCGAATCAAAATGTTGATATTTCAATGAAGAATGATGAAGAAATCAGGCCATTAGATTGTTTACGACCAGTTTGCCCTTGAGTCCTTCGCTGTACGCAACGGATCATCATAAAAATTGTATTTGATCGTCAACAAAACCATATCATTGTCCATTTTCATTGGTGTGATCCATTTTTCAACGGCAATCCATACACACAGATTTCAGTTTCTGGTGTTTGATTAAGCATTCATTTGTGGCACACTTTTAACGCCCCCGGATTTGTTTTTTTTTTTAAATAATTATACACAAAACACACCGATTTTTAAGTAAGCGACCAAAATATAATGCACAACACCAGATGCTAAACGTAACGTTTGTGTCGGGTGTACGTGCAACGTGTAACCATACATCAGCTATGCACCGTTCATTTTTTTTATGTAATGTGCGCGTGTTATTTCATTACATTGTTGTTTCACAGCTCCTTTTTTGTTACTTTTGTTCTGCCGTTTAACTGTATTGCATTCCATTTGAAATCAAACAAATATAGAAACATGTGATTAAAGTGTCAGAAATGAAATTGAGCACGAACACACTCTCGTTCTCGCCTGGACATCAAATTCATTCTCTGAACATTTACTGAGTTTCTCCAATCGAACCAAATAAATTGCCTTTTCTTGTAGTTTTCCTTTACTGTTTCATTTTCAATGGAATTTATCTGGGAGGAAAATCATAATTACCCACTTTCATTTGTAAATTGATAAGTATTTGTATAGTTGATGCCTGTTTAACGGCAGACGTATCATTTTCCGCCGAAAAGATTGACAAGAGAATATTAATTTCTTTCCATAAATAATAATAAACCAATGAACCCAGCCGACCATCCAAAGTGGTTTCATTCATAAAAACGAAAACAAACCACTGGCTCCGAAACTCAAAATTCATAAGTTTCAACTTTGCGGTTTACGATGACGACAGCCAACACCAACCAACAAAAACAAAACAACAACAAACTCAATCATTTTGGTACACAGTGTTAAATTGGCTGTAAGGCTGTTTGATGTAAAATATGCAACAAACATATTTAAATGGTCGACAAGCAAAGAGAGCGCAAACATGCGCGCATACGGTGTACCAAACCGTTGCTGATGCATGAAAAAGTCAAATGATAAAATCAACGAATTTCATACGCTTTTTTTTGTCTAATGTTCGTGTTTAGCGCTTGTGGTTTATGTTTTTGCTGCCTTCTTTTTAACTTGTTGTTGTCGTTGTTTTTTTGTTGTTGTTATTTTATATTCCTAAGCAAAGTTTGTTGCTTTTTTGTACCACGCAATTGTGCATCTCTTTTCAACGAGAGATTGGTGTGGCTTTGCTTTATTTTTCCGATGTTATGAATGATCCCAGCAAAATGAAATAACCCAGCTGAATATATGTGTAAATGTATGCATGGTATGTACTATACGTATATGTGTATCTGTATATCTGTATATATATTTTACTACCGAGAGTCAGTGGTTGTAAACACCAAAAGCAAATAACTACAACAAATCCTACGCACTTGAAACAAGCAAGACAACGCCGGCAAAACGGCGTACACTGAAATCAATTTTCATTCATCAAACAAGCCCTTCTCTTTCATTCATAAAATAACAATTTCAGTTGGTTCACGTTAGTGAGACGCGATATTGATGTCGAGAGAAGAAACTAAACACAAAAAAAACACTGTACAGCCAAATTAATAGGCTGTATAATGATATATGATAATGTTAAACGCCGATTCCACAACGTTACAGGCAAACAAAATATTTCCTATTTGGGCAATCTCTCAATACCAACCAATTTGATTATTATTTTCTATTTCTTTTGGTTTTGCTGTCTTCTAATTAATTTCGGACACATCGCTTTATCTTCACCTATGATGAAACAGTTATCTTACGTATCTATCAATCTATAGATAGTAGTTTTTTTTCAATATTTTTGAATAAATTTCCACATTCGATGGAATTATGTGTATTATGGTGAATTAATAACTAAATTAAATGAACATAAATTTTGGTATTTTGACGGTGCGCGTGTCACATTTCTCCAGCATTCTGAGTAATTATTTCAGTTTGACTATTTAAAGGTTGGAAATGTTTTCTAACACACAAAAAACACACATCGATTAGATATTAAAAATCTATTGGGGAATAAAAGAGTGGGATTTTAGCGAAAACAAGTATCAAAATGTTTTTGTTATTCTCTCAAATTGATTATAAAAGTAGAATTAAATCTAATTGAAAGTTGAAAAAGCCAGTCAGAAAGTTCCAGAACCATCCATTCACTGAATATATATTCAATTCACGTATTCATCGATTCATGGGCCATGGTATACCATATAATGAGCAATTGCTTAGAATATGAATCGATATAATCTTGCTAATTTAAAGGTCAGTTTTTTCTGCAATTTAGAAAATATGTATTTTAGCCCTCAAGCATTCGCAGGCATCCATAAGAAGCTTAAATGAGACTAACGATTTTTTTTCACTAATTAAAAACATCTTAAAAACAATTAAATTTTCTTCGATACGCAAATTTGGCGAATCATTAAAATTGAATGTGAAAAGTTCATGTGCTATAGAAAACAAACCCACACACAAGCAAATTCATTCAGTGTTTTTTCAAAAGCGATTCCTTTTACGCAAAGCGAATTCATGTATGAAAATATGTTTCATTCATAAAAAAAAATTAATTACTTCATTCAATGGAACCAAATATACAATATATTGTGCTTAGGCATATACTTTTTGCGCATTATTTCGATCCGCTTGAAATTCAAGCTTTGAATCGAATCGTTGGAAATTCATTGATGAATATGGTGTGAATGAATCAACAAATTGCCAATCAAATTCTCACTTAATTGAGACTCTTAACCAAGGGCTCAATTACTGGAAATCAATTCAAATTTCATAAGTAATTCAAGCAAAAGAAGGAATTTTATTTCAATTCCCTGTAATTCAAAATAATTTGACTGAAAATGCCCAATAACTCGAGTTGAGGCCTAAACAATTTTCAATTATTGGTTGGTTCTGTTATATTTACACAGCTGAAATTACTGTCACTACTCCAATGTTCTCTCGAGTGATTTGCCCCTTGTTATAAACCGATGAATAAGAGTTTTGTGCGAGAGAGCAAGAAAAAAATAAAATCTGAAAACTAACTAAGTTATTGAAAATGATATGATCAATGAATAAATCGGGGAGTCAAATATGTTTTCGAATAAACACCAGCCTCATAGACAAACTGAACGAAATCAGTGAGACATGGCATTAGTATTGCACATTTGAAAATAGTCGACACGAAAAACATGTATTGCACGATGTAATGAAAATGAGTCAAACGCAACATGATTCGCAACGGGCAAACGCATTTGTGAGAAAAAGAGATTTCAAAATCGGTTTTGTACGATGAGAAACCAACAAAATGCAATCACAAAAACAACAATAACTGAACAACAACAACAAGAACGAAATCCGAATCGAACAATGACCAAAAGGGAAATACGCAGGCACTTACACCATATGATCAAACGCAAAATTTTCAACGTCTTCTTTTTTTTGCATGTAGGTGGCATTTTCGTGTCGAAGTCAGTTCATTTTACTGTTTTTGTTTTTTTTTTTGTTTTTGTTTTGCGCGTGTCGCACTTAAATGTTATGCTGCTGCTGTTGTGGCTGTGCTTTGCCTTTTTCCTCTCACTCTCTCTATCTCATTTGAAATTTTTGTTCACGAAAATTATGTATGTTCGTTTGTGAAATGGGAAACTAAGTGCAAGCGTGTAAAAACATTCGCGTAAATGTAATTTTTTTTTGAACCGAAAATGAAAACGAAACTGCACATTCTGCCCAGACCCAGACAAAGATCAAATATGCAAATATTGTGAATATGAAAATGGTGTGCGACTGAAGGACTTGTAAGATGTGAAACATGAGCGCACACTAAAAAAACAACAACAACCGCTTCCAAGCCAAACCAATAAAAATGCTCAATCGATTTAACAAATTATGTATGAATTGATATTAGCTTTTGCCCAAGTCCATGAACAACTCGGTGCATTTTCAATACACACACAAAGTGATAACATCGCATTCAGTAGACACAATTCGTTGGCCGCGACGTTGCTATTGCGCTCGTACATATTGTATGCACAATGCGAATAAGAGAGATTCGTTGTTGTTTCGGTTGTTGATGGTTGAGTATTTTTTTCGTTTCGTTTATTTCTGTTTCGTTTTCGTGTGTGAGTTGAAACAAATGAAGCGAATTCTTTTAGTTCGAAATGATTGAAACACAATCTTAATCACGTCGTAAAGTGCGTAATTAGCTACTGTTCTCAAATGCCAATTCGTCTTGTAAAACAGCAGTTTGCTGCATCTGCCCATCTTTCTTTTCTTCAGTTGCTTATGCTTTCGGTATTCAGCCTGGGCTGAAATCTTTTGCCAGTCGCGAATGGTTCGGTTGCAACGTGAACAAGGCGCGCTTTTGTGTATCAAAATGTCGAAAATATATAATTACAACGTACGTATGTACGTACATAACACACACTGATTAAATTTAATCAAAGCAAATATTTGATTTCCTTTTTACTGGTTTCCCTTTGTGTGTGTGTGTTCTTTTTGGTCTACAATGTCTCTGTGCGCTATATGTATAGCACACTCTGGCATTTATCGTCGAAAAATTTAATTATCTCAAATTGTTTCGGCTATTTTTGTGGACTTACTTCTGCCAGCGTCTATGACTGTGACCGTAAATTTTGCGTTGTTTTGGCGCAGACTTGTTCGTTTTTCGATCGTTTCGCAAATTTTTGTTTTGTTTTGTTTTGTTTTTTTCCCCCGTTAGGTCTGTTATTGTTTTCAGTGAATTTATCACTAACTGCATTTAATGTCTGTATGCCTTTATTTCGTCCGTTTCGTTCAACTTACTAATCATAACAATCAGATGTGACAAATGTTATGCACATTCTTTATGAACATCATAGTAACTGAGGTAGTCTATAGATGTTAAAAAAATACGTCGTATTATTTTTAAAAGCATAGCGTTTGAGCGTGAGCATCTCATGTCATTTCATTTGAAATTTATTCATCATGGGAATGTGTCAGACTAAGTTAGACGATTATATTCAATGTGAACGCTTTTAGCTACATTCAACGATCGTAAACCTACCATAAATCTTCAGTCAATTCAGATTGATCGTAAGATTTTATTTGCTTATCGAAATATGTTCGTTTTTTTATTAAGTTCGCGGACGATTTAAAAATGGATACCAAGTCTAAAACGATCGTGATTATTTTTCACTCAAATTCACTTGATCATTCGAAGTGACTTCTTAGAGAGTTCATTGCGGTTTTGAATCATATTTCAGTCATGGTGTTACAAACGTTAATTGCATTTAACAAGTCAAATTAACGCAGGTCAGCGGAAATGGCCGATACAGTTTTGTTAATTAGTTGAAGTTGATTGTATTTGAATGGCAGCAAAAAGAAGTTGAGCATATGTTTTAAGCAGCAGCAATGCGAGAGAAACGCATAATTTCAAATGATTCAATAGCCTGGGCTGTGTTTAATGTGATTCACACTTAAGCAAGCATTCCAATGATTTTGACAGGTTCCAGCATAGAATCAGTCGCTAGAGCCCCAGAGATAGAGTACATTTCCCAGTAGTTTCATTACTTTTTTTATGGTCGAATCAAGTAGTAAACCAATAAAAAAGTACCGAGAAGAGTCGTTCAAGTGTCACTAGTTTCAGAGTCAAATGGCGTTTATCAAGCTATTCTACCATAACACATACTCTATACATTCAAATCGACGTGGAATCGAACAATAAAAATAAAAAAAAAATTATAAGTTACGAGAGCTACAGGCAGATGTGTTAATGCTAGTTTACATTTTAATTTGTCAATACATCAACTATAAATTAATTTAGAAAAATATTAAAATTGGTTTTAATTAGCGGTCGCACAGCGAACAATTTAGATATTGTATATTATTTCCCACAATTGGTTAAGATGCATACTAGGAATAGAGCCAACACGACAGAGAATGCGGAATAGAGAGAGAGAGAGAGAAAGAGAGATAGAGACAGAATGAGATTAAGAAAGAGGCAGTTGTTACACGCTGTATGCAACAATTGCAATATTCAATGCTAACCTGAGCTATTTGTGCCGAACCAAAGTGCAACGAGATCTTCACTCGGTGATGTGTGATAATTTCCATATAAATATGGACTGGGATAGTCCAATAGCAGTCGTCTAGATGGTGAATCACCTAAATAACGTTGATACAAATTACAAATTGATTGATTTACATTCAAGTCAAGATTTCTTTTGTTTGTTTGGAATTTGGTTTTATTGCAGTGTCTGTTAAGTGAAAATAATTTGTTTTAGTTTTTATGATAAATAAAAGAGAATCCTGTCCTCTTCACTATTCTGGATTAATTCTGTTTACAGTCTAATTGAATTTATTGAAACATATAATTTTAAAATAAGTTGCATTATTTCAAGTATTTTGTTGAGGTGACAAATTGATAAGCGGTAATAAAACTGCCTTGACACCAAGCAATCGGATTTGTTGGAACTTATTTGTTATTTTGTTGCTGTCCATTTTGTTCCCGGATGAACGAAACGTGAAGCGTCAATGTGTGTGTGTGCTTTTTTTATGGTTTTAGCGTTTAAATTTAAGCGGCCCCTGTCCGTTATCAGAAATTGTCACAATTTTCAAGCAACATAAATTGAACGGGAATGGATTTCATGGATGAAATGGCTTTGCAATCACAACGTACACTACAAAATACTTTTGTCACTTGCATAAAAATAAAATTGAAGAAAACGATTTATGAAAAATGATTACACAAATGAGTCGAGAGGGAAAATAAAAACAAATGCGTAGTTCGCATTGAAAAATGAATCAAGTCGAGGATGATTCAAAGTGAAAAGAGACCAGAATAAAAGTCGCGTACCATTCTTGATTGGTTACTATTTTGTGGCTGCCAAGAGTATTCCGTATGCATCGCACATTCTTTTATCGGCGCAGATATAATTTGTTTGCATTAAAACGTGTTTTGTTGTTGTTTTATTCTTTATACATTTTGTTTTTTTTTTGTTGTTGTGAAGGTGATGGTTTTATGAATTGAATAGAGAATATATATTTTGTGTGTAGCCATACCTTGAAGCTGAGCAGACGGTGTTGATGGGCACGTTGTATTAGCCATCGTTGTAGAGTATTCAGACGCTTTCTGAATGTTGACTCGTGGACGATGTCGCAAAGTACCACTTGAATTCGATATTACATTCGATGTACATGAGTTCGATGTAGTTACGGTTGATGTTGAAGTCAATGTTGATGGTGTCGAATCCAATAATAGCTGCTGCACTTGTAATATATCCACGTACTCTTCAAGACCAGACGGATTAGCGCTGTTCAATCTAGAATCTTTAATTGGTTTTTTTTTTGTGTATGTTCAAATTATGAGTTAATAGCTTGCATGCTTTGTCAAAGCCTTTGGCTCAAAGGCAAAATTCATCTAAGATGATTAAATTCATAAAGTAAATTCGTTTCAACTCCTTCCAATCTGTTGCCATTAAAATGTGTCGATTTACTGAATAAAATACTTGTATTCCAATGTTTCATTGCGCGTGGATTTGCCCATCGCCAAAAGTACCGAATCGAATTCAAGTGGATAAGAAAATTTGCTTGGGCTTACCTTCTTGGTAGCTGTTGCTACTGCAGCAATTATCAGTGACCGCGTCATTTGTTGCACTGATTGTATTATTATTTATGGCGTTGCTGGTCGTACTGCCAAAGATTTGATCATTTTCACGACGCATCGCTAACATTTTCATTTAATTTTTTGTTCTTTTTGTTGTTCGTTGCTTTTTTTTATATTCACAATCCAATTTGTCGGTGAATTGATTTCACAATAGCAACGTGTTTTATTTTTAGTAAAATGATTTGTTTTTTTTCGAATTTGTCACTTTCCGGATAAATTGGGCTTCTTAACACTCTTTCTTCTTTTTTAAATGTTATTTTGTTTTGCTCATGTCAGGATTGTGTACACATTTCAGTCGCAGAATTTATGATGTGAATTGGAATTCGATAATCACATTACTGGTCTGAAAACAAAACAAAACAAACATTTCAAATGATTATGTGGTAATAAAACTGTTGACAATTTGATGCTATTTGGATCAGATTTTAGCATAAAAATAACGCAATCACACACAAACATATTATACATATCATGTGGCAATTTGATTCACATTGTGTCATTATTTTTATTTACTACAGCTTTCTTCACCGTAGTCTACATTGTAGACATTGTAGACTACAAGAGTGCTGTGGTCGTATTTTCGATAAACAAATTGCTCTTGAAATCTGCGTATAGTTTCATTTTATTCATGATAATGATGACGAAGGAACGGAAACAGATATGCCGACGGTAGTTGAGTGACCGAAATGAGAAACAGTGCGCAGCACATATTACGCATAATTTGTGCGACAGAAAATATAAAACTGTACATAAATGTCGTATTCATATACGAACAATATATGTCATCAATTGTGAATATTTCACAATGGAAGTTTGCACTAAGAAAAATGTTCGACGAGTAAAATGCATTTAAATTGTGGTTTTCTTCTGAAAATGAAATTCACTCATGGGGATCATGGATAACTCTCATCAAGCTAAACAGAGCTACTCAAATCGATTGGTTCACCGTCGGCCTCCGCCAATTTTTTTCTTGCCAAACCAAAGCCACGGAATGGCGTTGAGTTTGTTTCTATGCGAAAAATAGACAGATGAATGGATATTAACATTCGGAAAATTCCACTCGACTTTTAAATGTCAAGATGTGAGAGATAACATATAAAAGCTGGGGAGGGGGCTTTGTAGAGGAAACAGGAATGAAAGAAGCACAACATCAACAGGAACGCCGCTCATTTTGCACCGCCGCATGTTTGCACTTTGACATTTTCAAGAAAATTTATTGCGGTGAACAAAAGTGCTTGATTGATATGTTGGTACAAATTTGTAGGCATGATAAAATATTGAAATGTATAAATACAAATTGAATTCTCACATTTTGATCTCCTTCTTATGATGAAAGTGCGCTTTTTTTTCTTTATTTTACTGTGAAAAAATATCTTTATTTCTATTTCTGACAGCGTTGTCTATTTTCCGTTGATCACATCATCTATGGTTCGTTGTACAATTTGATTGTTAGACATTTTTATTCATTGTTCACACAGTGTGATAGCGCCGCAATTCTCTTGCAGCCATTTTGCATGCAAAATGTTATCATCTCTTGTATTCTCCGCTACTCATGCTTTGTGCTAGCAAGTTGAAATTTCATTGAAATAAGTTCACATTTTCCGTGATCACATTTTTTGAAAAGTTCACCGGTAATCCCACCTACGAATTTTCTAGGTGACCTCTGTATTGCTGTCAACATGAATAAATTCTGAAAATGTTAAAATACCATAATTGATGAATACGAATCTCTGTTATTTTTTGTGTCAGTGCAGAAAAATTGGCGTCCGTCCTTGTTACAGATGCTTAATTTTCCAAACACTGAAAACATTTATAGCTTGTCTTTTGTCCATAACGACCGTTAGCTGCCATCATTAGCCAACTGCAAGCCATCTACCCAATGTAATGCCCCTTCTTTATAGACTGTCATAAATTTTCCTAGAGCATGCCTTGTATAAATGTTTTTTTTTGTCAGTTTTGAGATGTTGAGATTGTAACTTTAATGTGTTTTGGCGAAAAGTTGAAGGATTCCATTTTCAGGCCAATTTTTAAGTGTGGCAACCGTGTGCAATGCAACGCACCAAAAGATTCACCAATTTCAAATGTTGACACATCAATTGTCACTGGTTTCATCAGATGAATAATATACCCTCAAATGTTGTGTGCTGTGATGGCGATTAAAAATAGCATCAAAACGAAACATTAAATTTCACATGCAAACCAAGTCAATTTTAAGTTTGTCACACATTTGAAAAATGTTGATTTCGGCTGGCACTGGGTTTGGACTTTTCATATCCATTTCGTCCCCAATCACATTGAAACGATGTTTTGACGAAATCAAGCTATACAAATATCGAGAGTTGCTCCCATAAAAGTGTCACATTTCGATATCAATTTTTGATATGACTTGGACATCTTTTTTTTAGTTCACAGGCACTTGAAAAATTTATCGCCTGTATAAATATCAGCGCAAAATGAGTGGACATTTTTTTTTTTTTTTCAAAAAGAAATTTGAATCAAAATTAGACTCGCAGAAAATAAATCGCGTGATGTTTATTTTGCGTCTTGTCATGTGGATCTTGGATTGTGATTGTCCTCGCAACAGCGAACGAAAGATAGCGGGAAACTTCATTGATTCAGCGGTATTTTGTATCAAGAATCAGATTGAAAAATAAAGAGACACCGAAAATAGCCAAAAGAAAAAATTCGGTCGATGTGATTTTGAAATGAAAGTTGGATGTTTAATATCAACAGTTTCGACACCGCGACGACGAGAAAAACAACGAAAATGATTGAATTTCATTAAAAAGATGAAATCGTGAAATGTGTTGCTTTTCACATTTACATTCGAATCAAAATATCCGAATTCATGTTGCTGGGGTGTTGGTGTTGTTCTTTGGCTAAAACAGTTATTCGGTTTAGTTTTGCAGCTCATTAAATAGAGTATCCCAAGATGAAATTTGGATTTATTTTTGTCTAATTCCAACTCTTTTTCTTTTCATCGTGTTTTTTTTTTGTTCGTTCCTTTCAATCTAATTTATTATAATGGAAACAACTTTCTGTAAACTCAGCACAAATTGAGATAAAATTTATTAAGATCAGTTGGTTTTTGCTCTTATTGGCTCCTGCTGAAGTGTGTATTTGCTTGTGCTGTGTGCTTAAGGCTCACGCGAACAAAATAAAACGAGTTGAAAAAAATACAACAACCGTACGAAAAAGAGAAAAAAAGCCTATTCTAATGATTCTTGGCGATGTAACGATGAAGGTGATGATTTCAATATTCGAATAAAATTGAAACAAGTGGTATTTCAATTAAAGTGTTTCACTTCTTTTTTTTCGTGTTGCTATCGTAACAACGGTTGAACAATCGAATAGCCACTCTATGTGCCACACTTCTCAATCCTTACCAATTTAAACAAACACTTACACCCAAATGCATTGAATGCTTAAATGTTTGAATTCGAAGTTCGTGCATTCATGAGAGACACATTTCAGAAAATTGAACGAACAAAAAAAAAATACACAGAGAGAGAGAACGACCAAAGCGGCAAAAGCGATCATCGAAAATCGAGCAATGACGCTTTCAATTCTCAATCGACATTTGTTTATTTTCGGCATTTTTCAACATTTAAGTGCAGTGCATACGATCATGCACACTCCGTCCCGTGTACTGTACAGCTTTATGGGATTTTTTGATGTAATTTTAAAATTGACACACATATACAGGCGCACCACAAGTAGTAACATGCTAAATTAAATCGAAGTAAAATATACACACATGAAACTGACTATTCTCGCTTTCACGCCACCAAATTGGAATTCTCGAAAGGAAATTGTGTCAAATCTTTTTTACTGCTTTTTCAATGAATTCACACGGACTCACATTGGGATCGCGATCGTTTCAAATGAAATAGTTCTCACTATTTTAGATCGATTAAAATTCGAAAGAAGTTTTTTTTATTTTGTTTTTGCAACCAAGATTCACTAAACGATGACACTAAACAGTGGTTTAAATTGAATGCATTCAATTGCTAATTCGCAGGTTCTGTTATCATGTGAGATGCATCTAAAGCGATTGACAAATGAGCCGAATTTAAATGATGAGAAAAGCAAACAAGCCAAAAACAACAACGACATGAAAATGTAACCGAAAGTGAACAACAACAATAAAAACAAACACACTAGAGCAGTACTTCTAGTTCGACCGACTGACTGAGTGACTGACTGACTGACTGACTAACTAACATCAGTTTTTCCGGAGCGCCGATGAAATGAAAGAGAAAAGCAGCCGACGTCTCGGACGGCGATTAAATATGCTCGATAGACGAAGGCTCACACAGTTTTTCCTCGGTTTTTGTGTATAGTATTTTCGTGTCGATAGTGTGGCAAAGTGAGCGAACGAACGAAAGAAATGATGACTGTTCCTTTGCATTTGGCATACGACATAGCGATGTACGTAGCCCATTTCCACGTTTCACTCAATTTCCTCAGCTCTGTGTGCTGCTGCTGCTGCTGCTGCTGTTGTTGTTGTTATTATGTTCCTTTTTTTTCTTCTCTCGTATGAAATACACAGCGCGACTTTGAAAAACATGTGAAAATTGTAAATGATGTGCTTATAATGCCCGTTTCATATTTATTTATTTCGATGTTTTTTTATATATATATTGATATGTTTGTACTTTGGGCTGGTTGAATGAATCGTGTTGTGAAGACACAAGACACACTGTGCTGTGCTGTCTTCAAATTTGGGCGATTCCCGATTTTTCAGCGCCGTTTTCGATTGTCGATGTTGTTGTTGGTATTCAATAGTGTGAAAATTTCGAAGTCCATTTTGTTGATTTTACACATTTTTTGCTCGTAGTTTCAATTCAATTAACGTTATTTTCGGTATGCGTTAACGGCCAATCGCTTTAACTGCCATTCGAATTAGTCATAGAGCACGATTTTGTCGACGGGAAAGAAACAAAAAACACAACTCACATATTCATTTTTCACAACATGAGCACACACGAGCCCATCTGAATTTCCCGATATGCATTCGAGTTTGATGTGCTACGATCACGACTGTTGATCCATTTATTTATGTTTTCATGCGAGGCACACGGAGAATGAGAGAGAGTGAGTGAGCGTGTTCCAAAGGTTTTTTTCGATTTTGCAATTTGATGACGTGACATTGAGCCTGAATTCAGGCCATAGCCGAAAAAAAAAATAACTTTTACTTTCGAAGGGACATTTTTTTAGAAATATTTTTCCTTTCAACATTTGGAAAACAGACACAGATTTTGAGTGGAAAAAAACTGAACCAAATGAAATTTCAATGAGCTTTCAGAAAAAAAAACTAGTTGAACGACAAAGATAAATATAAATTGTATTGAAAATATTTCACCTTCCACTGGCCAAACAAAAAAGAATCGGTTCTCAATATTTGTTCCACTTAAACGTACACGGAATGATCTGTCGTTTTTCCTGACCCAAATATCGGCGGATAATTTGCGTGCAAAATGTATGACTTTTCGTAGCGTGATTTTGAGCGAAAGACGAGAAGGAGACGTTTTTTACCAACAATTTTTGTTTTTTCGATGAACTAAACAATGACAACGATTGCCAACACTTCGAGCATGCTTTGATCTCGTGTTCCACATTCACATCCGAAAAAAACCACACAATCAATCACAATTGACGTAGAGACAAAACTATAATGTGAATTCTCTATTTTTACTCACAAAACTAAATCCTTTCAATCGATTCACATATTTCGGAGCGCACTTTTTCTTCACTTATACTACTTAAATTTGTTGCTGCTTTTTTTTGAATTACTTTAAATAATTGTTGTTGTAATCCATTCACTTGTTTAATTAGCACCGGTACCGAATCAAAATGATGAACAACAATAAAAAATGCTGTTTCAAACACATTCATAAAAAGAAACCGAAAAGACAAACATCAAGATAAAAAAATAATATAAACAATTTACGCGCGGAAAATGTGTGAAAAAATGAAGATTGAATAAACTTTCGGTGATTAAATTGAAGTGTTACTTTTTTCCTGTGTTGCTCGATTGCAACCGTCGACGGAATAAAATATAGATATGTTTTTTTTTAGTCGAAGTCGAAATGTAATGAGTGTGTGCTTTGTGTGCTGATGCCGGTTGTTATGATCATCACATATTCGCCTGTTGCTTTTTTTCATTTTCAGAGCCACACACGCACGCATACACACACACACACATGCCAATCGCTTGAAATCGCTTGAACGTCGCACTGTCTCACACCAACAAAGCATCGAAACGGTGCAGAGCGAAACCGCAAAGCTTTGCGTCGAGAAAATCTTTTTTATAATGAATTCCAATGGATGCAAGAATAAAAAAAAAGAAATAATGATAAAGAGCCACCGTGCAGTGTACAGCACATGTGGTGCGGTTGAAGTATGTGTGGTGTCATGCGTTGAAAACGAGAAAAGGATTGGAATTGGAAGCGTTCGATATAAAAGACCCACAATCACTGCAAATCGCTTTAATTTGTTGATTTGGTTCAATATGACACATGTATGAATTTTGAAATAGCTGTATCACATCAATAGTTGTTTTAATTGTGTGGGTAGTGACGTCACAACGTCAAATTCAATTTTGGCTTGTTCAATTGTATGAAAAACCGTGCCTTTTGCATATGTTTTAGTTTTCTGTTTAAAGACACTTTTTTACGCATACGTTTTATACGTGGCTTGTTTATTGTTTGCTTGACGATGCGACACGTTTTCGCGTACGTTAAGTACGTTACAGTTGAGTAAAATTGAGAGAGCGAGAGAGAGAGAAAGAGATCTCCGAGCCACAGCTGCACATACATATACACATCTAGCCAACTAACAGCAACAAGTTATTGTGGAACTGAATGGTTTTTTTTGTTATCTGCGTGGGCCAAATATATAGAGTCCAACCTCTTTTTCTATATTTGTCCTGTTGTGCTATTGTGTATCGCTTTTTTTCACTTGCCTTCTCTCTCTCTCTCTCTCTTTCTCTTTCTTTGGTTCTCGTTCTCTTCCATTCATTCACTGTCTATCTCGTTTTGATGTCGACGGAATCGATTCATTGAAATTGTCATGTTGATATTCGTCGTCGCGATCTTATTTAATCGCTGTTGTAGTAAACCACTATTGACATCTCTTTTTTATTTATGCCACAGATATACCTTCCAGCACAAAACCACACCGAAACAACATAACAAAAAAAGTGTCTTATTAAAGGCGGGAATTAAATTGAATGCGGTTGTCTTTGATTTAACGTATTGACTATTTATCGATGCACTGACAACAAAAAACAAATCGAGCAGCTTCGATTTCGAAACCACTTGAATATTTATCATAGCATTGTGCCTCATATAGAAGTTAAATCTCTGTCAATTGTAACAATCAAACACTTATGGTGTACGTGTTAGAATGAATGTCGGCTTCGATACAAAACCAATAAAAATTCGCTAAAATCATCACCAAAATGTTCAACAAATGTCATCATCTTATTAAAATAGCTGTAGTTGTTGATATTTCTATTTGGCCAAATGTACCCCGGGTACATTGTCCTGTACACAACGTCAACAATTGTTTTTCGCTACATCGAATAACATTTTGTTTATTTAGTGTTTTTTATCGCCCCCGATTAACGCTCTGTGCGCTATATTTTGGCCGGAAAATGAATGACGACACATTGTTGTATCATTGGTTCGGCTATTCCCGGTTGATTGTGATGTTATTACGGTGACGTTTACCGGCTAATAATAGACAATTTGCTCATCTATATGAACAAACAAAAACACACACCGCCGTTTCATCTATTGATGATCCACGTCCAAGTCAGATAAATGACAATTTTATCTATATATTGTACATACGTAGATTTGTTTTTAATATAGACACGCGGTTATTGTTACGTTTTTTTCTGATATTAAAGCGGTTTCCACATACAGAAATGATGAAAAAAAACTGATGAATATTCTCTATATCATCGGCCACACTGTTGTTTTTTTTGCCAAATTCTCGTCACTCAACAAATTTAAATAATGGATTTATTTATGTAACATGTTTACATGAAGAAAAACCGATAAATTTCCCACAGACATAAAATGAGGAATTCGTCCCAAAGTGGATTCATGGCTCGGTACACACGTGTCGATCAATTTTCGGTATTTTTCTCGGAAAATTTAACGTTAAAATTAATAACGGCCGAAAAAAAAATTCGGAATTTTTCCCTAACTGCAGCCAAACAAATGTTGTTGTTGTGAAAACAAAAACAAAAAAAGGGAAACGCATCATTTTCGCATATAAATTCAAATTCAATGTTTTGAATCACAACTATATTTATGGATATATTACGTGAAGGTGAGCGTTAAAAAAATTTGTTTTGAACTGAAAACCATTTGCATTCATCAATAATTGCTATTGTTATTACCGTTGTAACTGCCACAAAATAGTTATTGTTTCTTGATATTATGAATATGTAAATTACCTGTAGAAACACACTCACAATCGACAGAAAAAAAATAGATGGAATGGCACCGTTTCGTTGCTGATTTTGGCATATGTTCAATATGCAAAGAGTAAAAAAGAGTGCACACAGCATGCACAGTGAAAGAAGAAACAAAAAAGCACAGTTGTGCCTAATAAACCAGTAATCGAGCCCACACATTCACTTTTCCTTATTTAGTCGTTTAATTGCAAAACATTTGAATTAATTCGTTTGGAATATTGAAATCGCTTTAAATACCATTAAATCGCCTGTTTGCAATTTGTCTCTTGTTCTGTGAATGGGATTAAACTTCATGGTTTTCATTTCGTCTGACTGGCATTCAGACTGTCAAAAAACGCATATGACACAATTAACCGTTTCGGGTTCTTTTTGTTGTTGTTGTTGTTGTTGTTGTTGTTGTTGTTGTTGTTGTTGTTGTTGTTGTTGTTGTTGTTGTTGTTGTAACCATAGAGGTTTTTGTATGCCGCGTAGATGTCAGACGATGTTTTTTTTCGCCGTTGTTAAGAAAATCTTTGACTTACGGTTTACCTTAAGTAAAATAGGAAAAAATGGTTGGGTTCGAAAAAGCGGTGCATCATTTGGTCAAAGAGCACGAAGAGCAAATGATGAAAAGCCAACAAAAAATATCAAACATATACAAAGCGCAGTTGCCTTTCATTCGCCTGTTGCATTCAATATTGTCAATGAATATTATCCACTTTTAATCATCACCCTACACTTGACTTTCGGGCTCGTTACACATTTTCATTCATAAAAATGAATTTCATCCAACAACAACAAACGAACCAAATCTCTATAAAATTGTCTCACCAAAACACAGTAAAACTTTTTCTAAAGCCCATGTCTGAGCATGTCTTTTGGTGTGACTCTATTGAAAGTCCATTGCAAAAAGCGGGCAAAACGTAATAAAAAAAAATTATACAAAATATGGGCTCACGTTTTGATAAATTTATGAATCGCACCGACGGAATCGTAACCAGTCCATTCATAAAATGAAAAGCCTTTTTTGTGTCGTTCTCTTGAGTGCCATGGCATTCGTGATTTGTCGATTCGAATCATGGCAATAGATATATATATATATACATATATATACTTTCAACTGCATGCATTTTGCAGCAATACGATGCAAATGTAACTGTACGTGGGCTTAACTCATATATCTTTGCCGATCTCTTGCACTCCCTTTTAACAAACTTGAAATGAATTTAAGAAAAAAAACACACACAAATTCATTGTTTTTGTATGCAAAAAAAAATCACTTCTTTGTCAGACGTACGCGCCGAAAGCTTTTGTTAATTTATTTACTATTCCAATTTATGCTCGATAAATAGAGAAGTGTTAACCAGCTTTAGTTTGAAGCTGTAACAGCCTGACTGTTTGGTAGCTTGTTGAATGATTGTTTTTTGTTTCTTTGAAAAAAAAACCCAAAGACCAATGAAATTCATTTTGTGCACATCAAAAAGGACGATTTCATTGGCTAAAAGATAATGGATAAACTTGTTCCAGCGAAAATGTGTGTGTGTGTGGTTTGTGTGTACGTTACTCAACATCGATATCGAGTTTCATTTACACCAAAAATTTGAGTGGATTGGAAATCTGCCATGACAGATGGTGAAAAAAAACGAAACACGTTATTTAAATTGCAGGCTCTGGAAAAATTTCCGTTGGTATCGTAGTGCGAAAAACATCGTAGGAATGAAGAAGGGAAAATAAACCCACCAAAACATTTTGTGTGGTGTCTGCGGAAAAATGTCAATAAATGTAATTTAAAGGAAACCGTCACGAGGCGACACATGATAAAATGCGCATTTTGGAATACGATTTAAGTTTAACGCGGATCTGTCGTTAGTGTAAATTTGACACTATTTTGAAGGGGTCTGTGAAGGAGTTTTCTATGATATCATCGTGCGATTTCTTCGAAATTTTTGGAATGTTAATATTCTGATGAATAATTGAGAAATAAATCAACTTGAGATCGGTATCCCTATCGGGAACCTCTAGATCCCAACTTCCAGATTTTGGGTTTTAGTGGATTTCAAGCGACCTGGACGCAAATTGAACGGAATGAAGGCATAGAATCGATGTGTATATTCCCAGACTACAACCCAGACAAAAATGATTCATTATATAGAAGCTGGATTAGAATTTATTCAATTCTTCCATTTTTTCAAAAAAATGGTACCTCAAGACTCAAGGTGATTCCGGGAAAATCACTGGCCCAATTTTTTCGGCAATTGGTATTTTTCAATCCTTCAACTGTACCCTTTAATCATAGCAAAAAACTAGGATTGATTGGTTTTCAATTTTCCATAGAATTTTGTCTCCGTACATGGACTTTGTTGAAAAAACGCTAACGACAGATGAAGGTTAAGCTCTCCAACCTTATGAAAGTCAATTGCAGCACAACAATTTTTTTTCATGAAACATAATTGATTTTTTTGCGTTGAATGAATGAACCATGTGTAATGCACATAAACACCATTTTAATAAATAATTATTTATAAACAATGGACCTATTTCGCTTGCATTTCTTGATGGTTTTACGCTTGCAACTGCTTACTGGTTGAATGAATAAGGGAGAACAAGTGTGATAAAATATCTCATAGGTTGTCTTCTTGCTTTGTCTACATTTAAATTAAGGCGGATTCACTTTTTTTGTGCGCCACTCATTGACGGCCGAATATGATGGAAAACGTATAAAAGTCAAAGTTCATGCAAATTGTTGCGTACTTGTTACAATTACTTAAAAGCGGATACAAAACGCAATGAATACTAGCGCAAAAAGTTGTAGAAAAGGGAACACCCACTGACATTCGGTGAATTGTTTGATATATTTTGTTAGTTTTTTTTTATCTGTATTCGACTTTAATATCATCTGCGGTTCAAATAAATGACATTCAAAGAGATCAGAGTGAACAAAACAGCATACCGTTTATTTCGAGAGTCGGTGAATTGAATAAGGCCAATCAAATTGCTGAAATGTAATGCGACGCTTACTTGAAGGAGCCTGTCATAAATATCAAATTCAGGGATTAATTTCCCGCTTGTTTTAATGGTATGCTGGTTTGCCTCTTTTCGGCCTCATTTCTTCCTCTCCCTCTCTTTCTCTCCCGCTACCTCTCTATTAAAGGTATTCGGTGTATGTTTGATTGTATTTGCGTAGCGCCCAAAAGACAAAAACTCTAAAAACATGTTGATCGCGTTTTAACAGTACATTAATCTGACCGCAGGCCATGCACACACAAGCGCCCGAAATGCGAATGTCCCGATACATAAGATTTGCCATGGTCCAACGGTAAAAAAATGAATATACGACAGTGCCAAAGAAACAAAAAATGAAACAAACGATGGGCTCGCAAAAGCCAAGCAAATAAATAATCGACACGAGTAAAATATATATATAAAATGATCCCATGTACTCAACTACTACGAATGCCGATGTGGGGAAAAAATGCATGCAATTTTTATGGAGAGTTTGGAACAGAAAGAAAGAGCTACGTGCCACGAGGCTCAAGTTCGCAATGTACATGTACATCGAAACCTAATGACAATGATTGCAAAACACTACATGAAATGAATGAGTGACTCTAATTTGATCGACTACATGTGACCATTTCCAGAGTGAATTCCAAATTGAACAGCTTGGGCTACAAATCAGTTCGCTTTTTTAGTCAGCCAACCGATCAGTGCGCCAGTAAAAATGGCAAACAGTTGACCAGACACTTGCATAACACAACAAAATTCCTTAACAGATTATATACATTTAATTTGCAATCGGCGTACGAAAGAACGTCATTTAAATTCATCTAAACATTCGATGTGACCACCAGCGAAAAATACACGCAATTGATTTACATGATTTGTCCTCTATATGCATAAAATATCTTTTAAATGGACTATAGAAATCACTTCACTGGAAGGAAGTGAACATGAACATCCCCACCCCTCCTTTTCGTATGATTCTTGAATTTTACCTCGGCAATCAACTTTTGGATCTAATTAAAACTCCACTAAAGACCTCATTCAAAACACTGCAATGCGTGCAGTGCGAATACTTTAACATTGTAAACATACAAATTCAATGTGCACTCAAATGGCTGTGAGTGAGGGCAAACCAAAGAAAAAAAAACGACTAAAAAACCGACCAAATTAAAACGAAAACACACATAAACATTATTCAGAGTTACAGATGCTGTAAATTTACGCTCATACATATTTAATTGATGAACATGAGCAACGAACATGATTCACAGCGGTATCCATAGACTGAGAGAGGGAAAGAGAGTACTGAATGCCGCTAGATACTAATTTATATATACATGCCGTTGTAGTTTTTGTTTTTGTTGTTATTTTGTTTTCGGTTTTATTCGTGTGCATCGTTTTACTCAAATCCAATTACGTAGATTTGGTTGCATTAAGATTCTGTTGGTTGGGTCTACTGTTGGCTATTGATGGTGAACGATGATCGTTGATTGCACAAATCAACAATTGTAATTACAAGTGTTCAAGTTAGCTAGTTGCACTCGTTTTATTTCATGATGAAACGATATTTTCAAATCAAAGCTCGAAGGGAGATTTGAATGCTGTGTGCTCTCCCATACCATATGATGCATACGATAAGTGTGACCAAAATACAAAACAGCAGCAAAATATAATTTAAAAAATAAAACAACCAACTAACCAGCACCAACAGTGCATCATTTTTCATCAAACCAAATCGTCATTACACACAAGAAACGACTCCTTTAAGGTCTACAACATCAAATTAATCAAATTCGGACATAAGCTCATTTTAAATTGGCATAACTGCTACCGGTTGATTCGTAGTCTGGCCGTATTTTTTTTCTACCGCCGTCATCGTTGCTGCAAACGTGCTTCGGTTTGAAACTCTCTGTATCGTTGTGTCAATTTACTTTGGTGTGCGTTAAGAGTATTACACGGTTTGGCCCATTTGAGGTTGTAATGCATAAGACAACAACCATACTAATGACACCGATTACACAGTGCATTTTGCATGGGATTTAGCATATTACATTCAATGTAATTTAATGCCTTTGATACTGCACTGTCTTTACGTGTTGTTGTTGTTTGCATTATGCAAATATCACAGATTCATTTCTTTTTTGGCTGGATTTTGTTACATCAAAGCCTTTTGAAGTGTACATAAATTCGAACCGACGATTATCATATTACTGCGTACTGGAATTCGATCACATTGAAATACGCAGCACAATCACGTACGAATCAATTGATAACATGAATTGCTAATTGCTTCAATTTATTTTATAAAAAACAATTCATATTTCACATTTAAATAGTCTTGATAATATTCTACGATCTCTTTTAATTGCTAACAGACAAATTCACCTCTACTTCAGATATATACTCCTAATTAGATTTTAATGATGAAAATACTTTGTAAACAATATTTCAAGGTCGATTTAAGGGAGCGAAACAAAACTAATGAAAAAAAAGTTCCATTGTATCAGTTTTAGTATACTAAAAAAAATGAAAAAATGATTTAATTGAGTATCAATGTGCTTTTATTATTTTTCAAACTAAAATAATTTTTTCTATTTCTCCCCTAGCATACATCTCTACGACTATAATTGGTTTAACATTTACATATGTTTTTCGAAAAAGTAGCAGACATAAATAAGAGAATCCTCATGAAATTCGCTTGAACAACAATGTATTTCTGTCTCGTTTTGATGGTCATATTATAAGTGGATAACTCGTTTGTCTATCCGAAACAACAACGCCAGATGTTCTGTACGATATATTCCAATATTCAAAGCTTTATCAATCGGACATTATATTAATTTTAATTGGTCTCAAAATATCATTGTTTTTCATTGGCTTAAAATCATTGGCAAATTAAAATTTAACTAAAGATATCGACGCATAAAATCAAACAAAATCTCATTATTTTGCATTCTAACGCCTTAATAAATAGGAGGAATATCATTTTATTTAAGAAAATTCTCTCTTGAGAACACGTAGATCATGCAAGATTAAGCTTTATCTTGGTCTTAAGATACATACAAAAAAGTGTGATTTATCGACAACCCAAACCAACCTGGTAAAATCCTTTTAAAAGGATTCTTCTTCTTTAATCCTTCTCAATTGAGATTATGACTCAGCCCACTAAGTAGTACAACACCACAGGCTGTTGACCTGGATGAGAAACTGTGTCGACCAGTGTAATTTTGCTATTTGCCATTTGTTGTGTATTTTGTTGTTGTTGAGACGCAACTAGTTAAGGTGTTATTTCCCAGGACTAGGTATTGGGTTGAGCGTAGAAATACATACGCGTACGTCTTTCTACCAAAGTAAATAATGGATTGCTTCAGTGTAGTACGCGTATGCATTTGTACGCTCAACCCAATGCCTGCCCAGGACACGATTGGAATCGTAAATCGTGTTTCATCATTTTGAGTGTACGATTACAATGGAAACAAATCGTCAACGATTACACTCGTGTCCCAATCGTATCCTGGGGAATAAGACCTTTACTGCTCTAAAATACCATATTTGTCAGAGATATAAAATTCCGTGTATTTTGTAACCATTGCAACGTAAACAATGTTTATTGCATATTTTGCGATTGTATCTAACTGTTCAATTGGCATGTTTTGCATATTTTGAGCTTGTGATATAAAATTCCATTTGTAGTGATTTAGGCGAAACGCCACTGTTTGCAATCACTCGCCAAAGGAGTTTCGAGTATGGAACTAGGGGCATTTATCTCTCACGAATGCGTACTTTTGGGCACATTTTTGTGGCATTCGCACGCATTCGCACGAATTCGTATCAGTCGACGTATAAAAACAATGCACAAACTCGCCTTATATTCGCGAATGTTTACGAATACCGGCGAATGTTGGTGTATACACTCACACAAATACATTCTTTCATTTTCGTGTTCAGTTAAAATGTCATAACAAACTACCACAGTACAATCATGTTTAAATAAACATATAATAAAAATCATCACTAAATCTGGTTTTGATACAGATAGTTCCATTTCATCAATTAATTCAAAAATTATATTGGAAATCGAGTCATATACCAATGAAATGAACATTATTTTGAAAAAACACAAATTGAATGTCAACACGAGAGCTATTTGCTTGTCAGCTTTGTATACACAATTATATAAAAGAACCTATATAGAAACCTTGTAATATGAGCACAATTTTATCAAGTGTTTTGGGCGCTTTGAAACGGAATTACAATTTCATTGAGAATTTATTGCCCGAAAATAGAACAATTTCCTTTTTATTTGGAATTATGTGTATCAATAACTAAACACTTTTCACCGAACAAACTTCAAATATTCACTTTTGTGTGAAATGTCACTTTTTCAATCACAACATACACAACAACATCTGGCATTCGCTGTGTACACATAATTCGTCCATTTGAAATGATATTCGTGCGCATTTGCAGCTTTAGCGCGGCATTCGCACGCATTTGTCGGCATTTGCACGAATGTGTGCAACATTCGCACGCATTCGCGAGAGATAAATGCCCCTAGGTATGGAACGAACAGTTGATATTCACAAATGCATAACATTGGTGTACATAAAACGAGCAAAAACAATTCCGAACGAGTTGAGTTTCTTAACATGTGTGCATACTAATGGTGACAGCAATGCACAGATTTTCAATCTGAAGAGAATACGGAAATATTGCCAACCAAACATATGGCGGCAACAAAATCCGCCGTCAGTTTATCGAAAAGCGATTGGCTATTTGCAACTGTCTGTTGCCCGACGGCTAGACTTATTCCGAACAATCAACATTGAAATTGAAAGTGCGTCAAAAGAGAAAATGAAACACAATTTATCAGTGATTTTCGTTTGGCAAATTGAACGGTACACTAAAAATAGCAATCTATGTAATTATTCACTAATATTGGCTTAATAACCAAATTATGGGTCTATGTAATTTCTATTTTGCATAGTGGCCACCCATTTCCCAGTTTTATCAAAACAATGCGGTCAATGGCCACGTAATCAGTGCTATGAATTTCATTTTTCATTATGCTGAGTTGGATTGTCACGAAGTCAGCAGTGAGATTGGAAAATTATAGTCAGATGTTGTGATTTTTATTTAAAATCTCCAAAAATGATCAAGTAGCCATTTCCTTTTTCTCTCTTATTCGGGTGTTCTACAGCTATGGTTACTGGGCACGTGACAATCTACTGTGTTTTTTTTTTCTAAAGCTGCAAGTTATTGTTGTTGTTGCTGCATATCGATGCAAGTTATTTGCAAAATAAATGAATTCGAACACCAAAATGATAAAATACTAAATAATTAAAAAATTATCACCTAATTTTCAAAAATAAAATCATCAATTTCTATCACCAAATTTACAATACTATCACCTAAACTGTAGAATTTGATCACCAAAAAATCCATAAGGCATTACCCTTCACCATTGAATTACTTCCAATTTTCAGCACGTTGGTCACTGGGTTCCGACAAGCAGCGAAAATAGCGCAAAGAGACATACCAAGAGTAATATTTAGCGATAGAAACTCAATACCTATTTCATATGAAAGACAGCGCCACCTTAAGTGATACTTCTGTAAACTCTGTCTTTACTTTGGTATTTCAATGCATAACAGACTTTTGAGGCATTACTTTCAACTGATTTACCCATCAATTAAAGACCAATCCAAAAGAGAGTAACACGTTTTTGTTGAAACGCCATCAACTGCGTTTGCACTAGAATATAAACTGTAAACTTGGACTGAACCCAGGTTCAATCAAATCGAACGGTTAAAACATTTATCCGCAAAACAGTTATAATTGTTCGGATCAATCTGAATAAAATCTGTGAAATTGGCTGATTTTCATGCAGAAAATGTACTTCTTTGATGGTAACCGTGGGATTTCCGAAATAAATTACACCGGAAATCTTGTTTCAATTTTGGTTCGACAGAAAAAGATTAGCGAATGTTGTATCGAAAATAAGAATACAAATAGGTTCTAAAGGCTCTTCACACATTGTTTAATTTAAATAAGGATAATCTTAATCACTCTTGAAAACAGAACAAAACAAAACAAAAAATAAAACAAATTAACACGTTCATGAAATGCGGACGAAATTCAATTGAACGGCAGAACAGATGATTGCACCGGCACATGCTCATTCAGTTCATTGCAACAGTAAAAACTACTTGACATTGGTTGTCGGATTGCGTTCTCAATAACACATACAACAACGAAAATTTAACCATATGATCCCAAAAACAAACAACAAAAAACTAAAACCAAAAGCATAACTGCACTACAAACGGAGCACGCGTCCATGGAACGCGCTCAATTTTTTATGAGATTTGATAAATTTTTGTTTAAACGATATTATTGTGAGCATCCGTTTATCATAATCTGTTAAATTAACGAAAAAACACACAATACACATGCCAAATGTATGTAGATGTAGATGTAATAAGAGATTGTTGGATTGCTTCTGTATTCCGTTTTTTCTCCACTTTTGTTTCACTGTTTTATTTTAACTTTCTCTTTATTTTGTGAGAAGTTTTTTGATGGTTTGCTCTGTAGGCTTTATCAACTGGAAACAGTTGTTTCAAGCACTGAATTGATAAAGCAATGTTCACAAAAAAAATCTCTTGAAATGAATTCCAAACTGGTTAAAGATTCACTTGAACGATGTTTGATTGTAATGTAAGAGGTTTTTTTGTCGATATATTTATCAAGTTTTTGGCTCATCTCTTTAGTTTCATTTCATTCTTCAAAGCTTTAAACACTTTTTCGAGCAATTAATACCGGATAAATAAGCGAAATGAGTAAAATTGACGTAATTCGTCTATGTGTTATGATAGATAGACGTTCTAATAAATCCAAACGGTTAACAGATCCAAAGTATTTCCGAGCGCCGAAGGTCTTTTCAGTGCAACACTTGAATCGATCAATAAATATCAATTTATGTGCATAGGCAAATGCATGACATCCACTTTTGTTTGTCTTTGGCTGTGTCACCGTTTACATTTGATTGTGAAGTGCCGGTGAACTCTGGGCATCTTCCGATGTTCATTGGAAACGGTTTCTACTCATTTATTTCAATTTCCATTTCGCATGAATATTGTGGCACCACAAGGCAAGTGTGCAGTGTGCACACACACTCCCTCTATCTCTATGACTGTGGCTCAATGCCCTTTACTGCACATACATATCTCATAATTGCTTCAATTGTTGCCAGACGAAAAACTTACCGCCGAATGACACAAAAATTTACTTGATTATAATTTATTGCCGCTGGACTTTATTGAAAAATGTTTTCATTTCAAGCCACGGACAATACAAGAAATACGACGATGAAAAAAGTGCGTGCTTTGCATTTATATTGTAATAAATATGTGCTACGCTGCTCTAGAAACATTTGCATTAAAAGCAATTTTAGATCTATTTGGTTCATTTACCGGCACACATAAAATATATATATTTTTTTTTTAATGCTTTACCATTTCAATTGATGATGCCTATTTTCCGGTTTCAAAAGGAAAAATGAAATTCTTGCCACAAGTGAGCAATGATACTTAGCATTGAATGCATATGTGCTGTAGTCGAGAACGGGCTAGAAAAGTTCTCGCAATGATGACACCGTTGAACTGAAAACTGGCATCAATGAGTCAGGATGTGTTCGACACATTTGAATAACATCGCAAAATTAATGCAAAGAAAAGAGTTGCAATGCAATAAGAGTGAAAAAAAGAGAGAATCATCTGAAAATAAAACATAATTTATCGGAACGCAAGCAATAAATCAACTCTTTCAATGCGATGCTGATATTCTGGTCCCGGCTGCATGCGTTTAAACGTCAGGTAGTCTTATGGACATTAAACCAACAAAAATAAATGCCTGAATATTATTATAAACGGTGGAAATAAAAATATACAACAACAACAACAACAACAACAACAACAGCAGCAGCGGCAGCAGCAGCAAGAAAAGAAGAATCGTGCGAGCACACACTCGCACAGCACACACCACCAGCAAAAATGCGGCAATGAAACAAAACCGAACCGAATAACTTGATCGTGATATGTGCAGCACACGAATTGTAACACAAATGTGTTGCATTTGCAAAATCGGATCTCATTAATAATTTTTGCTGTGCTACAATAAAATTGTGTGCATTTGCATGGCGTGCGCGCCAAATCAACTAACTGCAAAATATTTGGCGCCTCTTCAGCTCTTCGCATTCTCCATCTTTGGTGCTCAGCCACACGTTTTAATCAATAAATGCAATGAAAAAATGCCTGCAAGCCCAATATCAACAAACCAGCTAAATGAAAGAGGGAAAAAAGACTAAATATGAATGGAAAAAGCCAGCAATGATTTCACTCTGATGAAACAAACAGAGAATACCCCCAACGGAAAGTTGAGCAAATTGGAAAGAGCGAAAAAAACCGTCCCATGTTTGTTTAAAAGAAAAAAAGACACGCGACACAAAAAACGCATCTACGGCAGTAAAACACATAATTACGATCCTTTTTTACTTCGCACTACAGAAATCGCGGCCAGTTAAATAATTTTTCATATTTTATTTACATTTTTTGCAATGTTATTGTCATGTACGGTGATGTCGATGCTGTCGACGGCAACGAATTCGATCGAAAACTAATATGAATGCCGAGGCTATGAGTAAATTAACAGCAACGTTTTCTTTTTTCATATATTTTTCGTTTTTAAATTGCACCAATTACAGGAAGATCGCTGTCCATTTGTTTCAACTGCACATCAATTCGGCATCGAAATCAGGGCTGGACTTCGGGGATAAATTGAAATTGAAATTGGTATCAAAAGAAATTTATTTTTTTGGTCCAAAGTTCTTCGAATAAATTCAACAATTTTTCCATGCATATGGTATGGCAACTTTGGACCAAACAATAAATTTCAATACGGTGGCACGTAAAATGTGATATGAGTCATTTTATGGGCAGGATCTTTCAGTGCGCCGATTTGATTATTAATTTCAGAAGTTTTTTCCGTCTTATCAAATACACATTACAATAAATAGACTGCATAAATTTCTGTTGATGGTTAGACAACATCTAATTCTAGATCTAATTCCATCTCCTTTTTTATGGAGGTTGTAATCTTTCAAATTCATGCATCTACTTGCATCTTTTTTTCATTTTTAAAAGGTCTCTAACGTGCCTAATTAACCAATATCCATCCAAACCAATTATTATCAACCAGTGTTCTCAATTGGGTCCCGAGTCCGAACTCCGACCCAAATTCTTCTAGAGCTCGCCCGACCCGATTCGATTCAATATAGAAATTAACAAAAATCATCTCAAACATCGGACTCAATTTGGAGTCCGATTGAGAACACTGTTATCAACAATAGAAATTCGGTAGGCGCTTCGATAAAAATAAATATAGCGTTTTCGCCCACGAATTTCATTGAAAATTGAACGTTCTATAAACTAAGTTTAGCTTTAATATTAAACAACATGAAACATATTGTTGCATTTTTCATTGCGATGATTTTGCTAGAAATAACAACATTTCAAACGAATCTTCGAAAACCATTTAATCAATGTGCAAGCAATACATTGTGGAGCCTCCTTTGGTGCCGTGGCCTCACTCCAAATCAAGCTACGGATCTGAATGTTTTATTGAATGCAAGTGAACGATTTTTTTCAACACTTTATCCTCATTACACACGATGTTTGCAATGGACAATAAATAAAATGTTGCATTGCCACGATATCATTGAATTGATTTGCTTGAAGAAATAAAACGAGATGTGATATTGAAAAAAAAAACGTCGTGCATTTCCATTAGCCAGGAAAAGAGTGAATCGATTGACACAGAATTGGTTGTAGATTAAATAAAATCAGCAATAAGAACAGAAAAACACCGCGATGCCCATTCGTCGTCGTCGTTTTTTCATCATTGCTTTAGTTATTTTGTTTTTTTGTGTGTGCAGTGAATCATCCGATGCATCGGAGTTGTGTCTGTTGCAATTCTGTACACTGAAACACAATTCGATAGTATTTCATTGCTGTTGAAAGGACTTACATGGCAGCTACTACGACTGCTGATACAGCAATTAAAAGTGACCGCAGCCTCTCAACGCCAGCACACAGTGGCAATGCTTTAAAAAAATGTATATTATATGATATACAACTTGTTGCCATCGTCTCCGCTCATACCCGGCAATCGAATGGCAGACAGCAGCTGAACAACAAAAAACACACACAATGTGTAAGAAAAGAAATGTATGGAAAATGAAGGTTTAAAACGATTCCGATTTGTCGTTCGGTGAAGAAGCCATCTCGAGCCAACCATACGAAAGAACTCAATACAATGCAATGTATACAACAAAAAAAAAAAAAAAACTAAATCGTATTGCGATGGGCAACAAGAGCAAACGATCCAAAATGGAATCGAAACAACAACAAAAAATGAATTGTTGATTAGTTTTGTTTATTTATTATTTTCCACTTCTGTTTTATTTTGTAGACGTTGTCACTTCGATATTTGCTTAATAAATTATTACCGCATAATTTATTGGCAATTTGAAAACGTGCGAAATGACATCGCGATTCGTTTTCTTATTTTTTTTATTGCCATTTCCCATTTTATTTCGTTTTTTTTCGGTTTGTTAATGGTTTTGAACGTCTCATTATTAACTGACTGAGTTGTTTGTATCGGTTCGTTTTTGTTTTCCCGCGAGATTTGAAATTGTTGACTTGCGCACAAATAAAAAAAATATTCAATCGAAGGAATAAAAACGGAAAAATAAATTGAAAACGTGGGATAACATTGATGTTGATTGCAAGCGCGCATTCAAATTTCAACCTGCAACATTAAAATTCGGAACAAAACCAATAGTTGAATTTACCTTTTGAACAATTCCTATCGGCCATTCACGATTTTCTTTTATGGAGCTAAATTTTTCATCAGAACCCGTAGATTTTAATATGAATCGATACTAAATCGCTAAATAAAATCAAACTAAGAGAAAAATGTGGATCCTTTATATTCCATACAAAGCCATAACAAGCGATTTAATTATGAGCAATAATAAATGAACGCCAATGAATTTAAAAAAAAGAGAGACTTGGACTGTATTAAATAATGATGAAATGAAAAAAAGGTGTGAATTTCGTTTTAATTAATTATGATAAATGATCTGGTAAAAAAGGAGTTACATTATTATTGCCTCTTTTCAGTTCATTTTTCCGCTCTTCTCATCTTCCGTCTTTTGTTGGCTGTTATTCACTTGTAGCTTGAACCAAATCATGGTATGATCCAAGGTATGATCCCGTAATTAATTTGTATTGCGGTTGTGGTATAGTAACATAAAATTCATAGCACGTAACACGTAACTATGGTGTTTATCGTGGTTTCGATAACAAACCAACTGGAACGGAATAAGTCATAACGTACACACAAGGAGAAGAAAAAAAAACTGGCGCATAAATTGAGCCTAATGAATTTTAATGATACTTTTGTAGTTATTTGTTTCGTGAAAAGCCGATCACCAATTGCATCGAACCTGAGCACGAAGTGATTCGTGTAGCCACTTAGCGCGAGTGCCACATTCACAGAATACACAATTGAGTTATTTTACCCAAATATGGATTTCAATGCAAAAAAAAGACATACACACACACTCAAGAAAACTGGAAATGTGTAACTGATATGTTCTCAGTTGTTGAGTTGTTTAGCAACCGCATTAAAATGTCCGCATTCAGTAGCATTTGTGTGCTCAAATGCGCGCTGAATATAGCGCATATGGGAGGAGTAAATCTTCGATAATGAATACATCAGAAATGACACTTGCAATTCGTAATTCGCAATTTGTATTCGTGTGATGGAATCCACTTATCCAATTGCAACATAAAATTCTACCAACCGTGGAACAATTGAAGTAATTCTATAGCAAATATATCCTCCCAAATTGCTACCTTTTTTTCCGAAGCTGATGTAAAATTCTTATAAACAAAGCAATTGTTTATAAATTTATTGTAGAAAGAGAAATTTTCCCCGTCGAAAAATGTGACACGGAAGCGTGAGGTTACATCAGGTTAATGAAATAATTTTATGACACTTTTCAAATTAAATTTAATCTATTTGCAAATCAAATGTTTGCTGCCCGTATGGCAAACATGCTATGTATGCATATTTCTCTGGAAGTTTCTTAATTTAAATATTGCCTCTCTGGATTTTATAGAAATAAAACAACGGAATTTTCACGCATTTTTGTAATCTGGCGCATCAATGTTTGTGTTGATTTATTACACTTTTATGATGCAAGGGAATAAAATCTCGCAGATCATAACGTCGCAGTACGCATAAGCTTTCCGCTTGAGGTAAAATCTTGATGTGTTGAGCCTTTGTAAGGTAGTCATCGTCATAGTTGTAATTGGAATTTTTGTTTTTTTTTTCTTTTTGCTTTCTAGTCTACTGTAAGTTTTGATGAATCATCTCTAAAGCTTCTCACTTCAAATCGTTTACACTGTAAACAAAGAAAAACCGTTGCACTTGTTTATGTTATTTATGATCTAGTGGCGAATAAAAGTGCAGAGTGAATCGCCTGAAGACGAAATAAATTGCCACAGATCGTGATCTACGGGACGAAATGGCTGGTTTATGTTTACATTTTTCTAGACGAGATTGCATTGAACATTATCACGCATTGCTGATTAACATTCGTGGCTTGCGTTTGCTCAATGGCTTTTTGATGATATAATACATTTTTAATGAACTTGTTATCGTGTTTATGGTGAGAAATCTATTAATTTAAGCTATTTTCAGGCGATTCCAAGCGGAATGATTCGGTTCTTGACAAGAACAATATGCCCAGTACTTGGTGAGAATGAATTCAGCTTTTAAAAAAACACCAAATCCATAACGATCACGCAAAAACCATTCAATTTTGAGCTGCTCGTTGTTGATGCGCATTGTTCATTCACCCGAACACGTGCAGTTTCTGTGCTTCTTTGAAGTGTGTATATTTTTGGTCAAATGTGTCATAATTTTTTGGTGGTTTTAAGTAAACATTTAAATCCAGACTAATTTCATCGAATAAATCACGTTCATTTTGGTCTTTGTTTGGAGCTTGTAGTCAGTGGCTTGCATTCATTCATGTTACATTTTTTTGAATCTCTTACCAAAAAACATTTAGCTTTCTTCTCAAATACGATCGCATATTTTTGCCGTTTTTGTTTCTCTTCATTTCTAAATGCTTATAATTTAACTTTGTCAAAATTTTCTTTTTAACTTTACCAAAGAAAAAATGAAGAAGGATTACAATGATCGTAAACAAATACAAACAAACAAACAAACAAACCAAGTTTTCAATGATAAATTGTGAATGTGATGAATTATGGGTTCGTGTTATACGTCAAATCCTTCTGTTTTGAAAAGTGTGCGCACTTTAATAAATATATTTTACTTTACGAATGAAACATTTGTCAAATGTCGTTAACGCGTAACGCGTAAGGCGTTCATCTTCTCAATTCAAGCAAAAGAATTCCATTTGAATGTTACGTAATCATGACGATAACAACACCGAACGTGTTACAAATCATTTTCTGTGAAGAAACCATTTCTTCAAATAGCCAATTAAAATCAAGAACGGAATATCTGATGCGCACCTATTTACATCTTGCATTTAAATCTTGGCCCAGCAACTGGTCATCTCTGCTCGAGATAAATGTCCAGATTGCAATTGATCTTGTTGTTTGAATAGATTTTGGTTGTTGATGTTGTTGTTTAAATCTGGATTCGTTGCCACATTGAGAAACTTATATCTAAAAATGGGCCAAAATAACAACGAGACAGAGAAAAATTTGTCAGCATCGAGCGAGAAAGAGATTTATTAATCGATCATGGCCGAAAATTGAATATCATGCCATCGATCGTAATCATGTCACTTAAACAGTCACCTCATGAGTGCGTTCGGGTTGCTTTTTGTGTCGTTGTTATTTTATTTCTTTCTCTCCATAATCTTTCATACAAGCGTTGAGTAAGTACATCAGGCAAGAGACAAACATAAACTGAACGCAGTCACAGCGCGAGTGAAGCAATGAACAAAATTGATGTGAAGAGAAGTGTAGAGAAGTGTAGAGAACGAGAAGAAAAAAATGACAAACATTAAAACCATATGTTTAAATAATAAGTTAATAAATAATAAAACTGTCATGTCATACACAATAACATATGAATGCATAACAAGCACAAGTACATGTACCAAGACACACACCGTACACCCGATTCACTTCATTATTTTACATTGATTTCATTACTTTTGTTTTCTGGTGCATTTTATTCGATTCTCTTGTTTGCCTTTTTCACACCACACCACATCACAAAACTATAGATGAAAGGGAACAAAACTATGGTAAATGGATGATTTTCCGTGTGCGCGCTCGAGATAGACGGAGAGCAAGAGAAACAGCGATTGAAAGAACCTAGTTGAGCTCTGTTGATGGAATGAATATAACAATTGAGAGCATCCAGGATCGACAAAGTTGTAAATGCTGTTCCAAAACTAATGTACAAAGAATACACAGAACAATCATTAGTTGTGTCCGTATTTTGAATCTAGGCAATGGCAAGATTATTGTGTTAATATTTAAGCGAGAGAGATAGAAACATCCGTCTCATTGCATATCATAACACATAAGACACAGAGATTTGAATGTTAAGCCGTTCATTTTTTTTACGCTGCATCATGCAATTTTTTACGTGCATTGCATCAAAATTGTGTGCGCCCAGTTCACATATTCCATTGGCAATCATATAACACAAAATCAAGTCAATGGGCCTGAAATTTAACTTAACAAATTCATATGTTGTGCACAATCTATCGCCACAACAACTATTTGATTAAATGAATTAGGATATGAAGAGAGAAAAAAAGGCAACACGAATGAAAGAAATATCGAAAGACTGAATGAAAAAAAAAATCCAAAGCGCAGTGTATAAAGCACACTTCATACGAAATAAACAAGAAGGAAAGAAATGAAACGAACACAAACGACATCGAGAAAAGAGAAGAAAAGAAGAGTTGAACAACAACAACAACAACAAAAACTACACACACTGAAACGAGTTGTTTGAATAAGCGCGAACGCGCCAGCTTCATACACGTTTTTCATACGGATTGAAGGGAATTGTGTGCTATTGAAGTGCGCGCACACAAGAGATGGCTAGCTTTGGATTGGATAAACATTTGTGGCACCGGAACACATGTTTTGTTATTGATGAAATGCAGAAAATTGGCACATTTTGTCAAAAATTGACAAATATCATTCAATTCGTGGCATTGCAAACAATCGTTGGATATAAATTTTAAACGCATCAAACGCACTGTGATCGCGCGTGCACAACAAATTGCAATTCATATTGTTTCTTCGTATTTATTATATGGTGAGATCGCTCATGTGAATGACGAATTCAATGTGGTAACGTAATCATATTCAGTATTCCGTGTTGTGTTCTCTCTCGGCTTGGTAAAACGGCAACAGAGATTGATGTATTGTGTGTGTTTGGCAGTGGCTGTGTATTTTCTTGGACGTTTGCAAAAAAGAATTCAGAAAATCAACGACACCGTATGGTAAAGCCATTGTGTGAATAAATTTATATAGATCGTTTAAGAATATCAAGCGAGCACACTCGCTGTGTGACTTTCCTTTCTCCACTGACTATGCCCGATTACCCAGATTTACCAGATTTTCTGGATGCATCATACTGATTCGCCAATGTAATAAAATGCAAACGCACTCATTGCCACACACATTTGCACGATTATTTTTATTGCTCGGTCGATTTGAAACAAATGCGCCTGAAATGATCTGCAAATTAAATGGGGATCTCTTTCCTTTTTCTCTTTCTTTTCAATATACGTATGCTATGCACAGCACACATTTCAAGTATGTGAAAATGGCGATAAATAACGAGCGTTTAAAGCATTTTAACGTATAGATTCTGTTGCAATTTGTCAGATTAAAGTGGATATATATATATATATATATATATATATATATGTATCTGAGATGAAATAAGATTGAAAGCTAACAGTTGCAGTCCAGCGCACGTATTTGTGTGTTTGATCCATTTTTCGTTGCTTCATATCGAAAACAGTTGCATATTTGCAATTTGATATTTGCGGTAAATATCAAATCATTGGATTCCCAGGTGATGTAATGGTAATCTCTTGGCTTTGTCAGAGTAAACCGCCGTTAATATTGGACGCCGCACAATAAAATACGATATTCATATTTAAGGGGCATTTGGCTCCTGCTGCTACTCTACTACCGCACTTCCATTTGATTTATTGCCATTTGCTTCTCGTCCCCGGGATTGTTTCATTCGATTTTTGTTTCTTTATTATTTTTTATTTTTGGTTTTGCCCATTTGTCGTCTATCTTTGATACGTCGCTGGCATGGAATTGAAAACGAACTGCATACGATGGATGTAAGCACCAACACTAAACGGAATCTAAAGCAATAAATGTGCGTACCAATTCCGAAACCAAACGATTGGGATTGTATTAATTAATATTCAAATTAGGTGTAATCTAAATGACCAAATATTTCTGAATACAATATTTTATGGTGTTGTTCTTGTGTTCAATGTGACTTGTCTTGGTTTGCTGTCGGCACATTGCTTTACAACTAAAAGCAGTGCGAACGTCAAATAAACAACAGCAAAATGAGGCATTTGTGAAGAGCGGCAGTTCATTAATTGTCGTTCTCTCTGTGACGCTCTGTGATGAAGACACAGTTTTTGTTTTTTTCTCTGTGGTTGTGTTTTCACGTTGAACCGATCGTCATGACGGTGTGATGATGGTTTCATTTGACTAGATCTCGGGGATTTTCTGTGTGTGTTTCTTTTAATTCTTTTAACTATTTTGTTTCGTTTGTGTGTTCATTGTATGTGGCCAATGCTACGCATAATGCATGTTTCAAATTGTCTGTTTTATTTCGTTCGTCTCTTGACATTTCATTTTTTATTCATTTTTCAATTTATTTTATTGCTTTTGATGGCATTTGTAGCGATAGATGCTTGTCTTCAAAGAACATTGAAAGTTAAGAGAAGAGAGAAAAAAAACGAAACGTAAAGAAAGAAACGCGCTACTCATTTGAATAATTCTCTTCTCATTGTGAAAATGCTTTAGCATCAATTTTGACCATATGGTCAAAACGAAAAATCAAATACACTTTGTTATCTATTCCCGTTATGTGTCATTGTTCGAGTGCACTCATTTAAACACACACACACCTGGTACAAAAAATATGCCAATTTTGCATGTTTGAAGGTGATTTGTACAGAAATTTTTGCACAAGGTCATCGAGAATGTAAAAATACAGCCGATTCTGTATGGAGTTTGGTAAATGCCTTTCGGAAATGGTGGTAAATAGTACGAGGATAATTATGAAATTGTTGTGGTTTTATCTGCGCATTTCGATCAAATTGAATGTATGCTTTGATCCAATTGAATGCGATTACACAATTGCTGACGAATCACTTTGGCCGAAATGCTCCAAGGCACAATAACACCCCAGCACACGGTATTTCATTGAATTTGACTTCTTTTCTTCTATTTATCGATGTAATGGAATTTCAATCAATTATGATTTTTTTTGTTTTGAAACGATTTTCGTGGACAAGTAGTTTTACTATGACACATAAAAAAGCAGTTACAAGGAATGCTGAATGAAATTACATCCATGATTATAGACGGTAACATTTTTTAAACAAGTGTCTGTTTTTGGTAAGCACCTTGACAAATGAATAGCTGATTGAAATGGGAAAAGTGTTCATTTTTGGTTGCGTCCGGTAATGTGTTCGATCGACCAAAAAATAAATGTTTCACATGTTCAAAAGATTAATTAAAATTTCATCAGCATTTAACAAGCAAGTTGATGGTTTTTTAAATGAACAAACCAAAAAACCACATGCAGTTTCAGAAATATGGAATTTAAGCATAATTTTTTCTCCATTTTACACTTCTCGTATGATAAAAGACGATCACGAAACGGCGACTTAACAAATATTTATTTTTTTTGCGCAGTTCAAGAAATCCGTGTATTAAACAGTCATTGGAAAAATAACACCCTTGAAATGACATCGTTGAATAATTTATGCGAATTCACTTCGATGTGCCGGATAAAAGTGTGAGCAAGCTGAAAATGTAGCTGAAGAAATAAGCGAAAATAATAATAAGAATGAGAATACGGATGCTACCGCTGTTACGTATATTATAGACAGTTGGCGCAAAGTGCGAATGTGACGACACTTTACAAGAACAAGAATTATTACCTGATAATTAAGTGTAAGTAAAAGCATGATATGGTGTCTGAGCTGGTGTACTGAAAAGAGCAACAGCAACAACAGCATCGATCCGATTGGATTTACATTTGCGAAATGTTACATTTCAATTGACACTTCAATTTCGAACATTCGATTAAAATTATTACGTGTAATTTTGCATTTGAATGTATGGCCAAAGAACACGCAACACCACAACACACGGTCACAGAACTTAGTCACCTCAAACGCCCTATTCATTTCATTTGAGGTTGGCTTCACCATTTCCAACCAGGTTTATAGTGTAGATTGTGTGCCACTTTGTGATATTTTAACACTTGTTCTCGCCACCACTGACAAAAGAAATAAATTTCATTTGGTGTTTTTATCTTTTAACACTGCTTTGATTGCCAACTACATTGGCTTAAATGGTGATAAGCAATGAACTGATTTTGTGAAATCGATTACAATTCACAACATACGGTTTTTCGATGGTGTCTCGTTTTGCTGGCGAAAAATTATAATAGTCGAACACGAATAGGAAATTGGTAGCTATTTTAATGAGATTTTCACATCGTTAGGACATTCCCATACAAATATACAGTGATGATGGATAGTCAATGACAGACAGCGCCACAGCTAATGAACTAAATTTTCACTATAGTTTCTTATTGACATTTTTCAATATGGCGCCGGCATGCGGTACAAAATGTATGGAGCAGTTTCGAAAAAGAAGAAGCAGTATAGGGTACACTTGTGTCCTCACGATGGATTTTCAATAATCTCGAATGTCCGTCAAAAGAACTGCACGAATTGATAGCCAAATGTATTATTAGTTCTGTATTTTCAATGTAATATGTTGATTCGAGTTGCCCAAATTTGGATCTGAAAAAATAATTGGGTCGTTTTTGAATGACATTTGAAATGTTATCGATTGAAAATTCGCCAGTTCAACAGTTTGTCAAATATTTTTTGCTCTACAGTGTTTGAATTTGTATCTGGTGGTTTATACAAATGCAAATAAACTATGATTTTCAAGAGAATATTTGGAGATTTTCTAAGTTTCATTCAAAACTGCTGCCTTTTTTTACTTAAAGCCATCACTTTGTTGCTTAGGATGCTCAGATTCAAAAATATTTACCACCCCAAAATGTACCCCGCACAGTCTACATCTAATGATGAATTTCAAACAAGAATAAATTTCGAGAAGGAAATTTTTTTGTGACGATAAATATTAAAAATTACTCGAAAATCATCGCCAGACTGTAGACTGTGCGGGGTACATTTTCAAACTGAACATTCCTACACTCAAACGCTTTCACTTCCAAGAAGGTTTTAACAAGTTTTTTTTTTAGTCGACATCGTATTTTCAAACATTAGGAAACGAAATTCGCTCGCTTTTACAACAAAATATATGAAAAGTCGTGATTGCAACACATTTTCTCCATTCTGGTGGCAGTTGAAATCGATAGATTGAAGGTAGATGTCCGTTGATTACGTTGCCAGATAACGCGTACGTGTTTCGCAACCGCTACCGTTAATTTCGTATGTGTTTGTGTGTATAAATTTCCGCCATGGACATTATAAATAAAATGGTTCAAATTGCAAAGCAATTTTTTTTTCATATCGACTGCCATTACAATGGTTGTGGCTTTTTTTTTGACGATATTAAATTTCCGTTGGTTGAATGAATATGGCCGCAGGCAAACTGATTGCCGAAGAGATGTATCGCTTCGTGAGCTGAAAATTCGATCAGAGCACGAGAATGAAAGATGCACAACATTGGTTCGTGTTGATAGAACCTCTAGGAACTTGTTATAGCGGCGTTTAACAGTCAGCCGCACTTTCTGGCACAAACACCCATTCATTAACGAGCAATTAAAGCCGGAGATTTGCATCACAGATAAAAGGCAAGCAAACGCAATGAGATTTTTAGTTTTGATTAAATCAATGTCGCATTCTGACTTTCAAGAACCGTATACATAACAAACAAACAAACAAACAAACAAACACATGAAAGAAAAAAAAATATTGTAAAGAGAATTTGCACTGAATCATTTGGTTAGTTATTTTGATTGTGCTGAACAACTTTCTGGTTGGTGAAAATGAAACACGCAAAATGTATGACAAGCAACACTAACAACAATGACAAAAAAATCGAAATTCTTAAAATATTTCATTGTCGCACGCTTTTCATTCGTCTTCATCTTTTTTTTTGTTGTTGGTTGTGCCAAACGTTATCTGATGAATGTTTACGCGATGCATTTCGTTTTATCAAGAATGTGCGTGCCGATTAACAATACGCGGACGAGAGAGAGAAATCCGTCCAATGAACCAAAACGCAGGTAGGCATTCGATAAATTCATTTTTTTTCTGTTTTGCCGTTGGTTTGCCAAACCATTTGTAATGGAATCGGGCAGAAAAATGCCGATTTATCCATTAAAAGCGGTGTGTGCATCGATTAAGAAAATTGTCACCATTTGCTGACACGAACATCCAAACCGGCACCACGTTAAATCGGGCCTAAATGCGAGATGATCTCGGGCAATTACAGAATCAATTTAATTGAATTTGATCATCTGTTCATCTTCAGTGCTGATAAATTATAGACTTGCGTCATCGATTCGTGAGATGAGAAATGAAACATGAAACCAAACGAACGCTTTTGATACAGTTGATGATTGAATGTATGATTGAATGGATATAGTGGCAGGCTCACAGGAAATCCCAATCAATTCGGTTGATCGAATCGTCGAGATGAATCAAAGCCCAGATCGGAGTTTACCTCTTCATTTAGTCATGCAACACACATTGAGAGAACACATTGATTTGCACCGAAGGTAAATGAGAAACCGATGGTGTGTGTGTGTGTGAGTGTGAAGTGAGTACACCTTTCACATTGATTGAGTAATTTACAAAATTGCATAATTACGTATCAAAACGCTAGGTTTAATGGTATTTTTTTCGTTGGTTTTGACATCGCTCTTCCTCATGCCAACACATTTACATTATGTTTAACACTCGTCATAATTTTATGTTTATTTGCCAACGAACGTTGTTTGGCGTTGTTGTGGTTTTATAGCTTGCGCCTGCGAAATTAATAACGTTTCGTTGTTACTTCTTCGTATCGGCCGATGTTTGTATTTGGTGCAGTCAAATGCATGGTGAATATTGAATTATAACATCAATATATAATTTTGTGCTGTTCATTTTTTGGTAATATCTCCGGCAAATAATATCTTATGCGTGCACAGAGTGCACACAGCGCAAAAATATTTGGATGAATTTTACACAAAGAGCCTGAGACCAAATTAAATGAGATAACAAATTGTCGCTTTTCCCACAAAACAAACACAACGTTATTTGTTTTTTTTTTTCGTTTCTTACACATTTTGAGAAATGATCACACTGTCTTTTGGATCATTCGCATTCTCATTCTTCCTCTTCCAGCAAAGTTCAATCTGCCAATTATTTTATTAGCAATTGTTAATGTCTAATGAAAAATTAAACAATTTTCTGATGCGCATCGAAACATTTAATCCATTTATAATACCACCACGATTGAGCGGGGAGGGAAACGAATGAGACGGAACATGCGAGAAAAAAAAAAGATGCATGGAGTCTAGTTCAGTACTGTAATCAGTGTATGAAATAGTCGAAAAAAAAGCGGCTCAAAAAGAGCAAAAAAAATGGCAAGGCACAGCATAAGAAATACAAGGTGATAGGTCACATGGAACGCTTTAAGCCCTTAGGGTACGTGTGCAGTTTGAATAATAACACAACAGAACAGTTCGAGATTTTTTGTTCGCATATTGAATTTGCTGTTGATTCTCTAGGTGTGTTTTTGTTGTTGTTGCTGTTGCTGTTCTGTTTGCGTATGTTGCGCGTCGTTATTTCAGCGACCCCATCTCACTCGTTTGCCGAACAGCCAATGTGTAATGATACATACGTCGTACGTGGATATCAAATAAATACGGTTATCGTTATAATGTTCATTATTGTAAAATTAATGTTTTGTTGTATGATATTTTAATACAGCATAAAATATAAAGGGAAAGCACACAAAAACCGCAGTCAACAAAATGCAACATCGAAACACACATCGCAAGAACCAAAAAAAAGAAATACACACACATAAGAACCAACGAAAAAAAACATTTTGTTTTGCCGGGCCTGTGTATGCATAATAATTTAAGTGCATTTTGATTCACATGTAAATATGTAATGAGAATTATCTCGCATAAAACGCATAAGCATGTGCAAATGGACCGAGCGAAAGAGAAAGAATGAGCAAACAAAAAGAAATGAACAACAACAACAACAACAACAAAACGGTTTCATCGACAAAGTAATTGATTGCACAAGAAAAATGCCTTCGAAATTGTAATGCAGTTTTGCGAATATGCGAAATGATGGAAAAGTGCGCACATTCGATCAGTTTTTTTTGCTATGTTTTGTTTCATTTTAATGAAATGTTGGCGCTGAATATCACTTTGAGAACATTTTAATAGAAAGCGAACTCTTGCTATTGCATTTTATTAAAGGCCAACCATTTTCCAATTCAATTATCAAGTGATCTCCCGATCGCCGTGTGCAATACGAGAATTATATTTTTGTATCACTCTAGTTTTTTTTGCAGCTCAATTCTTTTGAGTTTCAATGAAATGGTTCTCTCATGCGATTCCATAAATCCGATCGTTTGAAATAGACGACGAATGAAAGAAAAAAAAACCAAACATCAAATAATATCGATCTGTTTGGCTGCATTTGGTTTTGGTTTGGTTTAGTTCACATAAGTTGTGTCCCGGTTATTGTATACGATCGATACACTTAGATATCTTCTCCTCGAACTTGTGAGTTCAAATAGTTGTTGTTGTTTTGCATTTTAAGGTTTGAACATGCCTAAGACTGATTTTTATGTGATGTTATGAGTGATTCTTATTTATGGATTTTCATTTACGATGCGCCACAGTGCGCGCGAACTCTGCGCAATAATAACAAAAGCCACGTTCGAACCGCTCTTTTTTTGCACTTTTCGCTCATTTCCATTTGCCGTTTGCTCAATTCAATTGAAAACCATAATTCATCTGCACATTGCAATTACATGAATAAATAATAATAAAATATTAATTACAATTCATATTTTATTCTGTTCGATGTCTGGCTAGATGCGTGGATCCCGTAGCCTTGTTAGAGATTGTGAATTTTCATGTTCTTGCCTTCTTTCAATCGAAAAGTGTGCGAATCCATCGATGGCATCAGTTGTCATCTTCTATTTCACTCTGTCGAATCGTAACACCTATTCTCTCCCTCTCTATCTCTGGTACAATTTTCAATTTCAATGGATTCAACAGAGAGAAAATATCACATTTGCGCTAAAATAAAATCACATTAATTCATTGATTTGCCTATAAAAATAGTTGATCAATGTAAAAAAAAAAGTGTTTTGTGTGTGTGGCTTTTTGCCAATGTGCTCAATCTGGTCTGTGCGCGTCAGTTACCTTTGGTTAGACTAGAGCAAAAACCGATCGATTCATAATTTTTTTTTTGGTCCGTGTGTATTTGCAGTAATACAAAGCAATAAACTTATCAATTGCAAATGTCTGTAATTTTTTGACAACCGGGCATACAACAACTTACACATCCGATTCGAAAATTGACTGTTGCTTCATGCTTGATTTCTGCTATTTCTTCAATTTTCCATTTGGCAGTGCAAAGAATTGAGCCCAAGTGCAAGGAACATGATAAGAACAGCTCTTTTCAAGTCTTTAAAATGGTTCAAAAAGAAAAAAAAACATGCAAACCCATTCAATATCGGATACAACAAAAAATGGCATAACATACGTTTTCGATGTATACAAGTTTACCGGGCGAGACACTCCCAAGTTGAAGCTTATTCGTTCAATTGTTTGTCTATGAAATGTTCATTCGCATGTTCTTTTGCTTGTGATTCGGAGAGCTTGAAGAGCGATACTCGACTCTTGTATTGTTCGCACCAGAAACATTTCTACTTGTCCATGGCTTAAGATGCTCTCCTTATGCCCATACACATCTTCAACCGCATCAATTCGACGCGCTCTGTCTTTCGAGTTTACTGTCATCATTTTGTCGCATTTGTTGTTATTCTCTTATTCCAGTTGCTCTTTTTTTTGCTCTTTCACATTTATTAACAAAATGCATGTTTTATGTCGCGCGATTTTAGTTGTTGTCGCATTTCCGTTGTGACACCTTTTGGCTAGCCTTTTGGTCAGCATATTGCACAAATGAATTTTATCCGAATCGAAGCAACGCACACACACACACACACACCGAACAGAGTATGAATCGAAATGATGATCTCACACTTCGAAATGTGCCATGGGCAACAAAGCACAAATGTTTCAGCATACCGTTTTTTTGTTGTTGTCTCGTTGCTTTATTTGCAACGTCTCGCACACTTATCGGCTGTCAAGTTTCGAACGATGTAAGTGATATTAAGGAATTCGACAGCTTAAACATTGCGTCGCATAGTTACATCCCATAAAAACTCGTGAAAATGCATAAAAATCGCTGTCAGAGCCACAAATTATTGCTGGTGACTAGCACTTTATTCAACGTGCATATGGTTCCGTCGACAATTCACGTGCACTCACAAACAATACCTTATCTAGCCAAAAAAAGGGGATAGAGATATAAACTAGAGTGCACAACACAAGTTTGACCAAATGCTCTGTCGTTCAGTGCCGTTTCACCTTTTCTGCATCATTGACTTTATTTCTCTATTTAATAAAGTCAATTCTGGGTATTTTCCTACAGATTCAGTGACAAGAAGGTTGTACAATTACATAACAAACATGAAGGATCAATTTCATTAACATCTATGACTTTTAAGCACCTTCCGCCCAGATTTTTTTTTTGTTCAATTAACATGTAATTTCTGATGATTTGAATTGGGCGTATTCAATTGAAAATCAATAAAAATTGTTCTAATTGCCAGTGAGGGCCAAAAATAAACCATGAGTGGCATTAGCCGATTAGAATCCGGATTTTGTAGATGCTTCTATGCAATGAACTCAAATTGGCTAACAGATGACATTTACCACGTGGCAACGACGATTCACTTGAGAAATTTATTCACTGACGGTTGTTAATGTTAATGTTGCACGTGAAATTGCTCATTGACGGCGGCTGTTGATGCCAATTCAGATGCTATTGCTGCTGCTGCTGCTTGATGCTGTAAGAGTGTTTGGTGTTCATGTAAAGTGGCGAAACAGGAAATCAAATTGATGCAAATGTGCCCACGCAAAAATTTCAAACACTAACAACCATATTTTTTGTTATATGGCTGTTGTCATTTTGTGCTGGCGCGAGTGTGAACGTGCGCACGATGCCTATCGCCCACCACCCAATAGATTGGCCGTGCCTCAACCGCTTTCCCAATCTAATAGTAATTTATTTGTATTTGCTGTTTGTTGAGATGTTTTTGCTCATATCTATTTTTTTTTTCGTTCACCTCACTCATCAACAATTATTTATTCCTCATGAGCTTATTTAGTATTACACATCAATAATAGTTTATTCATCAGTCATCACATTAAATTGTGATTGTCAATGTCCTTAATAAAACGAACTAAAAACTATGAAGTCAAAATGGTGAAATTGTTTGGGTCAAATTCTAAAGTGGTTGAAAGATTTCTTTATTTCTTGTTTACTTTTTTATGCAGTGATTTTACATGGAGGTTAATTGATCTACAATGCTATTATGCTTTTTATATTCAACGATTTCATGTGTAAATACGAAAAATGGCGCGAAGAACTTAACTTTTTGAGAATTGAGACACATTCACCTAACTAATCAATTATAAATTAATCGTTTCCATCGAGTTGTTTGACAGCTTAAAATCCAAGAGCATACAACTGCGTGGTGCTTAAAACAGTTTTTTTGTTCGTTTGCATGTTGTTCACTTGTTAAAAGCTAAATGCATTTTTGAATAAATCAAATGTGAAAACCTAAATAGGAACACACACACAAAAAAAACAACAAAATTACTTGGTTTGAAACCTACGTGATGGATTCTTTTACTTGAGCCTCATTTAATGTGATTTTGTGTACTTTTTTAAAGCCAATATTTGGCATTATTTGTTTCATTAAAATGTTATAACAGATAGAATTTATGTTAAAAACAATTCGACTATTGATCGTATGTTTGGGCCTAGGTTTGGGCATTGTATGCAAGCCAAATGCTTCAATCACCAATCTAAATGCATATTATAAGCTTGAGCATGGTGAAAAATTATGAATATGAATATGAAATAGTGACGTAATTTTATAAAAATAATACAATTATGGCATGCAATACGCTAAAGTGCTTAGAATAGCAGAGGTATGTCGTACGTTTCCAACGGAATTAATTTAACCAAATTGTGCCCATTTACATTCAAAGACCATCATCAACCATATACACTCGGAATATTGCTCACAATGGCATAGTTTTCGTGATACTTTACAATTTTTCTCTCTCTCTTTCTCTCGCTCTTGATTTTTCTACTCTAAAATTGTATAATCAAACAACCATCATTACAGATTTTTCACCAGGTCTCGTTTTTGCCTAATCGGGCAGTCAAATAAATTTGTACAGTTCATGTGAGTACGCTTATTCGATTTGTTGCTGCAATTTTTTTTTGTCGTTGGTTGTTGTAGCTTTACAATGAGAATTTATGGAAACCAGCGATCAGCTGCGAATAATTTGAGGTAATTTACCTCGATTGACGTGGATTGCGATGTGTTGTGCGCACAATACACACATCTCAATTTACACATTGAAATATAAACATTGAAATTTAATAGTCTCTCTTGCTCTCTCCCATTCGATGAAACTGCATGCATGCTGCAAATACACGATGTGTGTGTGTACCTTACAACGGTTCAGTATAAGTTTTCATTCATAAATTTCATGGAGTTTGATAGTTTTTGCGTTGTTGTGTATTTTGCTTGTTCACTGTTGCTGCTGCTGCTGCTGCTGCTGCTGCTGCTGCTGTGGCTGGTTCTTTTTTTTCTTGCTGCAATTTAACTCGCTAAAGTCGGTTATTTGCCAAAGACACCCGAGAGATTCAATGCACGACTCAAGCTTTTTCTATTCACTAGTATAACATTTTTATGAATGAATTTTTTGTTGCGCTGCTGTGGTTCATTGTGGCACACAAACACACACAGACACACACACACACAAAATAATAACGAAACGTATCGACATATGTGGAAATAAGCGAAGCACATGATTACATCGCACGCTCCGTTACTATGGTGAGATTGTAGCTTCAATGTCTCAATGAAAACGCACATAAACGACCGTGCACATTTGCACACTGTGTATCGCCTTTCAATGAAATTATCTAGATGCTTTTCGATGCAACACCGTCCTGTCCCGTTGTTGTTTTGATAAATGAACTCTTGAAACAGAAATATACAGCGACGACAACAACAACAAAAAACAGACGCATACACATTAAAAAACAACAACCACAACGAACGAGCGACGACAATATTCATTTGCGCGTTATGCGAATAGAAAGCATAGCGCACGACCAAATGCTAAAACACCGATGGAGAGTTTTGTAGTTTTCGCATGTTGTGTGTTGAGCTCTCTGCAATTTCAACATGGATAATTATATCAAGGAGATTAAAGATTTTGCGATTGCATGCTGAATTTTCAATTGAATCTTAATGAAAACTGATGCAGAAATGATTGGTACGCGTAGATATATGTGTGCACCACTGCAAGGGTACGATATAAGATGCAATACATATGCGTCTTGTGCATGGATATAAAAGAGTTCTTTTTTTTAAACTTTGGAATTGGTGATGTGCGTGGGATGCTATCTAATCTTAATGCAAAAAGACGTGGATAAGAATGTAAAACACAACAAAAGAATGAAGAAAATTGTAAAAAAAAACAAAATTCGACGCTATGACATTTTAAAAATAATATAGATATTTATGCTGCTCTGAGATCGGATACGCTTCGATGTCATCACTTGGTGTAGTAAAATTATAAAGTTGGGTGTTCGGATGCTTTAGAATTCTGATTTGAAACCAATCGATGCGACTGGACCACGGATTACATCCTCGCCACCAAACGATTCCATCCATGAAATTGGATTGAATTTTGCACGTCCATCCGGTTGTGGTACTTCAATTTCATTTTCAAGCTGTTCGTATGCAAAAATCATATATCGATGTTCACCAGAGAAGACGGGTGGATCTGGTGCAGTGTAACCTGAATATAAATTTGAACAATTAGACAGCGTGTCGCATGGAAAAAAATGGAATTCAATTATAAACTTACCGACAATGTATTCGCCAACATCATAGGTTAAACCCTGTCGCAACCATTCACCCTGTTTATTTATAGTTTTATATTGTTAGTTCGTTGATTCGACACTTTACTAGAAATATCGTTCACTTTCAATCAAAACACTCACCGGAACATTCGTAACCAACCAATGCAAATAGAATTGACCATTTGAATGATGTGGATAGTCTGGATCAATCATCATTACCGTGTAGCTGCGGTCCTAGGAGAATGAAAATGGATCAAAATGATGTGCACAAAAATCAATATCCACTTGATTTATATTTGAAGCTGTTCTCATTCTGTGCTATCAATTAAGTTAAACATAGTCAAGGTCAGTCAACGCCTGACCCAATTGAATTGCAATTTTGCTCAATTTGTTTATTCAAGACTCAAATGAAAAATCAATAAGATAGGATAAATTGCAGTTTTATTAACAATTTTATAGACTTGATGATCAACACACATTTCAATGAACTTTCATTTTCTTTGGTTTTCTTAGCTTAGTCTACAGTTCACCGAAAATTGAAATCTAGGAAGTTCATTCGAAAAATTCATTGTCGAAAAAATCGGATCTTGTAGATGATTTGTTAAGTGATTGTCTGAAGATTGGTTTTTTGTGAACTCTAAACTAGGTTTAATGCGATTTTTTTGGTTCTTGCCACTAACAATAACATTTTTTTATAAAAACAATTTTTTAGAAGGTTTTGATCTTTCAAATTTTCATTTCGCACATATTCATTCATCATTCACATCACACACACACACACACAAAACTTACCGATTTCGCGCGACCATAATAGACCAATGGCTGTTCAGCAAAAACATGTTTAGCAATGGCCGTATTACAATTATCACGATTAACTGAAAATCCAGCATGCGAAACACTCATAATCATTGGATCAAATATACAACCATTTAATAATTCGGCTGGAACAATCAAACGACATGATTGGCAAATGGATAGCAAAAAGCACACAATAAAATACAAACGGAACATTTTCAAAGTGATTGTGTTACAAACGGAATCAAAATTCATACTGACACCATGTAAAATGAAAAACCAACTAAAATGCCAATCCGAAGCTTAACCAAATTTGCCAGGCACGGAAAAGTGGCAAAACAACCAACTATTTCTACCTTCGAAACAAAAATAGCAATCAAGTGGTATGACATAGGGGTTTTGCCCTAGTCACATTGAATAACTGGAAAAGTGCTAATCCGAGACTCTGTCGCTTTTTTTTACTGTCTTGTTCAAACATTCTATTTTCAGTAGTTTTTCCATGCTTCAACGCTCGTTCGGCACAAGAAAATCTATTATATTCAAATCAACAACCACAACGCGCGAACAATACGGCTTACGACTTTTAATTGTATTGTGACTTTATTGATTTTCTTTCAACAATGTATTTGCACGTTTTGCAGAATGTGAGGGGGCTAACGAAGAAAACAGATCGTCGAGACTTTTCTTTTGCCTGCCACGTGGAAAATTGGGTCATTTTATTGCTGCGATAAATTTACAATTTTGCCATACGTTTTGAACCATACCGAATGTTTAACGTCTTATACGACATATTAACAACGGAAACTTCTTTGTTCGTCAATTTGTCGTGGCAAGGGTTAAAATCGAATGAGAAATGCTTTTTCAACACGCGATACTTTGTTTACAGCAACAGCAAGACCAAAAAAAACAGCAACCACGCTAAATTCCATTTGATGTTCGGTTGAAGACAGGCGATATGGAAACTGTACAATAGAATTCATAAGAATACAATACGATCATTTGATTTTGAATTTTAATTCGATTTGCTTTGTCTTCGAGTTGCAAGTTTTGTGTTCAATATTCACTACACAATTCATATTTTATATTGCGCTGAAATGTATGCAATCCGGTTTCTATGATGTGCTGAGTTCAAATGTGACGATTCTAAATGATAATTCCTGTGACAGGTGGTTTCTAGAAGTTTTCAATTTGTTGTGTTTTTATTTGAAGAAAAAAAAAACATTCGACGAAATTGTATTCTAGAAATTTTTAATTTTATGATATTATATTTCTATAGAAACTTATCATAAATTGTGTTCTTCCACCCATTTGACAGGTTTTAAGCCGTTCAAGTGTCTAATGCTTGTTCTTTGCGTTTTCGTAAAGATACAGTAAACAGTTTGAAGAAAGCGAGAATATTACATTTAAGAACATTGAAATTAGCTGAGGTCAAGACTTTGTTTGTGAAATAATTTCGATGTAAATTGTTAACATAAAATGAATTTGATTGAAATCACTCACATAAAACAAACATTATTATACTTATTGAATATCAATCAGTCAGTCTAAGTCTGGTACTTAAATGTGGACATGACAGATGGCGCTGTCGTCACTTGCTGTTGAAATAAACCTTATAAAAAAAACTTTGAATATTTCATATAATTCAATATCAATAGTGAATTGAAGAAATTCTATTGATACAGTGCAGATGACATCAAACGAAGTGATTTGCTTAAATAAAACACAATGGTTTATCTTAAAAGAAAAACAAATAAAAAATAAACTTTATTTAAATTACACTCTATAGTATTGTATTTAATTTTTTTTTTAAGTGGGATTTTCCGAGTATTTTGAGATGTTTATACATCTAATAAGTAATCTAGAGTTACATTGCTCAATTCTTTTTACATAAATGTCATTTCGTTAATATTTTACACATTTCATTCTCAAACTGCCTTCGATCAAATTAATAAATATATAGTTGAAATGTTTGCTAATATCTTTTTTGTTGTGTGTTTGTTCAAAATAATTGTGCATCGTTATTTAAAGTCAACAATGACTTCTAAAGTCTGAACGATTGTAAGAGTCTAAAGTGTTTTGCTGTATTATCAGCAGTTGAATGAACACGGGTCGATGGCAGTAGACTATTAAAAAAAAAACAGATTTTACCCCTACCGAAAATTGTATGTTAAATCTTATGAAATTCCAAACAATTCGAATTACACAAAAATTGAAAGCAAAACAAAAATCGATACATTCAAAGGGCATTTAAAAATTGACTCATTTTGTTTACTAACTAATGCTAATGAAATTACATTTTAACTTCGTTCAATTGGAAAATAGTTGTTGCCTAAATATTTGAAAACAAATTTACGGTCATCAAAAATGTTCATTGTACAAAAAATGTCTATAATTTGGCGCTACTGTTGCCATTGCCGCCACTCCATGAAGCCTGATGATTTCGTGGTGCCAGACGCAATGAATTGCGATCATCTTCATCAACAACCGGTTCATATGCTTGATTTATTTGACCAGCATTGCCGCTAACGCCATAAATTTGTGAATTTGGTCCACCATTCACATCGAACACATCTTTAACACTTATTGGAAGTGCATTCGATGTACGATGTGTTCGCATCGGTTGCCCATGATTATTATTCATTTGCTGAGAACAACAATTTTGATTGATTTATTACATTTATTTCATCACATTTTAATGCAAAATGAAGAATACTCACGTTTGTTACGACACCATATTCATTGTTCGCACCGAGCGTTTGCATTTGAGATTTTCGTCGTTCAGCCATCACTGAGTTTTTTCGCACTTCGAGTGCTCGTATCGTTTCTTGTCGCATTGTCATACGACGCGTCAGTATTGGAGTTCCTGAATGAAATCAATGTACACTTTTATTGGCTATTCTACGGGGGGAAGGTGTTGATTTTTTACTCACTATTTTTACTTGGATTATTTTCATCTGCCGTTAATTGTAAGAAACGCTTTTTGAAAGCCACATCCAAGGTACCAATTTGTCGTCGTGGTTTGGCTGCTTTGTCCAAATTTTGAATTGTACGCCGTCGAGCTATTCGATCTGGACCACTGCCCGAATCATTGTCATAATCACCGTCAATACCTTGCAAACGTTGCAGATTTTTTACAATTTCCACAGCATGCTAGTGAACAACATGGTAGAATTTTAAGTTTAATGGTGCCTTAAGTTAGAACACTCAATTTAGTAAGTTACCTTATCGATAAGCGCATCCGAGCTCAGCTCTTCAGCCTTCTTGTTGCAGCAGAAGTTCAATTCGGTTGCGGCCAAAATGTGTGACAATGTTCCAAAACGATGGAACAACATCGCCGTAAATTGAATCACCAAAATTAACGCGAAAAAGAATACAAATACCAATCCAATCGGCTCCAATTGTAAATATTCTTTCGATATGTGAACCTGATGGAAATTTGATACACAAAGTATGATATTACATCTTCCACTCTATGGTTCATGTCATGTTCAATATTTAAATTTAGTTAATAGCCCAGCAAGTAAAAAGTACACAAATTTTCGCATTTTAAGTTATTTACATTTAGAAATAGATAACATTGCTTATGAGGACTCAAAGCAAAAGATGTTTTATTTTTATAAACATAAACATTAGTCACATCATTGCTTTTGAGTTTTGAAATTTCGGATTTTGAATTTTGAATTTCGACACGTTGAAAAAATTGGCAATTTTAAAATCTGAATTTTGAACTGGGCCAAAAATAAAATCCAATGTAAGAGAAATTTTTATGTGCGGTCTGAGTTATTGGTACAACAGAAACTATGAGTTCGGACAGTAAAAATCATGCACAACAGAACTGATCGAAATGACTAGTTACTACTGACAATTCAAAAAGTAGAAGAGTTTCAAAGTAAATACTTGAAAGTAACTACCAAGACATTTTTGAAAATTGAATTTGGTTCATTTTTACTGTTGAATCATTTCTGACTACCATTTTATAAATAGCTTAAATGCACACACAAAATGGTGAAAATGAAATTTTGTAAAAAAAAAACAATATACGATATTAAAAGGGGATAGGATATTGAAGATTAGAAAATTAAACATTTTTTTTCAAGTCATTTTGCTTCTCCAAATGGTAAAGTTGAAACGCTTGAAAAGTGTGAGAAACATTTTATCGAGAGTAGGAGTTATGGAAGTGAGGATTTAATATTTTTGTTTTAAGTACAGTTCCAAAAACGTGCACGGTATTAAAAAAACAACAACAACAGAATTAACAATATCCAAGTGATCGTCATATTTTCTTTTGTCAGTCCGTATTAAAGATTGTACCATGTCATAAATTAAGTGATTTGGAAGAATTTGGAAGAATTGCGAGCTATAAACACAGACACATAAATAGGGAAGTCGTGCAAAGTAGTACACATAGTGATAGAGTAACTAGTTTGAAACTAGGATCATATTTTGGTTTTTTTTTTTTGGTGAAGTTAAGTTTTATAGTTAGATTTCACATTTATTCCAAATCAAAAGTGATTTGAAAAAACCAAATAGTGTGTAAATTATAGAACAAGAAACACCAACAAAATTTTAAAAAAAGAAGATAATATGTAATTTATATCCAACCTCGCCCGTTTCCTCACTATATGTGATATTGGTACGGATGCCGAATGGCCAGTTTATGTGAATTTTGTCTTTGTTCAATTGCATGAGGAATACAATCAATACGAATAAGGCGTTGAACATGAAAAATGCGAACACGGATTTGTTGCGTAGTTCGATAAGATCCTTTGCAACTCGTGCCTATTTGCGATATTTATTAAATCGATGATACACGTTTTGTGTGTTGATGTGGGGCGCGCAAACCGAGTCGATGATAAGCGAATGCATTTTGTGAATTTATGTCAATTTGTATGGTTTGTTTTGGTTTATGGGTATTTTTGTATGTTTTTGGAATGTGTAAATTTTCATTTGGTGGTCCAAAAGAAAAAAAAAGAAAAAAAAACAAAAGAAAAAAAGAGAAAATTAATAAATTGAACTTGAAGGGACACCGTTCCATTACGTCGCCATGCTAAAATGGCTCTGTGATGTGGTGTCCCTCTAACGTTACCTCTTGTGTGCTTTCATCGTAGGTTATATTTGTTTTAACACCGAGTGGCCATTTTATGTGAATATGGTCCTTGTTCAATTGCAGCAGAAACACAATCATCACAAACAATGCATTAATCATGAAAAATCCAAACACTGACGAATTTCGTAACTCCTTTAAATCAGCTGCTATCCTAGCCTGAGTATGGACGGAATCATTGGATGTTTGAGGTGGTCAATGAATTTTTGTTTGTTTGTATTTTTTTAATTCAATGGTCGCATGATCCGAAGTTGGTACTTCTTATCACGGCTTTCAAATGGTCGATTACAGCCTACTTACCTGACGGCCACATTATTCTTAAAAACTACCTTAAGCATTTGCAACGATTCGTTTTGAGCTTGAATTCTCTATATAAGTTTTAAAAATAACCATTTCAATTGTGAAACAAATTTAACGAACAGAATTCAAATTTCCAATCCCAAAACGAACGTTGCAAAACAGAAAATGCGTTCCCAACGGGAAAAATACCTGTTCTTCTTTGTCCTGATCGATTGGATATAGATACTTGTCGATAAGATCTTTCCAGAATTGAATTTCCGAGCTGGATAAGAAGTCAACTTCACCTTTCTTAAGATCTTGATCTTCGATCCAATATGGATTTGTGAGGAAATCTCGATCATCACGATGTACAGTTGATGTTTCTGAGTCGGAATGAACACTATCCTCATCAGTTTCTTCAGCCACTGAGCCCAAATGATGATCACGTGAGCTACCCGATGCGGTACGTTTGCGATGTTGAAAACCATGTGGATCGACAACATGTTCGATTGTTTCGATTTTCTTTTGAATTGTTGTCAAAGAGTCAGCGATGTGTGCCAATTGAGCTTTTTCATTGCTAGTTTTGCCGTGTGTGCAGAACATACACCTGAAAAGTCCAGCCAAAGAGAGTTCAATGGAACCTTCTTCATCATCATTATCACCGACACCACCCTGCAAAAAGCTCAACAATGACTTTTGTTTGGCCCGTTTTGCTGCTTCTTCGGCTTCTTTTTTCTCACGTTCAAGCTCTTTTTTCGTTTTTTTCGCTACCACCTCTCGTGTACCCCATGATACAACGTTCAAATTGATGATCGAATACAAAATCAAAAGCAAATACATGGATGGAATTGAGAGTAGATAGATAAAACTGGCCGAAACACACCAAAATTCTTGCGGATGTAGCATTGACGCCACTAAAAATGTTGCACCCGTTGCTATCAAGAATATCGCCGATGGACTACCGATACCGTCCTCACCCAGTTGCAATGCTGTACCGACTATCACCGCCATCATAATCAATGCATATATCGTTGACAGTATTTGCGCGAAAACCAGTTGAACATTTGATTTACACGTGAAACAAATTACCATGAAGAATAAAATTGGAAAGATGTTGTAATGGAATGATGTCCAATTGTCGATTTTAAATGCAGCGACAAATGCTCCCACCAACATAAGAAATATCGTGCCTGGGCCCAAAATTGTACCACCCATCAACATGCATTGATAGAAAATATAGAGCAATGAAATGTTATCGTTGATTTTAATGGTGCGTTTGGAGTCTCCAAGTAGATCCATGATGTTTGCAATGGTTGATGGTACCCATCGACGACGTTGATTGTAAAATTCATTGAAACCTTCTGGACAGTGAGTGTAAGCATCAGACGCAGCCGAATATTCAACACGATAGCCTCGTTGCAATAGCAATGTACACAACCAACGATCTTCCCCTTGATCGTATTGCACGTAATGGCGCGCTTCGTCCGATCGTGTTGTGTATTTCTTCATGACATTGTCATCCATCAATGCTTTGCCACGGAAAAGTGAGAAACATCCAGGACTACAGAGTACACAGCCAATCATGTGTTCGGTGGCTTTTTGCAGCCAATGACCAATAGCATATTCGAATTTTTGATACCACACCATTGGACCGCTACCAATCGGATGAATACGACCACAAGCTGCACCCAAATTTTTATTCTTTTTCATTAAATCGACCAACAGCATTACGGCGCTCGGTTGAAAATCGATGTCACCATCCAATGTAAGCAAATATGTATTTTCCGCAACGACCTCTTTACGATCCACCGAAATTGGCAATTCCATTAAACGATGTCCCAATAAATAGTACATGTACATCACTTGTGACCAACGTTTTCTGTGACGAATTCGATCTTTATCTTTCAAATGACAAATCATTTTTGTTTTGCCGGGCAATGTCCAAACCAACCGACCACCGTATGGGGCTGGATATTTCTTCGGTGGACGCACACGTATTGTCGTTTGATGAACATCAGATGCTGCATCATCAATTGTTGCCACTAACAATTTTACGAAACGATTCACTTGAATATCACTGTCACTGTGATCAGAAATTTCAAAAGCATCATCAAAATAGATGTGAGCTGAAAAACAAGAAAATAGATACAGATTTTTTTCGTTTTTTGTTTGTTTGTTTCTAAAAATTAAATTAACAAGTTTTCAAGTTTTCTTTTTAGTGTAGCGCTTCATACTTTCGAATTCATAGTAATCTGGATCGACGACACGCAAGTATTTTTGTGCAACACGTCGAGCACATTGGTCTTCATCCAAGCGCATAATACTCTTCAAGAATTCCATCATCTCGTCTTTTGTCTCGTGCCACATAGTTGCGCAAGCATAAATTCGCGTAATGTGATCGGAATTTTTGATGGTTGGTTTGTGTGGCGTTGAACCGTCCGTATGCACGGAAATTGTTTCATAATATTCATCACCTTTTTCTTTTTCTATTTCGGCTAGTTCCTGTTCCACAAAAAAAAAAATTTTTGATCGATGAATTTGGATTGAATTTAAATTATACATCTAGTTGTTTGAAAGTATTTACTCACTTCAGTTTTTACATCAGCTTGATCATCTCTTCTTCGATTCAATGCCATTGATTGATCGATCAGCAAACCACTGTACATGGGACTTACGAATAATTTTTCTGTGGTGGCTAAACGTTCGCATTTTGGTGTCCAAATGTGAAGTGTAATCCATGTTTGTGATAAAAGCCAGAGCAGCCAAGCCCATGCCATTTCACGGGCCGCAAAATCTTGAAGCCTAAACACCAATGGGCTCTCGAAGAACAGATAGTCCGGTATACTTCCACTGAAGAAGCATGGATCACCATTTCGAATTCCACAAAATGCAATCAACAATGAAATTGAGACTGGAATGGTTAAGTTTACTGGAAACGCATAACTGAAGCCTTGGATCAAAATTTTACAAGCAAATTTTCCAAAAATGTAACATAAATATGCAGCGAGTATTTGAATCAATAGAACATAAGTGACGGTGTTGTATTCGGCATCTATTTCGGTGGTGTCTCCGAGCTAAATGGAACCAAATATAGTGAAATTAGCTACATGTTTCTCCATCAATTTTTTGAAAAAAAGCGATCGTTTGCATCTTACCGGTGTATTTGCAATGATATCCGGCAAATGAACACTTAATGTTGATGCTACTTCTTCAACAACGATCTTATGTGGGCCGAATGCATCGCCAAACAAATGGAAAAGATTCATTGGATAATCGCCTTGGAACCATAAAATGAAAAATAATGAGCAGAAAAATAGCACAATTTTCCACACAGAGAAAAATATGCAATTGAAATAACGTGTTGTTTTCAGATCTTCTTTGGCTCTTCCCATGGCACGTACAAATCCAATTGGACTGTGAATGCATACATAATTCTCCCACCAGGCGCATGATGTCATGATAGCTGCAATCGGAACCATCCATAAAACTGGCCGATTTTCAAGCAATGGCCATACAACAAAGCCAGTTATTTGTGCTGAAATTGCGATCAAATCAATGATCACTTTGATTGCGCGTCGTCCTTCTTTCGATGAACGTGAAAGTAAGCCAAGTATTCCTAAAATGGGAATTATCAAAGGTTATTGTTTTTTTTTTCTTTTTTTGGAGTATTTTAAGCATTGATATGAGTTTCATTTTAAATTAAGTCATATCTGTTCACGTTCATATCTTATCTCATACGATGAATGAATGCAATCGGGGTTTAAAGTAATTACCTGGAATACAGCACAAACAATTCGTAACCATTGCAGCTTTAACAGAATCTAATTCGGGCAATACGATGAACATAAGCAAAGCCACACCAACTGTATGCAACGATTCCATCACAAAAATGAATAGAAAATGTGAACGTTGTGGCCGTTTCCACGATTTAAAAAAACAAATTCGAACAGCTCGAATGAATGCACCAATCTCAGGTATGGAAAATGCGATAAGCAATGCCCACATCCACGCAACACGTTCCTCTTCTGGTATAACTGATACAAATGATTTATCACGCCCCTATTCAAAATGTAACGAATTCAAACAAACCAAATTGTTAAGAAATGCAATTTTTTTTAATCACCCGACACTACTTTATTCGATATACTTACCAAGTCTTTGTTACAGTACGGTAATTTTCGATCGCGACGTAATTGCGCGGTCATAAAGAGTACACAGCCTTTTGAGATAACGCCACCCCCAAGAACGACGACAAATGTAAATAAATATGCAAATACTTTTAGAATTCGCACGGAAAAATCGAGGCACGCCTGATTTGCCATCGAACCGCTTTCGATTTTGAGCGGTGGATCTCGAAATACGTCCCATCCTTTGGTCTCTTGTACAGTTCGTTGACTTGGTAACGTAAAAAAAAAAATAAAAGAGGAAATTGATAACTCGCAAGTAATTTTAGTTTAATGGGAAAAGGTAAGCAGAACATTCGTAGACAATGTTGGCGTTGGTCCATGCCCTTAATTAAAGCTTTTAAACTGATCTCTTAAGCATTTAATATGAAACAGGAAGGATTAACGTGTTTTTCTTTTGGCCTGTAACAACGTCTCGTTTTTCCACATCACATTTTTTGTAGTGTTAAATCTATTTTGGCCAACCCAATTGAAGTACGCATCAGTAAGCTTCATAAATAATGCCCATTCCTATTATACAATCGCATAGCTATAGATTGCCATTTACTCAATAAAAAATGAAAAAAAAGCAAAAAAAAAAAAATTATGGCGAATTCGCGAACACAAAATTCATAATGATGTGCAGCACCGATTTGTTCATTGATGTTACGTTGTATTGCATTACATTATTGACTGATTTCATTCTCCACCTTCCATCCATTGAAAAGCGAATAATTGGCGTTGAATGCGATTTATGGATTTACGCTTTTTAAATACATTGATATTACAATAAATAAAATACACAAACAAAAATCATAACGGTATTTTCGTTTTGGTTGCATTTGCTCAGCAATTTGATAATTAAATCGGATTATGTCGTGGATTTCATTTGATTGGGCCACAAGATAACGCTTAATGGCAACAAACAAATACACGCTTCATGATTTTATCTTAAACCTTTTTTGTTTGGTCTTTCATTATTTATTTATTTTTTTCGTTTGTTCAACAAACGTTGCAAATTTATGCTTCCCACTCAATGGTTGCAAGTCCCAAACTCCCAGACAGTGAAACATGATTGGTCGAATAGATTTCTTATTATCAAAGAAACCATTTGAAAATGGAAGAATTTATTGAAAAGAATTTGAAAAATGCTTTTGCAATGGCCAATGAAAAACCAAACCGAAAGAAAAATCTTGATGGTATAAATGCCCCAAGCGTACAAATCAGTCAATCAGTGTGGCCTCATTTCAAATCGAATAAACAAATCGATTGCATGGAAAGGTGTATGCAATTTTTAGTTCACATAAAAATTCACATCAAAATCAATTGAGATTTTCCCTTGACTCTCGTTCCTCATTTCAAAAAAAAAAAAAAAAAAAAATACGCTTCTGATGTGAATTTGATAGTATTTTGGGTATAGTTTTATTGTGGTGAACGATTTACCACTAAATGCGGAACAATATTATTCCGTGCACAATACCATTAATCAAATAGATGGCACCAGACAAATTGATACCATTTCGTCGGCAAATATAATCGAATTTCAATGATCAAAATGACATGAGTGTAACAAAGAAGTTGGTTTGGCGCGAGCGCGTATTAAAACCCACCGCACAATTTACAATTGACAGTTAATGTAGACAGTCAAAAGGTAAGCGAAACTAAGGTGAGGTATTGAAATGAGTCTAATTATGAGCTGTGTATGTGCGTCAAGGTAAGTTATGATTAAATGATTCAAATATATTTGAAAATATATGGCAACCGAAAATAAACACAATTCTTGCATTGATTTATCGTGATTTAAGTTTCAATTTTGTGTCAATTCGGAAATGAACGATTATAATTTACACGTTATAGAGCTCAGAGAGAGAGAGAGAGAGAGAAAAGGTATGAAAGAAAAAAAAATTGTTGTCTCAATTTACATACAACGGACTTGAAATCGAAAACGATATAACTTCACGTCTCTATGGAATGGTCAATTCGATCCAAAGTGACCGCAAAACATAAACGAGAGAGTGAGAGGTAAAAGAAAAATATTAACTGAAAACACAAGCAAGTATGAAACGAAACTAAATTTATTGAAGAAAATGGCCAGAGAGGCGAATAGTTCATTTGAAAACCCAAGAGATTCAACACACTCTGGAGAGATATAAAAACCAATAAAATAAATCCATTTCAAATGCAAATCTCGCTAGGCCAAACTAGTTTGATTGTTTTTTTTTTCTTTATCTATAAAATAGAAAAGGTGCGCGCAACAGAGACGAATTGAGAGATAGAGAGACACATAAGACATTCGATGTTGAGTTGCATGGTGAGATTTATGCCAGATGCCCGTAAGTATTTCTATGCTATTCGTTTCGTTTGAGTGGTTTTGCACGAATAACTTGATGTGAGTGAGAGAGAGAGGAGGGAAAAATGAAAAACAGCAGCACAGCGACGGCCACAACAACAAAAACCACATTGACGGCAACGACAGCAGCAATACCAGCTCGCATCCAGTAACATAAATAAAGCGAATAAAATATCACTTTCACTAACCAAGCCACAGACAATAACATACACACAGACACATCATAAGAAACGTTGGTTTGACTCGCACTGGAGCTTTGTACGCGTTTGCAGTAAAAAAAAATGTGTTTAAAAATAATTGTGTGTTGAGAGTGGCTATGCGGCTGCATGTACTCTAGCTGTGTGTCGAATGTGTAAAACGAAGCGAATAGAAAGAGAAAAATATGAAATATGCTGAATGGGAAAACATCGAATGAATGTGAAGGGAGAGAGAGAGAGAAAGAGAGAGAAAAGCAAAACTAAAAACTACAATCTGAAAATATCAAGCCATTTAATTTTCAAGCCAAAGAAGAATGACTGGTGATGGTAATGGTAATGATCGTGATGATCATGATTTGAGGCGAAACCGAGCATGAAATCCAAAACATAAACATGCGCGCTGCTGCTGCTGTTTGACGCCAGCTGAAGTACAATGAACGAATCTATGATGCTATGAATTGAGTAAATAAGCAAGCAATCGAAACGAGCCTCATTTAACTTTCGAAGCATTAAAGAATGAATCTTCCATTGAAACAAATACCAATTCACTCAAATCCAATTTAGCTCTCGCACATCTCGCTTAATGAGATTTATTTTTATAGCCATTATTTTTGTATCGATTGAATTGGGTTGTAAATAAAGCCATTCAGCTCATCAGCAAAGTGAATTTTGTTGTTGTTGTTGTTGTTGTTTGATATGCTGATGACGACACAGATGATAATAATGATGAACAACTTACCTGCCACCGTAAATGTCTTGGGTGAGTGGTGTGCTTTCATTGTCGGAGAATTCATCGTCACTGTCGCCAGGTGGTGGTGGCGGACCAAGCGAACGATGTCTCATCGCAGACATCGTTAATCACACGTCAAACTCTCAACCTCTGCACTTTTTTTTTGTTGCCCCGTTTACGTGTCCCGAAAAAAAAACCTACAAAATTTTAGAAAATAAAACAAGATTTAGACAATTTGAACTCAATTCGAGAGTCTCATGTTCAATTTTAAATATAAACTCGTTTTATTTTGATCGCTTGTTTCACAGTTGAAATGTTTGTATTTGTTCACGCGTGCATAATTTTCTCTCGCATCATTTCCAAAATGGCATTTCCTGAAAATTTAATTAGGACCGTTTATGGACGGAACAATTTATTGTATTTATACCAAACTGCTTAACGTTTGTTAATTTTGTTTTTTCTACTCTCTATTCACACTATAATATATTAAATAAGGTAAATTGACAAGTTAAACAAGTTTATTTTTCATGAAAATAGCATGCTTACGAAATAGCATGAAATGCGTTTTAGTGCGATGGAACGAAAAACGGCGGTTTCACACAATTTATGGTCAGGAAACCGCATAATGTTTTACGAAGAGTCTTGTTGTGCGGTTATTGCTATTGTCGCGTTTGTCTCTGTTTTCAATTGAACTGTCCAATGATTTTTTGATAATGACAACGGGATTAAATTGTTATTTCAAGTCACACTGTGCTGTGAAGCTTGTTTATGCTCAAATCAATTCGGATCGATGTTTCAAAGTAACGAAAACGCATTTTATTTGTGGAATAATAAAAGGTGGTTTTTCGAACATAGATTCAGCTTGACCATTGAAACAATTGATTTTATGAGGCTATTTTAAATACGCGAAGCTCATTTATTATGGCCAATCGTTAACATGAGACTTAAACTGAATTTGTCTTCACTATTTTACCATATTTATTTTAAATGCCTTAAACAGTTCAAACATAAGACGAATTCGATGTCGTTGACATTAAGCCACATACACGATGAAAATCTATGTGTGAAATGTTACGGCTAGGTACTCAAACGTTTGGTTTCAGTGCTTAAGATTCTTCTTTTTTTTACTTCTTCTTTCGTTTATGGTTACTTCTTAAAGTGCTCTTAACATAGTTTCGAAAAAAAATAAAATAAAAATTGCTGAGTTCATAGGTACAAGCATATGAGATGGCAAAAGCTTTTAAGGTTGATTTGTCGTTGCGCCAACAAATTTAATTGGATTCAACCATACAAAAATCAGCGCAATATTTTCTTTCGGGTAAATGATCACTTTCAACAATAGTTTTCTACGTTGCCATGCCTTTTTTGACGACGACGCAATCAACTTTATTTTCGGTTCGATTTTCAAGCTGATGCTCGATTAACAAGACAAATGGCTTTTTAGCATTTATTCCAAGCGCATATGCAAAAGATTCTATGGAAAATTGGTAGTATTCAACCATTCTGTCCATCTCGTAACTCGATCGTAGCGGCGAATCGTTTCAGTCATCAGGGTAGAAACAAATTGCTTAAAACAAAAACAAAGACAACAACAACAAGACAACAGGCAATCGCCTCTTCATACATACTCGCATGTGTACCTTAGTCGTATTACGAACCGTTTAAAAAAAGTACTTTAGTTGCTGCAATAAAACTGTTCGAGTGAAATAAAGAATGTAAATCGAGACAGCCTTGACGCTGGAATTTTTATGTTCGGCTCTCTATGTAGTAGTTTTACGTGGAACCCAAACTCTCTCTCTGTGTGCGCGCTATAGATTTTACTGGTCTACACTGTTTTTTTTCGCTCTCTCTCTCTCTCTTTACATTCATTTTTCGTATGCGCTTATAAATAAATTATTGTTTCGATATTTTTTGTTTCCTATAAAAAAATGCACTAAACTCGACTGAATTGGCTCGCCAATTGGACACACAGCGGACAATTTACTACAGTATGATATGCTTTGCAATATGTCGGCCTGTCTCTGTTTTTGTTGTTGTTATGCATTGCGCTTTCAGTTTAAATGCAATATCTCAACGCTATGTGAACGAACCAATATTACTGTTTGGTTGCGGTTTGGTGATTGTTTAAGCATTTACGTTGCATTCGTTAACTACAACGAACAGTGAAGTGCATAATTTTAGCTTCGTTTGAATATTGTTTTCCACCCAAATTGCACGCCGAATCTGTTGGTTTTTGTTGTTGCACACAATGGAATTACTACAACAAAATTGTCTACTGGACAAATAAACGACAGATTAAACGTATGAATGCGCCAGACTACCAGATTGGATCTTTAATTAAATATTTAAACGTGGTTATTGCAACAGTCCATGTTAGCGACAGCGGCTGCATGCAGAAAAGAACACTAACAACAACAACAACAACAACAACAACACAACCACAATGAAAATAAGAGACAATGTCTCCTGGCTCCAATTTATGGATCAAGTTTCCGTTTTTCCATACCGAATAAAGTAATATCCCGATGCCATGCGTGCAAATGATTTAAGTAAAACACTTTATTCACAGCCAGAACATAGCCAATAATCTCGTGTTAGCTTTACTAATTTTATCCACTTGGTTGCTGACCAAAAACAAATTAATTACATGACAAAGAACACAAAGCACCAGATAAACACAAAGGAGAAGAACCCATTGCACATAAATGGAAGCCCATCAAATGCACTATTTTCGCTGCTGGTTTTTCGTTTCAAATTACATTTAGCAGAAAATCTACGAATCTCTTTTAAAAACAATGACAAATTCTTTGATTTTTTTCATCGGAATCGGGTGATCTCTGTGTGATCAAAGCGATCTGGAATACAATGCAAATATTTGCATTGCGCATGCCACTAAATAAGCACCTTTTCAAAGATAAATAAATATATAGTATTGCATTTTTTTTCGTCGTCATTGTTGATGTTGTTGTTGTTGGTCACATGCAAGCGAATTTATATTGTATATATCATTGCAGAACTGGTTTCGCCCAGTGCTAAAATAACGACCATTTGTGCAGAGCACGAATGGCCAAGCACAAAACTAAAAATGAAATGCTCACAAAAATAGACTGTTGTTCGATTTGCTCACGAATATTAAACACAGTATTTAATAAAATGCGTAATGCCGAATGGAACCGTATAAAAATAGCGAAATTGAAGAAACTGGACAATGAGTGCCACAAAACCCAAAGTACCTAATTTTAGCTGCAAAAATATAGGCCTCATTTCAATTCATATAAATGCAGTCTTGGTCTCGTTTTCGAAATGGAAATTCTACAATTCGTTTTGCCATAGCTCAGAAAGCGTATAAAGTCTTTATTAGGCTAGTTATTAGGTAAATGAGTCTGTGTGATCGTATTAGCTTAAGCCATTGACTCATTTTTGAATCTAAACACAACTTTCGATGTCTTTGTGGTCGACGACGACGACGAGAAATGATTGTATTAAATAGACTACAAAAATGATATCGAAATTAAATCAAAATCGTGAATATCATAAATATCATAATAATTCATACTGAAGGTCATCATCAATTTTTCATTGGAACAAATCTGTGTGAATCATGTACCATCAACCCATGATTTCTCATCACCTTTTTTAAATGTCAACACCGCGACGTCATTATCAGAATTAAATGTTGTCTGAACCGAAAAAAAACACACACAGAATATAAAATGAAATCGATTTGTCGTTGGGTTTAAACTAAGCGACGTTTGGCCAATGTTTTAATAGATTTAACATAGTTTTGGTAAACTAAATTGAAAAATGATTGGAAAAAAATGTCATTTTGAAGTATAAAACTAAGATTGTTTTGGCATAAGCGAAACTATGGCAACCAAAACATTTGATAAAACAACAAATTTCCAATGCTTGTTACTGTCTGTGCTTGATCCTGATTTCAGTTTGAGCAGCTGCATTAATGATCGATAGTTATTTGGCGTATTAAATGAATTGGGTTTGAAAAACCCGAGGTATTAAAAGAAATAACGCCCAAAGAAACAATGGAACATTCAATGGTTGGTGCTTGACTTGAATCAAAAAGTGGCATGCATTTTTCGAATGCACATACGTTTTTTTTCATTTGTTACTATTTTTAAGCGTGCAAATGGTCTAACCGCTACCGACATAAATTTAACGAAGTGAACACAAAAACAACGAAAATTGAATTAGAAGGCCTTCAACGGCTAAATAAACGACCGTGTAAAGAAATACTATACACTGATTCTGGTGTATTGTTTTCCAACATTTCGACAATTGATCGGTCATTTTTCATTATTCACCAATCATTTTTAAAAGGTAATAAATCGACGCCCTGATTTTTATCAAATATTGTCGAGAGCGAGAGAGAGAGAAAAAAAAACGACGACCATTGAACACGAACAAACGTATGTGTATCAGATTGAAGTCGCAAATATTGGTTATTTTTGCTGCTTTTATACCGTAAATTTACCGAACGACACACTGAAACAATTTCGTGTTGTATGCGCTTGCTGGCTGTTTTGCTGTTGGTTTTTCATTCCCTTCTTTTCATTCAATTACAATTAACACTAGTAATACCGTTAGTTTACAATTTGTTCACTTGTTCATCCAACGTTCGAAGAAATACGGAACGATATAAATTTGTGGCACAGTAAATATTATCGAACACTTCGATCGTATGCAACGATCGTGCCGCACTCGAGACTTGATGATGCTCACGGCATAAAAGTAGTTTTAACATAATTTTATGAGAGCCCAGCCAATGAACGCTTGTATTGATGCATTTCGCACTAAATTTCATGTCGCCTTCCGCACCGTTTGGTTCGTTTGATGTGGAAGCCAAGGCCGCGCTTGTCACTGTCGATCATGTTAAAATATTAAAGTTGAATGGCGCAGAAAAAAAACACACACAATCCGCAACAATTATACTGCGTGGCGAACCGTTGTGTATATAATATTGGAATCAATTTACATTTGCAACCATTGAGACAATTCGCCAAAGATTGTGATCTTTGAGTCACTCATGCAAATACTCTTGAGGAATTGTTGCCATTTGATGCTATTAAAATGGCACAAACACACGAAAAAAAATCGTTGAATTTTTATTGAGCTGCCCAATCAACTGCACATCAAATGAGTTATTTGAAATAACCGACCCCATGACATTTTTCTGCATACGCTCATTTCCTGCATATCAAAAACATTTTATACAATATTATCTAGGATTTAAACTGATTCTATTATATTAAGAAAGAATGTCGTCACAAACATTCCGTCGAATGTTTTAGAAATCGAAAAAAAAGATAATATCAATATAAAAATCTACTTTTGATTGGAATAAACATTAGAAAATGACCCAAACCAGCAAGAAGAACAAAATTCAAATGAGTTTTATATTTGGCATCAATAAAATTTCCTATTTCAGCATTTTTAGTGAATTCAAAACGATTTCGCATTTAATTTATGAATTTGCCTCTTTTTCGACTTTCGCAAGAGATCCGGTTTTGTTCAAGATTATTAGGTGTTGAGCACTCGATTTTTTGAATCTCTACTTGGCACATTTATTTTCATCATCATCATCATTTTCTTGGTGTTTGTTTATTGATTTATATGAAATACGAAAAAAAAAATGTAAAAAATTTATTTCACATTCATTTGCAAATGGCAACGCATGATTGTTATATAAGCACACATATAAATGATAGAGAGAGAGAGAGAGCGAAAGAAAGACATCGAAAGACAAAAACCCAACGAGAAATACAAATGGAAAAACATTCGTTGAGCAAATATCTTTCAAGGTGAATAAGTAAACGGGATTTGGTGTGATTGTATGGCGATTAAATCGCAGTGCGCTCATTTTTAGGCGCTATAATATGTGTGTGTGTGTGTGTATATATATAACCTCAAACTGTGTGTGGTGCGAGTGTGATCGCTCTGCGCCAGTTCATTGATTTGGGCCTGTGTGTGTGGCTAAAGTTCACAGCGATGACACAATGCAGTGGATTGCGTGCGGTGTGCGAACTCTTTTCTTTATTTTTCTCTTTTTATTCGGCAAAAAGGTCGTTTTTGGTTTTTCATTCACATTTGTACCGTGTACAAGGTTTTTTTTCGGACAAATATTCAATGCTTTTTTTGCACATTTTTGCTACCAATCGGCATTTTTTGCTTTTATAAAATTGTTACCCAGCGGTACAAAACATTTTAAGTTATTAAAACACATTAAATCAATGCATTTACCGAAATGCTACAATCCAAAATACAAATAAATTTTAAACATTTTAGCGGCTAACGAAACAGATTAATTGTGTACCACACACAAAATGGATGCTGGTCGAAAATCGGAATCAACCATTTATTGAATTCGACAAAGTGAAGTGTATCAGTGTGGTAAAAGAAAATACTTCATCAATTTGTCATGGATATCCCACACAATCATACTTATGTAAATCTTACATAATAACGTTCAGGCAAAACTCTAACATTTTTTGCGCTTTAAATAGAATGCTTTTATTTCATCTCGTGCTTGTGCAGAGCCGCCTCAAGTGTAACTTAGTTTGGTGTCGGCATATGAATCAACCTGAAAAACCTAAGTATGATTCATGAAATCGATGCCATTTTCGACGAAAAAAAACTACAACATGTAAATCGATGTGAACAAACCCAAAGCCCAACTCATCGCCACAAAATCAATACGATTTATCTTCAATGTTTCCATTTGGCATTGGTAATTTTATGCAGTGAATTACGGGCAGGGGAAAAAATATATTCTGCGATTCATTTGGAAAAGTCAATTCAAAATGTTGAAGCAGAACAAAGAAGAATAACGAAAAGTGATGTTTAAAAATAAAACCGCATAAAAACCAATGCAACCAAATGATTCACTGGCCATTAATTCGCGGATTCGGTTAATCTTATTGCAGTAATTCATCGGATTTTGCTGAATGTCGATTAAGCGTGGGGAAAAAATCCCATGGAAAATAATGTGATAAACCGTTAATTCATCCAAACCAATTACGAAAACATATTATATTTTGTTGGTTTTGTTATCAGAAACTAAATACTTTATCAAAAGTTACAAACAAATTATAAATAAGTGATACTGTATAAGTCAATTGGTATAAGTGATCATTTTTAGCTCATTTCATTTCCAAGCGTAATTTACATATGCGGAAATTCAAACGATGCAAACGAGTGTCGAGTCGCTAATATACACGCTAGTCGCCGACCTGCAGTTCACTAACCACTCATTAGCAACCAATTGTATCGCCTTTTCTTATCAATTCGATACAACAAAAAAACATTTTCTCAATTGCATTTACACGAAATGTTTTTGCCGCGTGAGAAATGCATACAAATTGATTGGCGATGGAAAAAATTTCACTTTCTTCCAAAAAGTGAATGTACATTAAAGACCGTAACGGTGTCTTTTATTCATCTCGGCAACATTGCACACGTTTATTGCTCTGTTGCTGGAGTAAATTCGCCCGAATTTCATTGGAACGTATAAAATACACAACTAAATGGAAGTAATAGTTTGTTTGTTTTTTTTGAAGTATCGAAGTCGAATGTCAACATTGAAGGCAGCAAAAAGGCTGTGTTCAATTGACAAATGAAACTGTAATTCATGTTCAGTCAGACCGAAAAAAATGGTAAATATCGGAGAAAAGAAAATTGAATGAAGAAAAAAAAACAACAACAAATTTTTTTTATGTTCTTGAAAGTAAAAATAAATTAATGATTGTGTTTGAATACGGTAGGCTGAACGATACGAAAAAACCAGTTATTGATGAAGATTGTTTTCATTTCTCTTTCATTTGGAATATTCATGCAATGCTTTTTTTCGTTTTCTTCGAAATGATGTTTCTATTAAATTAAATGTAGACAATAACTTTCTTTGAGATGTTATACGAGTATCAGACGATATGAAACAAAAATAGACGGCACGCAAGCCAACAATATTGTTTTTTTGATATGCGAATTGTAGGCTACTATGTTGATTGTAATATGGTATTGTTCGAGCATCTTTAAGGTTTTCGCTGAATATTAGTCAGTGAATAATGCCAAATTCTGGGTCATTTTTTCTTCTATTGTTTTTCAAAATGGTTCATATATGGTGTTATGCTAAAGAGTCTTAAACAAAAACGAGAAGACAATTCAGCCATTCGTCCGAATCGATTGTATATCACAACGGATGCGTGTCATTTGGTTCACGAACAAACATTTGCCGATTCCCATTCATCATGACTGCTTGATGTTGAAGCCTCCAAAACGATTTGCATTTTATGAAAGCACAATTTGGCCGAAGCTAAGCTTATAAGTGTTTAGAATTGCATTGAAACCATTTTCAATGGTGTGTTTGTGTGTTCCAGCACAAATAGTTCACTGAAAAGATGTCATTATTTTCAATTTTTTTTTCTTAATTCGATACAAAATGAATCGCATAGAAAAAGGCGCACGATTATGACATTTCAAGAGTAAACACAAATTCACTCACACACTTATAAATTGAAAGAGTAAACAAAGCAGTATCTTCATCGTAATATTTCTCTATTAGATAATCCACAAGAGATATTTTTGTTTTGTTTTCATTAAGATTCAGCAATGATGTTAATAATTACTCATATGAAGGGAAATAAAAGGTGTACACTCTCTCATAAATTGAAAAAAATGCCTACAATGAAAATGATGTTTTTGTGTGGAAATCTCATCGATATTTGTTGTTGTTGTTCATTCATATTCAATCTTTCGATGGCAAAAAAAACGTTTTTTTTATTTCAAAATTGCCACGTTGAGAAAGATGCAAATGGTGTTTAAATCAGTCAGACTTTATGAATATGAGAAATTGCGAAAGATCGGGGAGGGGGGGGGGGGGGGTAAATAAGAAATATTCCAATATACGTCTCATCTTGACGTTGCAGACGTCATTGCTGTATAATTAAGTGAGTATGCTTATGAACATCATGTATGTATTTCAAACTGAAATAAGCACCATTGACAACAAATGATACTCCATTCTAAACAATAGTTACAAACGAACCCATTGACAAATGATATAAAACGTGAAAAAGATTCGTTCGTTTACAAGAGCAAAAAAATAAGTGTACAGTGCACTGTATTCTAGCACCCAATTCCATACCAATTCCATGCAAATTTGTATACTTTTCGATCGTGATTTTTTATGTTTCAAATGAATCAACGGATCGACAGAAAGTGTCGAAGAAGCAAATGCATAACAGAATGAAACGCTGGTTTTGTTATTAATACAGGCGAAACAAATAGAAGTATGAGTGGCATACATTAAAGCGCAAAAGCCTTGTTAATAGAATGATTTCAACGGCTTAATTCATTTGATTGCGAATTTAAAAGAAGAAACAACAAAATATGCATAAGCGAAGAGGTAACTGTAGTTTGACTCTCCCACAACAAACAATGTACATTACGGGCTTTTGGTTTGGATGTCGATGGTATCGACTCTTGATACGCACATTGCCTTCAACCAAACACAATTCAGCGTGAATGCGCACAAGCGCCCGTTCGCACCGTGTAATTGTCGAATCGAGGTATCATTGCGTGAGCTCGTGTATTCCAATCGCAAACGTCTTTTACATACTAATTTGACTTGAGTCAATTTCCACATACCAAAAACAATTTTTTTTCTTTTCGTAGTTGCTTAATGCGCATGCTTTGGTTTGGTTTTTTTTGCCTGGCTTTGCTTTGGTGCTTTCGATGAATTAAGCCGTTATTTCACAAGTAAATCAATGGTTCTGCAGAATGCAAGTGCGAGTACTTTCGTTGCATATTTTTATTCCATGATTTATTGAATTCGACGTCTCGTTATTAAAGTTTCGATATTTTTGTTTTCCTCCATTTTCTGTTCAACAGCCGTTTTTTTTTTCATATAATGACTTAAATTCAATTGGAATTTGTTTGATCACTGTTTTCGGGCCACTTTGGCACAATTAAGTGGATGAGGTAAGCAATCATTGAAGAGTGATTACATGTCCAACATCATAAATGATTGATTGAATTGAATCGTATCGCTACAATTCCCAAGAATATGCCAATATATTCCACATCACTGTCTCAAGATCAAATCAAATAAAAAAAGGCAATCGTGCACATTTTTCTTAAAATTGTGTACATAAATTAACGCTTTTTAAAAAGGTTGTAGATACACGCAGACACATTTTGAAAGCCATTTGAACGCATTTGGAATACTAAACCCTGCATAACATTTTTATGTAATGAATAGAAATGGAGAGAGAAAGAGCCCGAAAAAACACACGAACTCAAGTCAAAAGGCAATTTGAATTTTTTGGAACTTTCAAAAAAGAAATGCGAACCATAACAAAAGACCTACAAATGCCGCCAATTAAAACATTGCTGAAGTGGCTGTTATTTTTTACCGGACGTAATTCAAATTTGAATGTCGTTTCGATTTATTGCTAATGTAATGGTAATCCCTGAAAAATGCAATAAAATCGATAAGAAATTTATCACACACGCGCACACACACACAGTCAACAGTATTGAGTCAATACACATTCCAAGTGCATTCGCAATGTACACCGCAACGGATGTGCTTGTACGAATGACCAAAGAGAGGATGGTGTGAAGAAGAAAGAGTCACTACTCTCTTATACACACGCACATATATTTCGTTCACGTTCCATTGAAGGTGATCAAGGCAAAAGCCCCGAACAAATAACAACAGCAACAGCAAAAAGAAACAATACAACAAAAAAAACCACTTCGAAAGACACATCAGCCGTTCAGTGATGACAACAACAATAACAACAGCACATCGCACCATGTAGCACTTGTACACATAAACTTTCACACAGAAATTTTCACATGAAATTTCTTTCGAGTGTTTTTTTTCTGTCGATTAGTTCATTTCATTTTTTCGGCATTTCTTTATGTCTTTTTCCATTTTTCATTCGCACTCTCTTCATTTTGCTATTTCTATTGAGCAATTTAAATTCATTGATGTTTGGAGTATAAAATGTAATATATTTTTGATTCGTCGATTTCGGCTTATCATTAAAATCTTTGTAAGTTTTTTAGTGAATTTCACTGGATATAAAACATTCGATGCGGATCAAAATAAAACGAAAATTTCAAAATAAATCAATGATTTTTTTTTTTGGAAATTGAATTATTAACGTACAAATCTTAAATGTTCGATCGTATCAACAGCATTGGGTAGTCGTAAAAATAGTTCAACAATTGAAAGAAAAACAAAAAATTCCAATTCAATTCGATATACTTTCGATATAAATCACTTTGAAAAGCTGATGAAATAACGGATTTCAACACCAAAAAAACACAACGGATATGAAAGTGATACACTGGATTTGAAAAGCGAAGAAATACACGAAAAAAAATCCACCAAACTCCAGTCACACAGAGCCAAGAGACACTGATCTATGAACAATTCGGTTCAAGTAGGAGTAAACGTGTAGAGTTGCGCGATCGTCAAAACACGAATTCAGAGAAGCACGTCTGCTTTGAGGTTCGTTACTTTTCCAACTAAACAAGTCTTTTTTTGTTCGTTGATTTTGGCACAACAATGAACCACTCGCCAGAGCTCCAACGAGCTAACGTGTGATCGACACCGATTCACATGCACATTGGCAATTTCATATTGATTTGTACACTTGTAGTGGTTTCGATTGAATGTGAGTAGTGGTTTTTAGCTCTGCACAAAAGCACATACCAAAGAACAACACACAAACACACACACAAAACCATACGCGCGCTCACTCATGAGTGCATAAATAAAACGCCAACTTAAGAAAGCATGCAAAAGAAAAAGGTCGAACGCAAACCAACACTTAACACAAATGATCTGAACACAATGAAATGTGCAGCGCATTTATTTTGGTAAATAAACAACCACACATGAGCTTGTGGAGCTCATGATTGGCATGTATTTGTATGATTTGGAATGGGAAGGTAGACAAGAAAAAAAAGCGAATGGACGCAAATGTGTACGAAACGAAGCGATCAATGTAGAGTTGGATGCGGTGTACGGTGAACGGTGTGTTGGCGACTAAACAGTCCGTATTCGCATGTTGTTTACCGCCAGTGTTCAAACTACCGCAAACTACAGTGCACATTGTACACAAATCAAAAGAAGGTGTCTCAAAAGCGCCATTTGAGCAACGATTTAGCCGTATCGCTTGAAAACATTGTTTTAAACTGGAGCATTTTTTATTCTCCTTTCAAACTTTTTTTTAAAATCGCAATTAAATCAACTTTTTTACGGCTTTTTTTGTGGATATCAAGTGAAATATACATTTTTATATTACATTTAATGGAATGAAATAAAACATTTCAATCGGATTTTTTTTTTAATTCCAAACGGATCCGTAATGCATAGATTTGCGTAACATTTCCTCACGGCATCAAAAACATTTTTGATTCATGAATTAAAAAAAAAAAAAACAAAAACAAAAAAACAAAACAAAACATGAAAACTTTGCAACAAACAGCAACAATGAATGAAAAAACCAGATACGGTCAAATAAGATGATTCTGCATAGAATGGCAGATTTGGCAGCGAATTTATAAATGAAACGTATACACATTTCCACATTTTCCCACCGGTCATGCATTCGCTATTGTCGCTGAATGGTTGGCATTGTAATATTATGAGGCATTTTTTATTCGTTGTTATTTTTCGTTGCTTGACTCGAAAACACTCAATTAAACTTCATTTAACCAAGAAACTGGCATTTGTTATTGCCGTCAAATTATAGAGTTGCCAAAATAATTAGATGCACATATCTTTGACGCCCCAAGCGCGCATGTTCATCTCTCTCATTCTTCAGCTGTTTATGAGTGGCCAAAACACTTTTTTTTCTTATACTTGAAACTGCAATGTAAATGTGTCTATTCCATAAACTGATGGTTGTGATGTATTTATGAGGTTGTGGAAACTATGTAAAGGTTATCGTGTGTGGACCGCATGTTCACAGATTTTTTTTTCTGAAAACAATTTTGATTTTATCATCTCTGGTCATTTTATATTGCATTCATGAAAATTACTCCCCCTTAAAGAACTAGCGAAATGGTGGATGTTGGAGTTTTGTTTGAAACTAGTCGGCCGATGGCTTTTTGGTAAGGTGTTTTAAGCTTCACATAATCAAAATCAGTCAAAAAACCTTCAAATTAAAAATACAGTTGAATACGATTTTTTTTTTTTTTTGTAAACTATTTTGTTGGACTTTATTCAGTTGATTTGATTTTGGATTTCGGTATCATGCAGAACAATCAACTTAAATGTTAGTGGTGTTTTTGTTTTTGTCTCGGGTTTTTGTCGACTTAAATGTGTACATTTATTGAAACAAATTTCGACAAATGAAAGTAATTGTTAAGGCTTAAATAAAAATCTCATTAAAAGAAATTTGAATAACTTTCAAATAACAGTTTCACACGAGGTTCAATTAATTACTATTGATGATAACATTTCATTATTTAAATTAAACGTATCATAACATGTTCGATTTGAAGGCTCATTAAAAACTAAATTCCATTTCCAAACGGTGCAATAATTTGGGTGGATTTTTTGTGTGTCTTTTCGAGAGAAAAAAAAGAAGGAGAACATATACTTTGATTCAGTTCCATTTATTACAGGTTTCAATCTAAACTAATGAATTCGTACTTGTTGAGTTTTCATTCTTTAACATTTAACGTTAAAATATAGTGGATCTCATGGGTCAACTAAAAAAAAAACAATAACCTAAAACAGGTGGCCACTGTTTCAAACTGTTCAAAATAAGAACTACCAATTAATTTGGCTTTAATTTGATTTTGTCTGAATTTAAGGTGCGTTTGTCGATTTTAAGGGAGTTACATTTTAATTTCGGTTCAACCACATGATGGCTTTGATTAAGAAATATGCTAAACCAATGCAATAAACCACCTTTTCACGTTGTTGTCGTTGCAAATTATCGATTTCGACGGCAAGTACACGTCTATTCAATCGGGACACTTGACGTCGAAGATGTGTTACTTCTTCAGATGGAGTGACATGTTCACCATACGGTGGCGTTGCTTCACGGCTATCGAACAAAGAATATCACACAGACATAAAAATTATTGATATTACAAAAAAATGTTGCTTATTCAAATAATTATTATGAATCACTCAGCAGTGATTCACTACTATAGTAATAATTATAATGAGTATACTTCGATTCTATGTAAATTGAGAAATCATTTCTAACCTTGTATTGAAAAAGTCATTTTGAAACAATTTCTTTGGTTTGCTCACAGCCAAATGTCTATCTTCCATTGAGCCCAACGAGCTGTGCTCATAATCATGTCCATTTGCTTGTTCTGTATCGGGCGTGTATTGGTCATCAGCGGCCGAAGGGAAACGATGCTCAGACAATGTGATTACTCGTGGTGGTGTTGAAACACGCACTGGATTATCTTCTTGTGGTTGCAAAATTGAATGATCTAACATAATTTCACGTGGTGCTGTACGTGTGCCTGCAACCATCCCCCCAACAACAACAAAAAAAAACAGTAAATTATGAAATGCAATTGCACAAATTGATGTATCAAATAAAATATGTCCAAATACTACATACCTAAATGTTGCTCCTGACCAATGACCATGATTCGGTCCGGAACAGTCATATCAATTTTATCTTGATAGCCCCAATTCGATGTGCCATTACTAAGTGGCATATCAAAATCATCATAATATTCTCCAGTGGCTTTAATACGTTTTGGTACTCTCATCTGTTCGCTGATGTCTTGTGTGTAATGACTTTTTTGGAAAATTGGATCTTCCTCATAGCCATTGGTGAACGATGATGGGCTACCCGGCATTGCCATTGAAAATATATTTCACCAAACAAATTTCGCTTTTTATTTAACAATTGTTTCTCGAACAAATGTGTTGATTCACGCAATCTTTGTGAAATACCACCAAAATGTTTTTCTTTTCTTTTTTTTATCGTCTGTCAAAATTCCTTTAGACTGTCTAAAGCAGCACCAACGCCATTTTGGACTGGTTGACATTAGTGTCATTTTCAATGCACAAGTGATCCGTTTTTATTCGTTGCAATAAAATCGAGAAAAAAAACACCGAAGAAAATGTTTCTTCAAATTTTTGGCTGCTGAATGAATGATAATATAAAAAAGAACATTGTCTTTAAAATTAAATGGAATAAAAAGAAAGCCGCAGTAAAATTGAGATGAAATTTGGCGTGTGAAAAAATGTGTGTAGAGCTCAGTTAGATGTGTGACCAACTTCACATACGATGATGCATCGGAATGAATGTGAAAAGCAACCACATTGACGACATTTGACATATTCTTATACAATACAAACATAGAGTCGCATTGGCAGTGTATATACATTGTAACACCATCGAAATTCCTCTGATTCTTCAAAGTTTTTTTTTCAAATTCTCAACTCGCATTGCATTTTCATTTCTCTCTTCCGTTTAAATGTGTTTTCAAATGCCGTCATTTTAGTTAATCCCGACGCCGAATTTTAATTTGTTTTGGATTTCGATTCTTTTGGTGGTGGTGTGTGTGTGATTTTAAATTTTTTTTCTTGAATGTCGAATATGAAACTTTAATTTTTTTGTGAATTGCAATCAAGGTTGGCAGTGAATGGTTGAAATAAACAAATGAATATTTCGTTTCATTTTTGGAAGTGCCGTAATGCACAAATACCGATAAGGGGAAAAAAAGTAATGTTGACCAATATACGATTTGAGCTCAGCACTGTAATACATTGAACTCAATTTTGTGTGGCTTTTTTTGTGTGTACAAAAATCTTTAAACCAAAACCACAACCTATTTGAATCGAAAGTAAATCAACGTGAGAGACATTAAAATTCAAAAAAAAAAAAAAATAAAGTTGATGGACATACAGAAAGAAACGGAGAGAGCAATTGTGTGTGGTGAAACTGTGCTTGATCCGATTCCGATTTCGTGTGAACAGACAACAGGCAGATAACAAATAAAATATGTCATGAATTTATTATGAATCTGCTCAAGTGTAGGCACTCAGTTGTGTTTTTTGGCGTTTTAATTCAATATAATGGTTCTAATTATTGAAATTATTCTGTGACAGAGTGTGTACGCGTGTGCGTGTTTATGGTGGATATATTTATTCAGTGTGACGGATGTGTTGTTCACTTCCTTTGTTTTAATTTTTTTTATTTGTTTTTGATTTTAATTGAAGTGCACGACCGAATATCGGGGCGAGCGCAAAAAACTAAACAATCGCTTTCCAATTCCAATTGATCACAAGGTGTAAATAGTTTGTGTTTACACATAATATTAAATGTGCGCTTACGAACAGTGGATGAAAAGCACACACGCGCGCGCGCACAAACTAAGCAAATGAATTTGAAATCGAAGGTCTTCTATGTGTATAGACAAGTAGCTCTCACTCTTGCATTGTAAACTAATAACAAAAAACGGCGGGCTGTGGCGACAATTGAAAAAAAAACACCAACAAAAATCAAACACCCGAAGGTAGAGAGCGAGAGGGCAAACAAATAAACAAAGGCACAAACAAATCGCTTCAATCGACAAAATTGAAACAAGGAACAAATATCAGCGATAAGTAAAGAAAATAATAAATATCAAGGGGAATATAATCAAGTGAGAAAAAAATCGTAAGCTCAATAATCGTGGACGCGGTCCGCTTTACATTGTGTGTGCTTCTATCGGTTCGTCAGAATTTGTTGACGGCATTGTGTTGAAACACTATTGTGGTGACGGATTTAACGGTGTAAAATCGATTTCACACTTGGAAATGGGCGGTTGCATTGGAATTAATCGCAACGATGGCGATACTGCAAATGGTTCGTCATTAAATGTATCGCGACCACATTCGGGTAAGTAGATCGCCCCAATGCACACCAAAATACCTTTTACTTGAATGAATATGTGTTTCTTTTTTTTCTGTTGCGCTGTAGAGTGTTGTGTTTTTATTTTTATTTTTTTGTTGTGACATTTTAAATGGCATGGCATTAAATGGAATGCTGATAAGACTGTAGTCTTTTTTTTGTTGTTATATTTTTTAATCACATTGATCTAATTTCATGAAATGCTCGCATTTCACATCGATTAAATCCCATAAAAATGTTGAACACTGTTGAAACCCGATTATTCATTTCCATTTATTGATTTGAAAAAAAAAAAATACAGGCAATTTGATTGGCGGTAATGGTGGACCACCACGTAAAAATCATCCACTTTGCCATGAAACGATACGCTGGAAATCGGATGTACCGCTTACCGAAGGACAACTTCGATCGAAACGTGATGAATTCTGGGATACAGCGCCAGCATTTGATGGTCGAAAAGAGATTTGGGATGCGTTACGTGCTGCCACTGTTGCTGCTGAAGCTTTAGATTTTCAATTATCACAAGCCATTTTAGACGGTGCAAATATATCTGTACCGAATGGGTTAGTAATCTACAAATTCTAACTATAGTTAGAATTGAAATATATATCGGATGAAATCGAGAGTGCTCCTAACGGATGTGATTACACATATATTATTTTATTGTTTTGTTTGCAATTGCAGCTACTTAACGGAATGTTATGATGAGCTAGGCACACAATATAAAGTACCTATTTATTGTTTATCATATCCGATAAATATTGTTAAAGAAGACAATGGACGAGATTCACCGGCGGAATATTCCGAACCAGTTGACGGTGGTGCTGAAGTCATATTGAAATTACGTTTATCGTCATCATTTGCCGATACAAAATTAACCGTTTACTCAAAAGACACAATTGGTCAATGTAAAAAGAAATTACAGGTGAGTCTGGCCAGGTCAAATTCCAAATGTATCTATTGACCCTTGACCTTTTCCAATCCAATTTTTTTTTTTTTAAACTTTGAACTGATTGTGATGGTTTTTCAACCACTTTTTTTATTTCCAGGCACAAGAAAATGTCGATGCATGTTGTCAGCGCTGGTTTTATGGTGGGAAATTACTTGGCGATAAGATTTTAGTGGAGGACGCACAAATTCAGCCACAGTACATTGTACAGGTTATTGTAAATACCGAACACTACAATCATGGTGTGAATAGCTAGCCAATATATAATATTTATGCCATGTATCTGTCCGAAGAAAATGCTTCACACACAAGTAAGACTTAACAATTGCCCCCACAAAATACAACCGGCCGGTATGTGTGTGTGTGTTTAAATAAAGTGAGAAAATAGTGCGGCACAAGATACAGGTGAAACGAAAATAACCTAAAACAACAACAAAAAAACCCATAATTCTATCGAATTAGATGCGAATCGATCGATTTGGATTTTCATTTGCATTAAACGTGTATCTCAACTGAGCCATCGTTTAAATTGTTTTATTTGAGTCGGTTGATCAAATCATCAATATCAGAGGCAAAACTATAATGATCACGTTTCCACACACTAAACCAGTGCGTTGAATTGATCTTTTGTTTTGGTTTAACGTGTGATGTGCATTTATGAAATAGGAGATCTTATATTCAAATTACAAGAAATTTAAAACACAATGAAAAATTTTAAAGAATATATTCTAGCAAATGAAAAAAAAAACAAGGGCAAAAAATGATTTAAGTGTGATTTATTTAGATGAGATGTAACATATATAAATGATATAAATGAAAAACAAAATAACATATTTTTTTAAGTTGAATAATATGAAGTTAAGGTAAAAAAAACGATGACCATGTTATTTTAAAATGAAATCTATTTACCTGATTGGAATGGCTGAAAATAGCAGAGATATTTAAGAATTTGTTCAAAATTACAACTGAAAAAGCACCTTGAGTTCTTTTTGACGGTTTTGAAAATGAACAAACACGTCACAAAACAATGCATTATTTGCAGTCAAGATTGTAATCAAAGATATAGAGAAAACAAAAGAGATACGAAATAGACTTAAATTATTTGGCATGACAGCTGAGATAGGTGTATACATGAATTTAAAAATGATAACAATGCATGAAATTGTGTAGGGCTATACCCTATTTATATTACTTTATATTTTATTACTGAAATGAGTCAACTCAAATGCTAGACTTTAAACTCAATCCCCTTCGTCTTACAGTGTGTTTTGAACTCAGGTACTGTTTTCAATTTAAAAAAAAAAAAAACAAGCAAAACCCCTTCAATTTGATGAAAGAGAATCATTATTTTGGCATGCTAAAAGCAATAACTAAGCTCAATTGATTCGTGCAATCTTCGTGTTATTTATATTCTTTGTTATCAAAACAGTTCGATGTTGGAATCTTGGTTCCATTTTCCCTTTTCAAACCAAATGATTTAGTATCGATTGGTTGACATTGTCATAGCTTGAAATCAAAGCATAACCATTAAAGTAATGCAAAGCAAAGCAAAGTGAAGTACAAAATGTTTAAATGCTATCTGATTTTGCTCTCTTCGTTGTTTGTATCCATAGCACAATGTTTGTTGACATCACACATACGCACACTTTACACATCATCAAAACATCGAGACAGCCCACACACACACACACACTCTAGAAAAGAAGGCAAAAGATCACAATAATCAAGCATTTGTTCGTTTTCTTTTATACAGTGAATTCTTACTGATGTATCATCAAAAATGTGAAACAATAAATAGAAACAAAATAGCATTTGTATTTGTAAATAATGATTAAGTTGAGATGTTAATTAGATAATGGTATAATTTGTGGTTTTTATAACAAAAGAAAATGCCGTGGTGTTCAATGTGCATAAAATTTAACACTCTCACATGCACACGCATATTTATACGTAAACTGTACCGATTGTGTTTATCTAATCTTTGTTTTATTTAACACTCTCTTGTGCCAGTTGTGTCATAAAATAAAAAAAAAAAAAAAACACATATAAATGCATAAAACATCTATTATTATGTATCGATTTTTGAAATTGGAGATTCAATTTTACGGTTTTATTATTTTATTTTATTTTTTTGCAAATTGAATCTATGCATCGAGCGAATGTTTCCGTAATAATTGTTTTCTAATTAGAAGCCAAGCCATAAACACAAGTTCAAATGATAGCGGCACATGCAATACAACTTTACAGATGGAATGTTTTAAGAACAGTCCATTCCAATCATCACGATATCATTCATCAAATTTTTGAATAATTTCTGATGGGTTTATTTGTTATTTCAAATGCACACCTGTTTTTTTGTGTTTGCTATACAAACACATAAAATAAAATTGGAGTAAATTCTACTCCGTTTGGAGTAAATTTGTTCATCTGTCATATACAAAATGGCAAGAGTTTACTCCAAAATGTGGAGTAAATGTGAGAAAATGGAGTAAACTATTCTTCACCATTTAAAATGTATGAAGTTACTCCGAACGGAGTAAATTTGTCTCCATTTTTATTTTGTGTGATCATTTCAACAATTTAGACATTAACGATGTGGGCTGTGTCACCTTTAAACAAACAATTTCACTTGATTTGCAACGAATCATATTGAAATTCTGATGATTCTAATTAGAGTTTAGCACAGTACAATTTACACCGAGTTTCGTTTCAATTCATGCAAAATAATTAATTAATTCACATGGAATTTCGGTGATTGTAATCAATTAACTGTGTGTTAAATGTCTGATTTGATCACAGTATCAATTGAGCAAATGCCAAGAAGAATCAACAAAAAAAATATTTACTTTTTGGAGTAAATGAATTGGCGTTTGTTTGTGCACTCGTTCAACGATTCAAGTGACTTAAAACCTTAAAAAAAAGATTTGTTTTTTGCGTGTGTGAACAAAATTACAGAACCAAGTTAAATTTATTTGTGTTATGAACAAAAAACTCAAGCAACTTAGACGTGTTTGTCGTTTTATTCTTTGAATGATCTTGTATGTGATGATTTCAATGATCATTTGTATGGTGAATATACGAGTGTCAATAGCATTAGCTCGTTTTTTTGTCAACTGTATTTAATATGTTTAGAGTTGTTTTTTTCTTGTCTGTCTAAATGATTGCGAATATGTTGATGATATCAGTCGAAGGATTGTTCCCCCACATGAGATACAAACCAGATTGAAGAAAATGTTGCATTTTGTCTCCTTAATACTCGTTTTTACTGTAATTTTTAATT